>JASAUF010000114.1:1200000-1691508 GCA_030180095.1 Magnolia changhungtana
TTATAAACCCCCAGAGTATGATCATGTCACCATGCAAAATATATACATGTTTGTTCCAAAATATATAAAGTGATACAATGTAATGGCATCTAATCCATATCCCTATAACCCCGGCGATGTAACTCCAGGTCTACATAGACCTACCAGAGAGTTGCATGTAGGAGAACTCCTCCCCGTCATCATAGAAGTCAGGCTCCATCTCTTAAGCCTCGCCATCACCTGTAGCTGCAATAGAGTTTGGTTGGTGTTTTAAAAGATTGTCCTAGAGTGGGAGTGAGTAATCAACTCAGTGGAACTATAAGGCAAAGGTTAACATGTTATCAATTCAGTCAAACAGTAATGTTAAAGCGATACAACAAGCATTCCCAAGTACTCTGGTTAATGCAAGGATAATATGTATTGATGATGCATGCCCTCGCCTACACTCCCTCTGTGACATCATCTCATGGTCGCGCATGCTAAAATCTCACTGTGTTAACTCCCATGCCAAAGGCACATGCAATGCGGTGCATGATCGTGTTAGCCAAGTCCTTAATTAGACCTATTTATACAGCAAGTTCAGGAAGCTAAGGTAGCTCCCTTTATATCTGTTTCGACAAGAAAATAAATGCGTTTGATTTGGGAGATTTATTCAATAATAACCAAGAAAGAATGAGAGAACATTAATCACATTTTTCTGAGTTCATTTACATCCTCGGATTCCCTTGATTTTGAAAACAAAGTACAATCAATCAAAGTTAGATAAGATAGTCCGATGGAAATTTCAGCAGCATTTCGATGCTTGTTTCAGTCATCTCCTAGGACTTAGGAGGAATGTTGAATTGATCAACCAATCACCAAGGAGATAGAAATTTCGGCAGCATTTCGATAGTTGCTTCAGTCATCTCCTAGGACTTAGGAGGAATTGTTGAATTAATCAACCAATCTCGGGCTTAAAATCAGTTCTGAGCATCCTTCCAGTCATTCTTCCTTGAATCCTCCTTGAAATGTGGAGCGGTCTTGTTAAGCAGGGCTAAAAACTCATCCAGAATGTAAGATTACGGGGTTGCCACCATCCGATCAGCTCGAAACTTTATATGCAGCCTTGCGACCATAAATTAGTCGTACACGTCAAATTTTAGCTCCTGGATCCCTGTGTATAATGCCCTAAAAATTGGGGGTCGAGTAAAGCTCAGCTACCGAGTTCCAACGCATCACTTATGCAACATAGATAATAATGATTATGATGAGTACACTGAAACATGAATGAGATTATACCAAAACAACATATCATACTCCAGAGACAAGTGAAATTGCAAGCGGAAGACTGTGATAGATATATAAAAATATATAAACTATGGTAAGTCTCCAGAGTGTGATAATGTTACCCGGTTAAATAATTACATGTACAATTCTAAAATATACAAAAGGTGTAGTGTCAGCTAGTTAACATTCCAAAAATCTCCATCGATCAGGACACGGCTCACATGAACCCACCTAAAGACTGCATGTAGGAGAATGTCTCCTCATCCTCCTCAAAGTCCGGCTTCGCCTTGTAGCCATCGTCACCACCTGCAACTAAGACAGGGTCTGGTTGGTGTGTACAACACCGTCCCATAACATGGGAGTGAGTGATCAACTCAGTGGAACTATAGAGCAAAGGTTAACATGTTATCAACTCAGTCAAGAGGTAATGATAAAGCAGACATATCAGACATTCCTAGATACACTTATTAATGCAAGGATGAAATATATTCATGATGCATGCCCTCGCCTACACTCCCTCATGCGACACCATCTTACGGTCGCAACATGCTTTCTTCCCTCTGTGCTCTTCAACCCGGGGCACATGCAGTGCGATGTTATGAGCGTGATTACCAAGTTCTTATTAGTCATTTTCATACGTAGGATTGGGAAACTAAGGTACCTCGCTTATATCATTTTACAAACAATGATCCTTTCTAGGGTCGTTAGTCCTAGTCAATCTCATACGATGTTGCGGTTCTAGGTCGCTGCAAAGGGCTCGTCACCTGATTAGTGCGGGCCTAGTTTATACTCTTGTTGCTACGGAAGGGTCGTCGCCTCCACGTAGACTCAGAGTACGTTTAAGGTCATTACAAAGGGCTCCTCACCTGATCAGTATAAGCCGACAGCTCGAATACAGTGTCCAATACCACCGTATTCGGCTCATGAGTCTAGGTTGCTCACTAGTCACTACGAGGAGGCTCATCGCCCCAGCGTAGGTCGACAGCTCGACCACGATGTCCCATACCACCATGTCCGGCTTATGAGTCTTAGCGGATCGAGGTACTAAGGTTAATGGGGTTTCCACCGGTGAGTTTGGTACCTTAGGTTCAGACAGTAGCGTCCATACATGATGAACATACATCGGGTCAATCGGGTTACTTGATGGACTCGACTAGTACGAGCATACGTCGAGCCGATCGACATGGACCACATAAGCACTCCGTGTGGCCTAACCACTACCAACAAGCAACGTACGACTCAGATTCATCAGGCATGTCTGTCGTGGCTGAGTAGTACAGCCACCTATCGTAAACCATTACCGATTGCCTGGACTACCTCGTAGCCCCAATCACATTCCAAATGTTAACATTTGCATATAGTAAGCCAAAACAGCATGTGGCAACTGAAATCAATTTCTACAAACACATAGGGTACATGTTAGCATACATAGGCATTTCAACCATAAAGCACGTAGTAGCGATATAGGTTACATAAAGGAAACTATATCCATAGTTAAGGGAATTGAGAATCATATCTCAACACCCTCATTATATGCATATCAATAAGTATTTCCTCATTGAGGCATTTTATCAAACACTTAGACTACACATATTACACACATGTAATAGATAGTTATAACATACATCCTGGCAAGCCCTTTTACAAAAGAGTTGCCACATACACAATAAGCATATATCCATAGTTAATAATCATGACAAGCAGAAATTTAAATTCCATACGTATACGGTACTTTCTACAAATACAGAGAATACGCTAAACTCCACATAGTTCGTATATAACTGAAACGCAAAACAGACATTACAATTTGCATGTGAAATAGCATCCACGTCAGGAATCTATCATTAACCGACATTGAAAGCTTTGAAAACCATAACTTAAACATCTATAGTCCGCACCTCATGTCGTAGAAGCGTAACAAATTCAATAGAGACTCTAGGTCTTCGTCAACGATGGAATGACAACCTATAACATGAGTTAAGTCAGTTATTTCGCTACTTGCAATAATTGAAACCCTAGAACAGTTTAGGGTTAGGGTTTCTTACCTAAGAACGAAGTCAGAATCTTTAGGATAGCGATTTGGTAAGGATGGATAAGCACGTAGATTAGTAGGAATAATTCTCAAGAACCACTCCCTCTCTTTCACTCACTTTCTCTCTCTTTCCTTCTCTTTCTTCTTCTAGGGTTTCCCAAATTCGTATGGGATGAGAGAGTGAGGGCTTAAGGCCCTTATATAGGCCCAGAACTGATGAAAATGGCCCTAGGGCTAAGGTATACTTAAGTTATAAGCAAAACCCATCTGTTTCAGCTCAACGAAACACTTCTAGAGGCCCCCTTTCTATGTGCGGTCAGACTTAAGCTCCCTGACCATGGATCTAGGTCGAGTTAAGTTTTTGGTCCGATCGGATTTACAAATCGACCGTGGTGGAGCAGTTTCAGTTCAATGGTCACTGGAACTCGATCAGGGCCACAAGTACACTGTCATGTATGGGAAATTTCTCCTGATCTAAGGGTGTAATTGGGTCAGATTCTGACGGTCTGAATCCTTATATTTGGCCCACAAGTGACAAGTCTCAGATTACTTAAATTTGAGTTTAATTCTAAAGATATTCGCGTTTCTCACACACTTTGCTCCAGGCTCAAGCGAATAGCTTCGGGATACTATCTAGACCTGATTTCTAAGGTGGTGGTCAAATCCAGGAAGGCAGTCTTAATTATATAATTTTGTAGTAATCGGACTTTCGACGTGCGGTCCAGGTCCAATACGAAGTTTTCATGTGCTCTCGAGAGTAACTAGGTAATGAGATTGTTCCTATGTTATAGGGTAATGTTGCGTTAATGATTCTACTCATTTTGGGTCTTGCGGTTCGTATTTAAAGTGGTTTAAGCTAATTCTACTGAGTATTCAGTTTAGTACTTAACTAAATTATGTCCAAATTAAGACCGAATGTGGTCCTAGGGCAGTTCTACGCTCCTTTCTTGTACTTTTAATTAGTATATTATTTTAATTATTTTTATAGTAGTTCATCATCAAGTCTACTTCATCTCTACCAAATTTCATTAGGTTTTAAGTTGTAAAAAAATTCTTAAAATTCTAGAAGCAGCAGCTGTCTAAACTGATAATTTTCAAATAGTTATCACAATGACCTATATTTAACTATAGTAAATAATTTATTATATTTTTCACTTATTTTTATATGAAACTAGACTCATTAAGTTTCAATTTGGTTTTTAAATCACCTAAATCGAAGTTATAACGAGGGAGATATGATTTTTTTTAGTCAGATGTATATTGCAGAATTTTTCTACCGAAAACGGGCCGCCAGCCCGCTGTACGGACGAGGCCTTGCCGAACTGGTGAGCCCCTCGCCGGTCGTTGGACTATCTAGGGTGGTTTCACCACCTAATATTTGAAATGGGTATATTTTACAAACCGGAATGAGTTATCCGACGTGCAATATATGTTTTTGTGGTAGGAGAAGCTGGTCTATCCAACTAGCCTACTTATTTCATGAGATTACAAAAGGTTAATGGCTAAAAACCGATTTTATTTATTTATTTACTATCCATAGTAATTTTTAGTTTACGTATTGTTCTTCATCATCTAAATTTTAAGATTTCTGCCTAATATGAAAGTCCTTAGAAAAATTTGAAGAATAAGGTGGTGAAAGGTGAGATTTTTGAAGGAAATGGGAGATTTTGAAGGAAATGGGTTGAAAGGGGATTTGAGACTTTGGGATGGAGTTTTTGAGAAGTAATTAAGGTGTTAGGATCGACCCATTGCTTAAGTACGTCTAACTCCTAGTTGGTAAAAATTCAGGGTGTTACACTGTGGAAATGGCTAAACTGTCAAATCAGCCCTTGAAATCCTGATTTGGGGCCTGCCTAATATCTGGATATGCTTCAAATTTGGTCTCAACGCATTAAATGAGCTGACAATACAGATGGATGAAGTAGATTTCTCACATACATTAAGCTAGGACCCTCATGTACATTGTATGTACATGGTGCACGAGTGCACAAGCAGTGCATGAAATTTTCCAAACTCAGTAAGCAACTGCTGACCGATGTCTTCTTCTTCATTTAAAAAAAAATGCAACAGCGCCTTCACTATACCCATCGGTTTTGAGTAGTGTGGCCCACTCACTGATCCATTGAATGATCTGAGTCATCCATTCAATTCAGAGGGTGGGCATTACCCTTGCCTAGGAATCCTTTCTTCTCCATGCAAACTATTGTAAAATCTCAACCGTTAAACATGAAATGGACGACGGAGTAAACAACCTCGTGGGCCACGCTAATTTCACTCCAAAAGCATTCCTTTCTGGATGGTTTTTCATTCTAAATTCAATGGACGGAGTGGATTTTCAATGCAACTTCAATAAGTGGGCCACCATACTTCACAGAGTCAACGTGCATCAACTCTGTTCGTAACAGAGGTTGCGCACGTTCGTTGTGGGCCACCATCATGCAGTAAAAGGTGGATCTGAACCGTTCATCAGGTATAGGGAGAAAAACCCATCAAAACCATGTTGATCTTTCATGGCCATGTACTTTCTCATGATCGCTACAACAATCAAAAGAAGACCATTCGGCTGCTGTTTCAGCTTAATTGTCTCAGTGGACCACAACATCGGATGACTAAAACTGGGCTTTCACAGTTAAAATTCTGAGAGGAAGATGGTGGACGGTGTGGGTTTGTTAAAAGACAACTATAACAGGCATCGCCAGCAGCACAGTAGAAGGAAAATGAGTTTCTTCCTCTATTTATGCCCGACTAAAAGTCCGACCGATTGCGCGGTCTACGCAATGAAAATCCTACCTTGGACAGAGCTCCATGACATCTGGCTTACGGGAATCATCCCTTAGTCACGTGGGTCGGTAAGACTCCGCGCAACAGAAGATCTTCCTTGCGCAGTTGGCGGAATCGAAAGTTTCCCTTGCATAAGTGGTGCAATAGCCAAGCTCCCTTCCGCGGTCCGTGCAACTGCATTCTTCCTTGTGCGGTCCGTGCAACTTCATCACTCTCTCTCTCTCTCTTCACTTCTTCTTCTCCATTTCTTGGCCCACCAATTGATCGAACCCTTCAACTGAAGCAGGGGAATGGTATTTATAGGCCCCACTACTCTTACAAAGAGGTGATCACCACCACTTATCCCTTTACATATGGACATCTTCTTTTCTTAAACCATGGTGTCCACCAAGCTCCCTCTTAAATGGTGGTGTACAATCTCTCTCCCTTAAAATGACACTTGTGCACCCTTTTTTACTAAACTACCCTTTTCAATCCCTTTTACCAACATACCTAAACTACCCTTAGAAATGGATTTTTACCAAAATACCCTCAAACATGGATTTTTTACCATAATACTCCCGGACATGATTTTTACCAAAATACAGATTGTGCAACCCTGTAAAAGATCTGTATCATAGAATTCTCTGACCACTGCAATGAGATATTTTTTGTGCCTCAACAGATGCCCCCTCGATCCTTCTTTGATTGATTCCTGAAATCAAATGGAGGATCGATCTTCTTCCACCCGAAGAACTTGAATGAGCTATAATTGAAGGATGATTGGATGATCATGCTTGCATGGAAGACTGGATGATCATACTTGACTTAGAAGATCGAATGATCGCGTTCGATCAGAAGACTGGAATGCTCGCGCTCGAACGGAAGATTTGAATGCTCATGTTCAAATGAAAGACTTGAATGATAATGCTTGAACAAAAGATTTGAACAATTGCGCTCGAATGGAAGATTTGAATGCTTGTTTCGATAAGAAAACAAATGCGTTCTATTTGGGAGATTATCTTATTTGAGTATAACAAAGAGAATGAATATGGATCAATCATCATATTATTATTGCTGAATTCATTTACATCCCTTTAATATCCCTTGCTTCTAAGATAGGTCAAAATAACAAGTTACAAATAGTAAGTTGTATATGTCCAATCTTAAATCCAGCAGCATCTCGACCCTATTTTAGCCATCTCCTAATACTTAGGAGGAATTATTGAATTGATAAGCCAATCTTCAATAAGATAGAAATTTCGGCAGCATTCTGGCGCTATTTCGATCATCTCCCAATACTTATGAGGAATTTCTTCTTTCTAAAGAAGAACTTGTGGAAATGAAGCCTGGACTTGAATGCTCCCTATAATTCCCACAGCATGCTTGGCTGAATCATGAGCCTATTGTGTACCCACGCAACCGAAATGCTAGTTGCGCGATCCGAGCAACTCGAAAGAGATGTGCGATCCGCGGAACGGATAGACACGTTATGCGATCCGCGCAACCAACCCTTCTCTTTGCTCTTTTACCTTCAATCGCTCTACTCTGGTCTCTGAATTCTTGGACCCTCAAATGAGAGGGGGAATGGGGTATTTATAGGTTCTTCACATGTGTCAATCATCAATTCTCATGCCCTCAGACCTACTTTGCACTTAGAGAAGACCATTCATCTTACTGCCTTTTTTGTTGATTGCGGGACCTCGCAACAGTGTTTACTAGTTGCGCGCCCCGCGCAACCGACTTCGTTGGTTGTACGACCCACGCAATGATGCCTTCTGGTTGTGCGATTCGCGTAACAGAGCTTCTTTGTTGCGTGATCCGCGCAACTGACCAAACTGTTCTTCCATGCATTCCTTTCATTCTATGTCCAAATTTCATTCTTGAATCTTTCTCCCCTTCATGTTTTTTTATGCTCCAACAAATGCCCCCTTGATCCATTCTTTGTTCCAAAGAATCAGGATCAATCCCCCTTTTTTCTTCCAATTTCTGTTGCTCTTAAGTCCGTTGCACGACCGACGCGACGCCTACCTGAGTACGGTACTTGGCCCAAACTTCTATAAATATCCAAACTTAGTTCATTTTCTCATTCTTCCATTCTGTAGCGGAGCTCTTGCAAAAATTTTCCTCACGCAACTGATACTTGTTGCATGACCCGCGCAACGATTCCTTCATCGCGCAAGGCTTTCCAATAGTTACGCTGTCCGCGCAACCCCTAATTTGTTGCGCGACCCGAACTGATTAGCTCAACTAGAGAAGCAAAGTTTAGAGGAGGATCTGAACATTGAGAGAATGCAAGAACAGATAGATTATAGCCTTCATTCTGTGGATTCTGAAAGATCCGAACTGATTAAGAACGAAGAATTGATTGCTTCTTTGAAGGAAAAGTTATCTAGTATCCCAGGTCCTGCAAGAATGATTTCGACTTCCAGACTGGAACATGCAACTACTCAAGTTAATTTTCAAGGAAGTTTGTAACAGTATTTAGCAGTACTGGGCATTACAGGGGAATTCTGAAATGTATAACTTCAATATATTGTATTGTGCTACTGTGAATATAATGTTCATTTTGATTACTGCTTTATCCTTTTATGCTTTGTTAGTAAAGGATTTCCTAAATGATCCTTATCTTAATTGGTGATACTAAATTTCAATTTAGTTAGTCACACATAGTTTAAGCTCTTAAGTAGTGGAGCATACGCAGTTTCTTAAACTCTTACGTAATGGAGTCGAGTAGTCTTACGTGATGGTTTCTTAGACTTCTCACTGCCTGGGGACTTCACAAACTGCAGTCCATCAGAGGGGCCCAGTGAAGCTACCGGGGCCATGAACTCGGTTAGAATTACACACAGGGTTGGCCACGGTAACTCTCTAGAGTTCACAGAGCTCACAAGGTGACCTTTAAGGTACCAAATCCTGAGCTGCTAGTCTGTCAATGAGTAGGTTTAAGCCCTTCCTCATGAGTTAGTACTGAAATCGAGCCAAAGATCTGGGGGGTCTTACGCATGGTTGACCTATCTATGGACATGGCTAAAGAGCTCACATCGCGGCCCATTTTTTCTTCGTCTGTAAGGTCGAGCCCATTCACGGGAGGGCATTTTCCTCTGTTCCCCGTGACGCTACCGGAAAGCTATACAGATAGCATTGGTCTTATGCGTGACTGGCCATTTGAGGACTTTTAGCCTTTCAGGCTTTTAGTCGTTGGCTTCGTCAGCTACCCGCATAGGTATGAATACGATGGCCTTCACGGGCTTTTTAAGGCCACTGGCTTCTCGTCGCTGCCCGAATGGCAAAAATGATAAGTATAGGTCTTATGCGTAGCTAGCCCTTTTTAAGGCTTGGCCTTTTAGGGTTTGGCTAGACTGCCTTAAAATGTCTCAAGAGACAATAATAGGTGTGATCATTACTATTGTGAGATTGATAAACATCTCTGACTGAGATTGATACGTCACTGCTTCTGCTAATGTCTTCAAGAAGATCCATTTGTATTGTTTATAATATATCAGCTTAGTGACAATATCAATTTTGGCAGAGTTTTGCAGTTCACTTGATCAGAGCTCTCTTAGTCTGACGATGTTCACTTTCTTTTCACGACACTTGTCGATACATAGTCTTGATATGCCTGCGAACTTCTTTATTTATTCATTTGTTAATACATTGTCATGGTCCTGCCCATTCTTGCCCCCTTTTGATACAGAATCATTATGCTGATAATAATTCTTGATCAAAATCAATAATGTCTTCAAGGATGATATCTCTTTATAAAGCGAGCATTGACCGGTATACTTATACCTTGCCCGTCCTGATTCACCACTCTATATGCACCATTGGAGTATACTTCTTGAATTATATAAGGCCCATCCCATTTAGGCTCGAATTTGCCCCCTATTCGCCGAGTGACCACTATGGGCCTTTTCAGCATCAGCATCATATCCCCTTTCTTGAAAGAGTGATATTTAACACGTTTATCGAAAGTGGCCGATATTCTTGCTTGATATGATTGTAATCGTTGTTCGGCTGCCAGACATTTTTCATCAAGAAAATCTAACTCTTTTAGCCTTATTTTCACATTTTCATCCTCTATTATAGACTGATGTACTGCCACTCTGAGTGACGCTACTTGCATTTCAATTGGGATCACTGTTTCTACATCATAAACCAATGAATACGGTGTTACTTTTGTCGTTGTCCGGTGAGTGATTTTGTATGCCCATAATGCTTCTTCTAATCTTTCATCCCAATCACGTCTGTTCCCCGTCACTATTTTCTTCAGTATTTTGATTATCGTTTTATTAAACGCCTCTGCTAGTCCATTGGCCGGTGGGTAGTAAGGCGTTGAAAACGAATGACAAATATTGAATATCTGACACAGCTTTTCCATGCCTCTATTTTTTAAGGGCATACCATTATCCGTAACAATTTTCTTCAGAATACCATGACGGTATATTATCGCGTGCCGGATGAAATTCACTACATCCTTTTCTTTGACATTGCGTAAAGTAACTACCTCTGTCCACTTGGAAAAAGAGTCTGTTGCTGCCAAGATATACTGCTTTCCTTTGGACGAGGGAAGATTTATAGGACCAATGACATCAAGTCCCCAGACTGAGAAGGGCCAAGAGGTAACTGACTGATGTAAGTCTTCTGGGGGGACGTGTATAACATCTCCATGAATTTGACATTCATGACACCGCTTCGTATAATTTATCGCATCTTTGAACATAGAAGGCCAATAATATCCCATTCGATGTATTCGATGGAATAGATTTCGTCCCTCCTGATGCACCCCACATTCCCCTAAGTGTGTTTCCTGTAACATTTGATTTGCTTCTTGTTCATCTAAACTTCGTAGCAGTATTCCATTATAAGATCTCCTATACAATACTTCACTGCATATGATGAATCTGCTTAACCGTTGCTTAACTTGTTGTTTCTGCACTGGCTCTTCTGGTAGGATGTCGTATTTGAGATAATCGATGAAGGGTTGATGCCAATCTTTTGTCGTTATCTCTAAGCACGATACAAGAAGGGTTTCAACGATTTCTTCAATGACCTCCGAGGATGGCAAAAATCTTCTCTCTTCTATAGTTATCTGGAGGGGGCTTCTATTGGGGCAGGACAGAGCTGCTGCCAGGCTGGCCAAAGCGTTTACTCTTGCATTCTCAGACCGCGGTATATGCTTGACTTCTACATGACAGAATTGTTCTAGTAATTGTTGTGCTTTCTGACAATATGGTAAAAGTTCTTGCTTTCTCACTTCAAATTCAGTCGTCAATTGATTTATAATCAATTTAGAATCCCCAAAAATATGCAGTGCTCTTACCTTCATTTCTTGAGCCATTTCCATTCCAATAATGAGGGCCCTGTACTCAGCTTCATTATTCGTGCATGTGGCACTCAACGTGAAAGAGTACTGTAGCAAGTCACCTTGAGGAGTGATAAATATTATTCCTGCCCCCGCTCCTGATGTTCGAGCGGCGCCATCAAAATACATCTGCCACGGGTTTTGTGTCTCAATCAACATGACTTGTTCGTCCAGAAAGTCATCACTAACAACTTCGCATTCTGCTACGAGATGTGCTGCAAGAAAGTCTGTCACTACTTGTCATTTTACTACTTTTGCTGGCTCATACGTAATGTCATATTCTGAAAGCAACAACATCCATTTGGCTAATCTTCCAGACAACATTAGCCTTGTCATCAAAAACTTTACAGGATCTGCCCTTTAGATCAAAGTTATACTGTGAGAGAGACAATAATGTCTTAATTTCTGTACCGCAAATATCAATGCCAGACGCTCTTTCTCGATTGGGGAATAGTTGCATTCTGCATCCATCAAAGTTCGGCTTAAATAATAAAGTGCAGTTTCTTTTCCAGTTTCATTCACCTGAGCCAATAAGGCTCCTAAAGAACCCTCTGCCGTAGAGATATATAAAATTAATGGCTTCCCTTTTATTTGGAGCTGATAATACTGGCGGTTGTTTTAACAAATCTTTTATTGAGTCAAACGTATTCTGCCAAGTTTGGTCTCATACAAATTTTGTGTCTTTCTTCATCAAATGGGAAAACGACTGACATCTTCCTGCTAAATTTGAAATGAAGCGGCGGATGTATGCCAACTTTCCTTGTAAACTTTTTAATTCTTTGAGTGTTTTTGGTGGCTACATATTTTGAAGAGCTCGGACTATCCCTGGATCAATTTCAATGCCTCTATGCTGGACAATAAAACTAAGAAATTTACCTGAAGATACTCCAAATGTGCATTTGGCTGGATTCATCTTCAGCTATTTCTTTCTGAGTCAATGAAAAACTGACACCAAATGTTCACTGTGTTGCTGATGATTCCCTGATCTAATGACCAAGTCATCGACATAACATTCAACATGCTTGTGCATCATGTCTTGGAAGATATTCTTCATCGCCCTCTGATATGTCGCTCCAGCGTTTTTGAGACCAAACACATAACTTTATAGCAATAAATTCCCAACAACGTACCGAACGTCGTTGCTTCTTCATCTTTAGCTGCCATCCTAATCTGATTATACCCTGCATAGCCGTTAATAAAGGACATGATAGCATACTGAGTTGTACTATCAATTAGTAATTCAGTTATTGGGAGAGGAAAATCATCTTTCGGACAGGCTTCATTTAGATCTCTGAAGTCAACGCACAACCAGACTTGTCCGGTTTTCTTTTTCACAAGGACAATGTTTGATATCCACTTAGGATATTTGACCTCCCTGATAAATCCCACCTTTATTAACTTATTCACTTCTTCTTCTATCAGAGGAATCAAGTCGGGATGGAATCGTCTTTATGCCTACTTAACTGGTCTTTTCTCTTTAAATATATTTAATCGGTGCATCGCTACGGAAGGTTCCAAGCCCGGCATCTCTGCGTACGTCCAAGTGAAAACATCTCTATTCTCTTTGAGAAGCCGAACATATTCCTCGGACTCTTTTTTAGAAAGACCTATGCTGACAAATGTGTTCCTCGGTTCTTCTTCCTACCCAGATTTACTTCTCGCAAATTATCTATCGTTGGCTGCCCCCCGTCTTCTCTTTGTTGTGGGGCCACTCCAGGGTGTTCGATTGTCTTGGGATTCTCTTCTAACGACTGCATGGCCGTGACTGTGTTCACTGATGATTCTACCCCCAGTCCTTAAGATTTCCTCCTCTTTTCCTGACTCACCCTAATGGGAATTTGAATTCCTCTTCCGTGATTCAGACCTATAGGTTCTTCATATTCAAAACCCATATTTTTCATAATTTTCTTGCTCACTCAATTGTATTTTTTGAGATCTTTCGACGTAAGCTTACCATGATATACGTTACTCTCGATTTCTTCTCTGACCCTTGCTTCTTCTACGGCGTAAAATTCTATTAATTCCTGATGCTTTGCGCTGGCCTTAACCTGAAATCTTCCTGGAACGATCAGAAATGGTTTATTCCTTTCAACATGTGGCAACGACATTGTATAATTAGATTGCAAAATTCTCAACTGCTCGTGAGATAACAAGGTTAATGGCATCTGCCCTGGTTGTCTTAGACGTTTCGAAACAAAATATAATTTCTTCTTTGTTTCTGCGATTTTGGACGATTCTGCCCTTTCTTCTTCAACCTCATTTACCGGGATGTCCCTCAGGACTCTACTTTCATCATTCTCTTTATTCTTTTCAGCGAATCCTTTATAGTAGCCGGCATCCGCGAAAAAAGACTCAGCTTCCGTATATGGCTTCGCATCGGCCTTTACTTTATACTGCATCCCATTTTTACAATACTTAAAACATTGATGCAGGTTAGAAGGTATAATGTTGTACTGATGTATCCAGGGTCTTCCTAACAGAAGATTGTACGTTGTCACAACATTTATAACGTGGCACACAACATCAGTTGTTAGTTCTCCTACTTCCAATGTCACGGTAATCTAACCGAGTGCACGCTGCCCATCTTGATTGAAGCCTTGTATCATCATTCCACTAGGGCATAGGTCTGAGCGACGATACCCTAATTTGCCTAACATCGAGAGTGACAAAAGGTTCACAGCGGACCCATTATCTATCATAATCTGCTTGACCTTCTTCCCGTGTGTGTGGCCTTCTATCATCAGTGGTCTATTGTGCTCTTCTTCACAGATCAAATCATCATCAGAAAAGGAGATGACTGGGAGGCAATTCTCTTGCTCCCCGTGCTCTTCGCGTTCTAACTCTGCCAATAAGGTTTCCCTGACATCGTGATTGGACAATGCTTGAACCAAATTCTATCGGCTCTCTTCTGACAATTTGAGAGCGTCATAGATCCTTAATCGAGCCGGTATGCCCTTCAAATGGCTTACCACATCATAGGCCACCTTGCTACCTTGCTCTTTTCCTCCTCTTTATCAATATTGCTTTGCTTTTCAACGAATTCTTTTCTTATGAGACTGGACTTTTGCTTTGCTAGGCCTATCATTTTCTTGCCTGATCTCGGATCGTGGACATGTTCACTGTAGCCATTGCGCCTCTTTCCTTCTCTTTTCCAATTACTTTTTCTCCTCTATTCATCATTCGTTGTATTATGCACTTCAATGTATAGAAGTTTTCTGTTGGATGTCCCACTAGACGAAGATAGTGACAAAAGTCTCTCTCTCTAGTTTTTGTCACATCTTCAGGGCGTTTGGGTTCTGGTAATTTAAGCGTGTCGGCCTTCAACAGTTGGGTCATCATTGGAATGACATCTTCTTTATCGAATGCGAATCCCTCATGAGAATTGAGCATCCTGGACCTCTTCCCGTTGTATCTATTTCTGGTTGGTTCCATTCTTCTTTTCGTTCCTGCCTCTTTTCCCTTATGTCCCAGGCATCTTTGTTTCTTTTATCACGATCAACGGTGTTTACATCCATTCTGCTAGGTATTCTCCTGGCCGTTTCACGGTGGAATGTTGGCATCTTACGGGTCATCAATTCCAGAGCATGGGCCTTGGTAGCCAAGTCAAGGAAAGTCCTGATATTGGCACTGGTGAGTCCGAACGCGATTCCTGTTTCTATGGAATTCAAACACATTTTGACCTGTTCCTTTTCTTCTAACAATTGTCGACTCGAGGCTCCCAATGTCTTCCACCTGTCTATGAACTTTTCTACTGGTTCTCCTTCTTTTTACCGTACAGAGTCTAATTCTGTAATACTAACATCTTGTTTTAAGGAGAAGAAATTTTAACATGAAGGCGTCCTGCATTTGCTCCCAAGCACGTATGGATCCCGGCGCTAGATTGGAGTACCATCGAATTGCCTTAGGCGTTAGTGAGGATCCGAACAATCGTAAGCAATACTGCGGTATCGTAGAGAAATTTCCCATACTGATAATAAAATGCATTAAATGTTCTTCTGGTGATCCCTCTTCATTGATCTTTTGAAAATCCAGCTACTTGAAATTGGCTGGGAAGGGTATATCTTCTACCTCCCTTGGGTATGGCGTTCGGTATCTAAAACGGCCCGTATTTTCACATTCTCTTTCTATTCTGACAGCTTCTTCGACAACTTGTCTCACTTCATCATGTGTCACGGTTCTCGTGGCTGGGAGAGACCCTCTTGTTCCCACTCCTTGTGGTTGAGAGCCTGTGGGCTGGTTTTCTTGTTCATTCATCGGCAGAGCTACTATTTGAGTTACATTATGGGCCAGGGTCACCAAGGCTTCCCTAAGGTGCCTGCACTCTTCTATTAATGTCCTTTATGTTTTTGTCATTGCATTCACACACTCTTCTGTAGTCTGCATATCATCTTGATTTATCCTGGCCATATATACTGTGACCTCTCCACTCTTCAACGCAGCTGTAATTGGAGTGGAGCGGGAATATGTCGGTGTAATAGGGCTTACGCAGAGAGGAGAGGAAGAAGTTTCGTTTAACTTTTGTACACTCCTGGTGCTATTGATCGATTGGGGAGACATACAAATCTGTGAACTTTCTTGGGGTGACACGGGTATTGACGAGCTTGTCATCAATGCTTTGCCTTTCTGCTCTTTCGTCCATCTGGCCCGTGGAGTAATCAATGCTGGGAAGTCACGTGACGCGAACTATGGAATCACTCGTTCAGGGTATATCGTCGGAGGGGCGAGCTCAGGATTTTTCCTAGCTACATTGCGCGTTATTGGCCCTTTGACTCTTGACGAAGACAGATTCATTCTAGGGCTTCTTGAATTTCATATTTTCATCCTACGAGACGTTACGACGGTCCATCCTTTATTGCCTTCCAGAGGTTGAGGCGAAGCAGATACAACCCCAACTGTCATTCGAGCCATGTATTCTGAAGTTCGATCAGGTATGTATTCTATTACGAATCCAGTTGGAGTGAAGCGGAAGCTCACTTTCCTTGCAGAAATGGTCATCGATTGTACTTCGTAGTTGGATTCAGAAACTTCCTGGTATGAAATACAACTGTAATTAGTATTTGGTTAACCAAATAACCTATCTTAGAGATGAAGGGGGAGCATATTCCCACTGAGAGTCGCCATTTTGGTGTCGAAGAGACGCCAAAAATATAATGAAAGCTCCATAATTGTCCCAATGTTAATATCAAATAAGAACTATTCCCCAGTGGAGTCGCCATTTTGTTTCGACAAGAAAAGAAATGCATTCTATTTGGGAGATTATGTTATTTGAATATAACAAAGAGAATGAATATGGATCAATCATCATATTATTATTGTTAAATTCATTTACATCCCTTTAATATCCCTTGATTCTAAGATAAGTCAAAATAACAAGTTACAATTAGCAAGTTTTATATATCCAATCTTAAATCCGGTAGCATCTCGACGCTATTTTATCCATCTCATAATACTTAGGAGGAATTGCTGAATTGATCAGCCAATCTTCAATAAGATAGAAATTTCGGCAGCATTCCGGTGCTATTTCGATCATCTCCCAAAACTTAGGAGGAATTTCTTCTTCCCAAAGAAGAACTTGTGGAGATGAAGGCTGGACTTGAATGCTCCTTACAATTCCCATAGCATGCTTGGCTAAATCATGAGCCTGTTGTGCGACCCATGCAACCGAAATACTAGTGCGATTTGTGCAACTCATAAATGTGTTGCACAATCCGCGCAACCCGAAAGAGATGTTGCGCGATCCACGCAACGGATAGACACGTTGTGCGATCCGCGCAACCGACCCTTCTCTCTGCTCTTCTAACTTCAATCGCTCTACTCTGGTATCTAAAATCTTGGATCCTCAAATGAGAGGGGGAATGGGGTATTTATAGGTTCTTCACACGTGCCAATCCTCAATTCTCGTGCCCTTGGACCTACTTTGCACTTAGAGAAGACCATTCATCTTACAACTTTTTTTTGTTGATTGCGCGATCCGTGCAACAGTGTTTAATAGTTGCGCGACCCGCGCAACGGACTTCCTTGGTTGCACGACCCATGCAATGATGCTTCTGGTTGCGCGATCCGCACAACAGAGATTCTTTATTGCGCGATCTGCGCAACTAACCAAACTGTTCTTCCATGCATTCCTTTCATTCTATGTCTAACTTTCATTCTTGAATCTTTCTCCCCTTCATGATTTTTTTATGATCCAACAATGCTCACGTTCAAACTGTCACTACGAAGGGGCTCGTCACCTCAGCGTAGGCCTTAGTTTATACTCGAGGTCACTATAGAAAGGCTCGTCACCTTAGCGTAGGCCGACAGCTCGAATACAGTGTCTCATACCACCGTATTCCGCTCACGAGTTTGGGTTGCTCACTAGACACTACAGGGAGGCTCGTCATCCTAGCGTAGGCCGATAACTCGACCACTGTAACACCCTGGTTCTCGTAACCCGAGGACGGTCGATCGAGTGTGAGAACCCGTGGGTTACGTCATACATCAAGACTATCATTCACCTAATTATTGACATGATTCATAGTAACAAGGTATAACCATAGTATAAACTAACCAAAGGAGTTCAACATGTGTGTATGAAAGTATAAGGTAAAGCAAGTAACACTAGATCCCACAGTAGGGGATTTTTAATTACAATTCCCAAAGCAAGCAAAACTTAGATAACGTCTAAAAGCATGAAAGAAAACAATCCTAGGTCATTAGTTGAGCTCCGACAGCTTAACCGGGTCGGTATACTGTTCTTCCTCTCCGTACTCCTCTTCTGTTGCACCAGGGGTGTCGGCGTGGGCATCGTTTCTCTCCGTCATACCTGCGTCTATTTGGTGCAACCACACTATTGGGTGAGTGAAAACTAAGTGGGAATTTCCCTCATAGATTCAATTATAACACATCATTCCAAAATAGATTAACAGTTCATTTATATAATTCACAGGCCGATACAAACACAGATACAACATATTCAAATTTCAAGGAGACAAATCATGAAATTATAAATGAATGAATGGGTGTATGGATGTATGTTCAAGTCACAGATCTGGGTATGTAATCTAGCTGTCAAAATAAAAGACCGCTCGTGGTAGGTAGACTACCTGGAAAAGGCCATGAAGTTAAGTGCGCCCAAGGACAATCTCCTGAAAAAATACCCGGGGCCGGTATGCCCGAGGAGGAGTAAAAAAAAAATCTAGGAAAAGCCTCATGTAAAATAAGAGCGCCCAAAGTGACTAAAATGCACAACTCTGGTCATTCAACTGATATACAGTAAACCGAGCAGAATGTGGCTTACATTAAGCACTCGGAAAAGCTCACATGTCATGCGTGAATGTTATGCATTATGACACATATATATACATTACTTTGATAGAATACTAATGACTTTCAATTTCAAATAGGCAATATCCAACTATGCATTCCATATGAACTTCCATGATTTCTATACATTCAAAGGAGGGCTCACCAAGAGTCATGTGAAGCTCAAGTCAATCACATTAGAGTTATGTTCATGATATCAAGATAACAAGAGGCATTTTGTCTCATAGCAACAGTAATAATTATGAAAGATGGAATCCCAATCATCCCTTGTACACTATATGTAAACAGAATCATATTTGCCATATTTTAAGAACTATCCATATGATAGGGCCAAATAAATCAAAGATGAGAGAATGTAGAAAGTTATGAAGATGATGTTTCACTACACAATTCACAGTTAATCTAGGGTGGGAACATTCCTTTATTAATAGGTCTAACTAAGCTATATTCATAGGCAAGTGATCATAAATGTGACATGGAGTTTATAAGGCAATACATCACATACATAATTGCAAGGAAATATGATATTAGAGCAATTTCTTCATGATAATCAGGGTAACTAGGATTTAATAATTTTTTTTACATTCTCTACATTAGCGATGTAATCTACATGGAAATTAGGAAATGGAAGAAGCTATAGGGGATGCTCCTCACCTCGATTGGATGGGGTGCGTCTATAAACGCCTAGTTTGAGATCATTTTGAGGTAAATGTCCTTCAAACAAATTTGATGCAAATAGTCCCTGATGAGAGAAATATAGCATCCATGTGAGTTAGCACCGAGTTGACTCGGATGGGTTTTCAACTATCCGATATGCCGAGTCTGGTTCAAGGGTCTAATTAGCCTTGAGGTCAGATTGAAGGATCGTTGAACCCATTGCATTTCAGAATCATTCATAACTGGCAGAAGTCAGTTATACTCCGCTGGAAGCCGACCGAGTCAGCTCGGCTATGGTGATTGAGTTGACTCGGTGGGGTTAAAAACGGTTAGGATAGTTCACAACTGGGTAGATTTGGAACGCCTTTAGTTAGCTCCAGGTTCAGCTAGGTGAGTTCCTGGCCCCAACTGAATCAAGCCCTTAGATCAGCAATGGCCCCGAATCGCTGACTCGGTAGAGTCACATGCAAGGCGTTTCAACCCGTTGTATCAAGTGAACTAGAGCTTGATTTGTGGCACCAGTTCCAACTCTAGGAAGAAACCGATCGCTGCCATGAAGGCAGATCAAGGTTTTCACGCCGAAAAGGTGCTGAGTCACTCAACTCGCAACTGAGTTGAGTTGACTGTGAAACCATCAGTTATTTGAGTGCAATCTGAGAATAACAGAGAGCAGGCGTGGGTGGTTACCTGACCAGGGGTGGCGTCAGGACGCTGACAGAGGAATAGGGATGACCGGAACCACGACAACTGAAGTAGTGGGACGGTGGTCGGAGGGTGAACTCAGCAGACTCGGTACGAGTTGAAACAGTTTCTGAAAACAGGTTCCAGCAACCACTCCTTCTCGGATCTCACCCACAATCTCAACCTCCCCCCATTTTCTATTCCCCCACCTTGCTCACAACGTTCTCACAGAACGAAACGACCCAGCCAAGTCGAGTTACTATTGAACCAGCAACCCGCTCGAGCGACTCCGTTTCACACCCACAGTCATTCCCTTTCTCTTTCTTTTCTCTTTTTCTCTTGGGATATGCCCTAATGGAACGACTTTTATAGTCGTTTCGTTTCTGGAAGGTTCATCAGTTAATCACTAGGATTAGCGTGTTGGTTAACGCAACCAACAGAGAATGGTTAACCGTTCGGATCACCCAATGAATGTGATTATCAGCATGGGCCCATATAGTTTTCCTTGATGGTCTTTAGATGGTGTGAGCTGCACGATGGACGTCTCGGATGGGTGAATGGGTCACTCTTGCAGAGTTGGGTTTCTCAGCTAGTTTGAGGAAGATGAGGTGCCAAAAATGGAAGATCTCGAATGGGTGGCTTATCTTCGGATCAGGGACATTTGGACGGTCCTGATAAGACTTAAATACCATGTAGGGTCCATATCACAGCGAAGAATGGCCGTTGGTCTGTACATTTGTTAAACTGAGGGTCGGTTCGAAGCATGGCTGTGTCTCGCCAATTTCTCAGCTCTGTTACAAGATATTCGCATTGCCCTAGCTTCAACGTCCGGGATTCGTCTGAGAGAAGCTTCTGGAGGCCGATGATCGGTCGAGATGAATTACAACTATAAGTGGAAAATCCCTTCCACTTTCCTACGGGTAGGTGTGCATTTCTGGCAATGGTAGGGCTGATTAAAAATTTTCTTGCGTGCGTGGACGGTAACCGACCATTCCGAACAGTCGAATTTTCAACAACTCGAGGGACGTGGATTTTCACTCCCTGTCAGCATCTTCCTTATACGTTGCTCGATTAGACACTGACAAGGGTGGCGTCGGTGGTTTTAAATCATCAAAATCAACATGGTCAGGGTCGGTGGGACTCTACAGTTTCAACGGATGGTGTGGATTTTGTTTTTATTTTCAAATGGGCGGTGATTGCGTCGACAGATGAGGCTCAGTTTGAACAGACGACGGGCGGGAGTTTTTTTCTTTGAAAAATTGAAATTTCATTGTTTTCATCAGGTCAACGACAGTTTGACCCGATGGTACTTTTCGTGCACGGCGTGAGTACGCAGTCTGTGTACACCCACATATCAAATGTGGGTCCCATGATCTGATCTAGGCCGACCAACTCCATCCATTAGCCTTGAAAGACACAACACGCCCATAGAGGCTGTTTTGGGTAGGTCCTAATGAGTTGTGGGTGAGATCTAAGTCATTGGATCCCTCTACAAGGTTCCTAAATTGTTCTGGGTTGATGATCTGTCCGTTTCTGTTCTTGAAAAAGATCATACTCAGAGACTTCTCTTGATGTGTATAGATTGTCGTTAGTTAGCTTGTCAGTTTCTTTTATTTAGTGGTGTTAGTTGGAAATCCTAGTACGTTAAATGTAGGGTAGGGTTTTCTCATGGTTAGGATTTTGCTACCTATTTTATGTTCATTCATAATGTAGATGGTGAGGTGGTTGGTTCAAATTTTTAAGTTGAAATTTAAGGTAGAAATAGAGGGTCGTTACAACCACGATGTCCCATACCACCATGCCTGGCTCATGAGTCTTAGCGGATCGTGGTACCAAGGTTAAACAGGCTTTTTAGTGGTAAGTGGTATAATAGATTCAAGCAGTAGCATCCATACATGGTAAACACACATTAGGCTAATCGGGTTATTTGACAAGTTTGATTTGTACGAGCGCACACTGAATTAATCGACATGGAGCACATAAGCACTCCACATGGCCTAGCCACTATCGACAAATACCATATAACTCGGATTCATGGAATGTATCCAATGTGGCGAGGCTGGTTCCGCCACTCAAATAGGAATAGTTACTGATTGCCTGGACTACGTGGTAGTCCCAATCACACTCCAATACAACATCATTCATATATGAAAGTCATAGCAGTATTCAACAGATAATTCAGGTGTTGCAATTATTCAAGCATTTTATAAAACACGTAGCGAACATAATATCATACATATGCATTTCATACATGAATTACATAGCTGAAATTTAATTACATGAAGGAATCTATTTATACGGAGAAGGTGATTGAGAATCTCATCTCAACACCTTTAATAAATGCATTTCATCAAACAATTTCTCATTCAGACATTTTATCAAACACTTAAGCTACCCATTTCAACATACGTAATATAATCTACTTATAACATATATTAGGGCAAATCCTTTCACAAAGGAGTTGTCACACATACAACAATCATGTATTCTCAATTAATAATCATGGCAAGCGCAACTCATAATTCCATGTTCATTTAGACATTTCAACAAACACATGGAATGCATAGTTAATAAGCATAGTTCATACCCATATAATATATAGAAAGCATCGTATCTAAGGTTATATGGTGGAATTCAAGTCAGTCATAAACCATTACTGACGTTGAAAGCCTTGAAAACTATAACCTAAACATTTATAGTCTACACCTTTAGTCGATACGCCGATTACGAACTTGGTTTGTATACTACACCTTTATCTATGGCACAACGGCTACCTATAGCATGAAATAGGTTAGCTATTTCACCATTTTACCTATTTGGATTCCTAAAACATATTAGAGTTAGGATTTCTTCCCCAAAAATGGAGTCGAAATCGCTGGTATAGTGACATAGGAGAGGCGATTCGATACGTGGAGCGGTGAGAGTGAATCCCAGCAACTATCTCTCACTCTCTCTCTCTCTCTCTCTCTTCTTTTTACTCTTTCCTCCTCTTTTCTCTCTTCTCTCTCCTAGGGTTTTAGAAAATTCGTATGGAATGAGAGAGGGGTGGGTTTAGGGCTTTAAATAGGCCCATAAGTGATGTCAATGGCCCCAAGGCCATGGTATATTAGGTTATAGCCAAAAGGTGGCTGTTTCAGGCCAACGGAGCCCATCTGGAGGTCCATTACGTGCATATGGTCTGAAGAAAGTTCCTTGACAATGGATCTATGTTAGATTAAGATTTCAGTCCGATCGGATTAGTGGATCGACCGTGGAGGACCAGTTTCAGTTCAACGGTCATCGTCACTCGATCAGGGCCACAAGTACACTGACCTGTGTAGGAAAATTTTCCTAATCCAAGGGTGTAGTTGGGTCAGAAACTTTAAATTTGACCTACAAGTGAACGGCCCAATTCACTTAAATCTGATTTCATTTTCTAAAGATATTCACGTTTCTCACACACTTTACTCAGGGCTCTAGTTGTGAATTTCTGGATACTATTCGAGCTCGATTCCCACAATGGTTGTCAAGCCCAGTAAGGCGGTCATAACCGTATAGTTTCATGGTAGTCAAACTTTCAATGCACAGTCCAGGTCCAATACGGAGTTTCAATGTGCTCCCAAGAGTAACTGGGTTTTAAGATTTCTCCTAGGTTTTTAGGTAATGTAAAGTTAGCGATTCTACTAGTTTTAGGTCTTGCAGTTTGTATAGAAAGTGGTCCAAGCTAATCTACTAATTAATTCAATTTAGTACTTAATTAATTTTCATCTAATTTCTACATAATTCGATCCTTAGTGATTTCTGCCTGAGGTCGTACTTGGGTCTTTGTATAGATTTTTCCGAGACGTTACACATGGAAACGGCATACATCTACCCCCTGAAGATCTCCATCAGACAATTACTTCTTGGTCCTTCTCTGCTTGGGGGCTTGATGTTATTGGTCCAATAAATCAACCTTCATCCAGAGGAAAACAATATATATTGGCAGCAACAAACTATTTCTCTAAGTGGACGGAAGCGATTGCATTGCGTAATGTCAAAGAGAAGTATGTTGTCAATTTCATCCGACATGCAATAATATATCGCCACGGTATCCCAAAGAAAATCATTACCGACAATGGTGCCCCTTTCAAGAATAGAGGCATGGAAAAGCTGTGTCAAAAGTTCATTATTCACCACTCATTTTCAACACCTTACTATCCACTGGCCAATGGATTGGCAGAGACATTTAATAAGACGATAGTGAAGATACTGAAGAAGATAGTGACTGAAAATAAGCATGATTGGGATGAAAAATTGTAAGAAGCATTGTGGGCTTACAGAACTACCCATGGAATGGCAACGAAAGCAACATCGTATTTGCTGGTTTATGGTGTAGAGACTGTCTTTCCAATTGAAACACAAGTTGCGTGTAACGCCGGATTTTACCAACACAGGATTGGGCGTCCTTAGGCGATGGGTCGATCCTAACACCTTATTAACGGCCGATTTCCATAGTCGAAATCGCTCCTTAACCCATTTCCTCCACAAATCCAACCCTTCACTACCTTGTTCTTTCAAATTTTCAAAGCACTTTAAGCCTAGACACTATCTTAAACTAGCTAAGTAGTATAACTTGGATCACTTTAGATACAAACTACAAAGGACTAAATACCACCCAGGCAAAATCGCTTAGGACTAAATCCTTTAGAAATGAGACAAAGTAACTAGGTGTGAAACCAGGGTAGCTACAAAATCTGTTTGAATCGCTTTAAATACGATCTGCAAGACCCAAAAGTTGCAAAATCATTGACGCTAGGTTACCCTAAAGTTTAGAACCAAACTCATTTCGTCTTGCTCTCGGGAATGAAAGCGAAACTTTCAGTATTAGGGCTAGATCGCACATCGGGATTCGATTAACCTTGGCTAAGGAACTAGGACCGCCCCATGGGCTTAACAATCATCTCAAAAATCGGCCTTATCCGATATTCCAAAGTTTCGCATCGGAGCGAGGTAGTGTGAAAACACTATTCACAAGCCGAAATAAATATACGGAATAGTGATCGGCATCGTTCGTTGACGTCGAAGATAAGCAACTGGACCGTCAGAATCGGACCAAATTACACCCTCGGATTAAGAAAAATTTCAGAACATTTACATGTACTTATTCTATCAGCCGCGGCGAAAGGGGTCCGCCACATGCGATTTGCATATCCGAATGAGTTAATCCCATGTAGATCCATTGGTGGTGAGCTTAATCGACGTTTGGTTCAAAGAGGGCCACGAACTTTGGAAAAGCGGCGAAAATCCTATATTAGCAGTACCCCTTGAACCTGAGTCTATTTTCAGAATGTTTTTGGCTATAAAAGGGCCTTAGAGCACCCTCTCTCACAGCCATACGAATTTTGCAAGAAACCCTAGAGGAAGAGAGAGAAAAGAGAGAGAAGAGCTTGGAGATCGTTGCCGATCTTCCTCACTTCGCTTGAGCTTGCTACACGGCCTACACCTCTCTATTCTAGACATTTTCCGGCGTTTTCCACCTCATTTAAAGGTAAAGTCGATTTGTGGTGGAATCGAGGTGGGATGTATCTTAAACTAAGATTAGCTCTTTAGGCTAGAAATCGGCGTGAACGGAAGATCTATCACCCTTTGCGATTCGTTCCGTTTCCAAAGGCAAAGGTGAGGACTTTAAGCTTATAAGTTACGGTTTTCAGTGCTTTCAATGTCGGATAATGGTAGATTCATGATGCTTGCACAATTGCACATGTACAAAGTGCCTTAGTTTCTGTTTTGATTAAGCGGTGTGAAATATGGAATTTCACATATTCTAGGTATCGTAGAAATACCGTATACGTATTTTTTGGACAAATGCTTGACATGTTTATTTAATGTTTAATTATATAATATATGAATAAAATACTAGTTTGGCTAAAGGAATCGCCAAATTATATGTTTACTTGTAAATGATAGTATGTAAAATTACGTATTGTAGAAATACATATACGTATTTCTTTTGGCATAATGTTTGACATATATATTTAATGTATGATTATACAATACATGATTAAAATACTAGCTTGGCGAAAGGAATCGCCGAAATCTATGTTCCTTTGTAAACCTTATGTATGTCAAAGTTGGGTATACGTGAAAGTACCTATACGTATAAAATTTGCTGATGTGTTTGCCATGTTTAATTGTTGTATGAATATGATGTATATGTATAAAATACCTAGTTTGTTAAAGGGACAACCCTAGTACACACTTCCTTAGCATACGTCATGTATGTCGAAATCTGCATTCCAAGTGTTGGTGAATTCACTTGTGAGTGTAAGTGCTTAAGTGTTAGAATCTTAGGTAGGTCCTGAGATGGGATTCTCGGTTACCTTAGAGTCGCATATGACACTCTCCATGTGGTTGTTCACTCTAACCACTCGCCTACGAAATGTAAGTATTTGTATACTTATTTACATAATGCTTTTTAACATGCTTTGAACATGCTTTGTGACTTGTTATTAACATGCTTCATGTTATGCTTTATATTATGCTTGCTAGTGTTTTGAAGTACTATGTTATCATGTCGTTATTTCACATGCTATGGTTAGGATTTGACTGAGCTTGGGACTATGTTCGTAGTCAGGCATCAGGTATCTGGGACTTGAAGATGTGGTTGGGGTTTCGTTCCGCCACGCACGATGTGTTGGTGAACCCGTGTCGTACTTCGGTTGGCGATAGTGGTTGGCCACACGAGGTGCTTACGCCTCATATCGCCCAACTTGTTGTGCACTCGAGCTAGCCGAACACGTCAAAGTAAACCGTATGCCTTATGTATGTTCACCATGTTTGGTCGCTAATGCTTGAACCTAGGGTACTAAACTTACCAGTGAAAATCCCGTTAACCATGGTACCTCGATCCGCTAAGACTCATGAGCCGGGCATGGTGGTATGGGACAAAGTGTCGGCTCTCTTGGGGCTACGTGCCTCCCGTAGTGACGGTGAGCAACTCAACTCGTGAGATTATGGTGGTATGGGACACTATATTCGTGGCATGTCGGCTCGACTACCGATAAGGTGATGGGGAGTGGTGCGATCTTTGTGTGTCTGACCACAGCGGCCCTTTGTAGTGACCGCGAGCATATTACGAGGTTGCGGCGTGCCTTAGGGTTCGCCGCGACATATAGAATATGAACTAGGCTGTTTACGTATAGTTGTATCGTGATGAATCGTTTAAGGGGTGATGGGGGAGTGGTGCAACCTTTGTGCGTATACTGACCACTGGCGACCTCTGCGATGACCTAGAAAACACACCATCGTCGATATTAACTAGGATGACGACCCTAGATTGGATCATGTTTGGATATGATCTGAGGAGGTACCTTAGTTTCCCAATCTTCATGTTTGAAATGAACTAATTAAAAACTCGGTAATCATACGATCATGCATCGCATGTGCCTGGAAGATGTGGAGCCTTGTGGGATGTAAGCATGTGCGAACGTGAGATGGTGTCGCTTGAGGGAGTATGTCGGAGAGGGCATCCATCATACCCGCATTCATACTTGCATTAATCGAGTAACTAGGAGTGTTTGATTCTTGCTTTATCATTCTTGCTTGACATTTGTATGGTAACATGATAACTTATATCTTCTTGTTCCATTGAGTTAGCTACTCACTCCCACGTTACGGGACGGTGTTGTACACACCAAAAAGATTTGTTGAGTTTGGGTGATGGCGATGCTTGTGAATTAGGACTACTTCTATGGTGATGAGGAGGAGTTCTCCTATCATGTAACTCTCGACGGGTCTCTCGAAGACATCGTCGATTATCGGGGTTATATGCTGGGATAGAACAGATAAACTTACACATTTGGTATATTTGTAAGCTGTCCTTGTAATTATTTAACTGGTAATGTTATCACACTCTGGAGACTCATCATAGTTTATATATTTTATCTATCTATCATAGTCTTCCGCTTGCAAAATTAAATGTCTCGGAGTATGATATCTTTGTTTTGGCTTAATCTCACTCATGTTCAACGAATCGATCAACATTCAATCATCATTCATTTTATTGCATAAGTGATGTTCTAGAACTCGGGAGTTGAGTTTATGCTCGACCCCCGATTTTCAGGGCGTTACATTGCGTCACTCAGAGTGGCAGTGCATTAGTCAATTACAGATGATGAAAATGCAAAAATAAGACTGAAAAAACTGGACCTACTCGATGAAAAACGTCTGCCAGCTAAGCAACTGTTACAGTTATATCAGGCAAGAATATCGGTCGCCTTTGATAAAGGGTCAAGTATCACTCTTTCAAGAAAGGTGATTTGGTTTTAATGTTGAAAAGGCCAATAGTGGTCACCCGCAGAACAGGGGGCAAGTTTGATCCTAAATGGGATGGACCATACGTCATAACCGAAGTATACTCTAATGGGGCATACAGAGTTATAGATCAAGATGGACAAGGCATCAATATACCAGTCAATGCTCGATTCATAAAAAAATATCATCCCTAACAGTGGAAGTAGTTTTGATCTAGAAGATTATTAGAATAATGCTTCTATATAAAAAGGGGGCAAGAATAAGTGAAGCCATGTATTTTTCTTCAGATGAATGAATAAAGAAGGAATTTGCAAGCATATCAAGATTACATATCAGTGATTATTATAAAGAAAAGTAATCATCGCTATCGTTATCAAACCAGCTTTGCTGAAGCTTACCAAAATTGGTATCATCACCAAGCCGATATACTATTATAAACATAGCATGGATATTGTCAAAGACATTATCAGCAGTGGTGATGTATCAATCAAGACATCTATCATTACTACAACAGCGATGGCAGCTCATCATTTAAGGTAGCTTAGCCAAGCCTATACGACCAACTACACATAAGACCTATCACCAATATTATTCGGGCAGCAGTGAGAAGCCAGTGGCCCTAAAAAGTCCACATAGGTCATCATATGCATACCCATACGGGCAGTGGACAGAGCCAGCAGCTAAAAGCCCTAAACGGCTAAAAGTCCTCAACGGCTAGTCACGCGTGAGACCAATGCCGTCCGTATAGCTTTCTGACAGCGTCACAGGGAAAGGATGAAACTTCCCTCCCGTGAATGGGTAACTTTGCAGATGAAAAAAAAGTGGGTTGCAGTGTGCTACCTTTAGCCATTGTCCAGGACAACCATGTATAAGACCCCCCAAATTTCTATCTTGGTTTCAGTAGTAACTCATGAGGAAGGGTTTTTAGCCTATTCATTGATGGACTGACAGCCCTGGATTTTTGGTATCCTAAGATTGCCTTGTGTGCCCTGTGAACTCTAGAGAGTTACGGTGGCCAACCCTATGCGTAAATCCCATCGAGTTCATGGCCCTGGTAGCTTCACTAGGCCCCTCTGATGAATCGCTATTTGTGAACTCCCCGGCTGTGAAAAGTTCAGTGAACTCATAAGAGTTACAGAGACCATTCACGTGAGACCTGACTCCAACTATGTATGAGTCTAAAAAACTGTGTTGCTCAACTACTCAAGAGCTTAAACTGTGTGGCTATTTGACTAAATTGAAAGTTAGTTCCACCTACTAAAACAAAAATCACATAGGAAACCCCATACTAACAATCATAATATATTGTTATTTTTATCTCAAGCCTTCATTAAATATCATGTTAGATAATTGCATAAATAAACATACTTGAAATAAATTATGATTCAAAAATTTATGAGGAGATAAACTATCTCAAAATATCACAATGCCATCATTGATATATGTTGAAAATCAAAAGAAGCTACATGTGATTTAAAAAAAAAAAAAAAAAAAAAAAAAAACGATAACAACAACAAACAAACAAAACAAATTCTTCACAGTTTATCTGTAACCTACAATACTCCTAAATATTTCTGCAAATCTTCCTTCAACTGAACTTGAGCTGCCATGTGTTTTGATCTTGCTTTAAGAATAATCTTTGTTTGATCTGGAATGCCAGCTAACTTGCTCTCCAAAGATGCAACTATCTCTTCATTCATGATTAATTTAGATTTCTCAGCATTGGCAGATTGAATAATGATTCGCAGCTTCTCCTTGGTCTCCTTCATAGTCGATTCTTCTATATGAACTTTCAACTCCAGTTGTAAGATTTCCCCCTTCAAGGTAGCGATGCGACTTTGAATAATCGTTCTGCTGTCAACACAAGCCTTCGACTTTTCCTAAAGAGTTAATTGCTCTTGGCTGAATTCAGAAATGGCAGAAGTGGTAAGGGAAACCTTCTCTTTGGAAGAAGCTAGTTGTTTTCCATATTCTAATATCTCTAGGGCGATGGTGACATTTTCTGCTGATGCCAAAGAAATTATTGAATCACGAAATTTGAGAAGAGAATCGCATAGGACAGAAATATTAATCTTTGCCATTCTTGCAGTGTTGTCCAAGATTTCAATAGCAACATCCAGATCCGACCACTGATCGGGATCTTTAAAAATATGAACTATTGCTGATACAGAATTTCTCATCAAAATCAATTTATGTACAGGAACCTTTTCGAAAGATAATAGATCAGACATAGCAACTACAGAATCGGAGCTTGCTGTAACGCTGCGAGGAGGAGTTCCTATAAGAGAAAAAGGAAAGGAAATTAGAATAAGGCTAAGGGATATATAAATATTGATAGAGAAAATGATAGATATACCTGTTGCAAAAATATGGACAACAGGGTGTCGAATTTCCTTGACAAAAGAAGGGTCGGCTCCCAACAAATCAGCAAAGGAAGGCACTCTAGCCTCCGTGCTCGAATTCGTAGTAGTTGGAGTTGAAAGATCAGTGGTCTTTACTGGGAAGATGGTCCCATGAGCCACCACCTTTAGTGCAACTACAGGAGTCAAAGAGATTCTTCTTGGGGGTGATGGTGCAATGGGAGGGAGATCTTTAGGAGGGGTATCACCAGTTCTAGTATCAACAGCATGAGTACGTAGAATTAAAATGACAGCAATGAGAAAATAACAATAATAACCATTGTAAATAAAAAGTTTAAAAATAAAATCGCAAGAAATTTCTTACTCAGTGAATATTTATATTCTCCATAATCTAATGGTTCATCATCTTCCTTCTTTATTGTTGTTGGGGTCTTTGCAGGAATACTAGTGTTGGGAGGAACTTCAGCAGTGGATGGAGGATGTTCTTCTCTAGTAGAAGTGCCTTCAGCGACAACATCATCTTCATCATCAATGTTAACCTCTCCTTCCTCAAAATCATCATCTTCATCATCTTCTTCAATGTTATATTAAACAAAAGAAGTACCTTCAAACGAAAAAGATGCGTTTTCTTCCTCTAATTCTTCTTCTTCCATGTCTTCAATTACAACCTGTTTCCCTTTAGAAGGGGAAATTTTACTGCTTCCTGGTCGGAGATCCTTATCAATTGGGATTGGAGAGGCCGAGGCAACAGCTCCTTGAGGTGAATGAAGAGAAGCCTAAGAATGTGTTTGGGACCTCGTCATGGGAGAAGATGGACTAGGGTGAATGAGTCGAGGGGAAAGAGTAAGAACCAGATTATCTTGGGATGCAGCAACATTCTCTTGAGTAGGAGAAGGAATTTTCACCACCTCCTCAACTAGTCTATCAGAACGATCCCGTGGGACTTTTCAAAGTCCATAACAACCCCATGAGTTATCCATCCTTCTAAGGTGTTAGCAGGTTTTCGCTCGTGAATTGGATCATCCACGGATATCTTCCTGCAGAGGTGACCGAGAAAGGGGGCATGGCTTATCTTTGGCACAAAGCCTATTCCTTCTTCAAATTTACGGCCTTTAAGCTTCAGCGATGAAATGTAGATTGGCTCAGTCACAGGTAAGCATTTATTAACAAGATATGATTGATGCACCTACCACCTCATGTGACCATACGAAGTGCGAGTGAGGCGATTACTACCCAGAATTATAAAAGTAGATATAACTCAACCACCCAATAGCTGCTTCCATATCATTGCCTAGTTATATGGGCCAGTTCCGTAGCTGCGCATTCACCTTGTTACTAACCCACAGTCCTCTAGAATAGTTTGGTCAAAACCAAACAGGTGATCGAACCGGCTTGGATAGTAAGGTTCCCTCCAAAACTCTACTCCCTCTCTTAATGGGAGGCTGCAGGATTGAATTGAAAGGAAAAATTCTCTCGCTCCTGAAGTAAGTGATCTGGTGTCTACCTTATCTGTATTCTCTGTGTAGCTATACAGGCAAAACTGGAAGAAATCAATTTTATCAGTGTCCAAGATGGTGTTGACGACCCAATCATATGATCTTCTAGCCATAGTCCTCTTTTGAAAGAACCATACGGGAGATGTGAAGGGTGAATGTATGCCTTCTACGGAGCATTAAAAGTCCATGAAAAGTAAACACCTAGCTAACCTATGATATAGTGTCAGGGAGTATAAACGGAAGAAGCATCGATAGCGGGATTTTTTACATGAGACATTATCTCTCCGAGAGCCTTATAAATTGAGCACAGGACTGGAGGGGCAAGAGAATGTTTGTGGCCTTCCGCCATGGCACCAGCAATAATAAAAATTGTAGGATTAATAGCATCTGCCCATTTTGAACTTGGAAGAACCACCACGCTCAGCCAATAAACGGGGAAAGCTACAAGTTCTCCATCGAGGCTATATTTTGGATGCTCTGTTATCTTCTCGAGGAGATTTGTCAGCTCTTATGAATGGCAACCGCTAAATCTAAGAAAAGGAAGAGAGAGAGAATATATAGTGAGAAGTATAGAAATAAGGATGCAATAAAAAATGATTGGTTTACAAAGAAGAAGATTACTGAAGGGCCCTAGTGAAATGGGCAAGCCATTGCAATGGTGATATCTTGTGAATGTTGGGAAACTTAGACATCTCTTTAAAGAGTTCTATGGTTGTTTCCGAAATCGAGGCCACTCGGCTGGGTGAAGAGATGAATGCCAATTCTTCATTCATGGGTACAAATTCGTCGTAGAATTTTTTGGTCAGAGGAAGACCAGCAATTCGATGAAGATCCCAGAGGCTAATGCTCTTCTCACCTACTGGAAGATGGAAGGAGTTGGTTGTGGGACACCAATAATTAAAGAAGCCTTTCAAGACGGATGTCTCCCCGTAGAAATGCTAAGAAGTGACCTCTATTGCATTATATAGGTCAATCTTGATCAACACTTTAGAATGCTTGGCCAAAATTGCTGCCGCCCAATCAAAGTAGTAGTCACATGATGTTAAAAGGCCTCTGGTTTTGAACTCTTTACTGCCCCAAAGCGATTCACGATCCCTGAAACGTTGCTGGAGTGTTTCGTAGAAATGGGTCAGAAATAGAAGGTGAGGATTGAGAGGGAGTAAGGAAGATCATCAGATGGACGTCGCCGATTCATTGTCTTGGCTTCTTCGCTAGTAAGACCCCTTCCAAGATTCTTAGTTCCCTTGATGACCAGGATTCTGTGTAGGCTAATTTTCCCCGTTCATTTGATTTGAAGGCTTGCAATTCATAATGGACTGGTGGCGGTGAAGGCTTAAAGGGATTATCATCGTACCCTGTCTACGAGGGTTATCAAATTTCATAATAACCTCAATGACTCAAACTTCTTCCCAGGAGTTCTGAAGTCTCTTCTTGTTGTGCTCTTTAATTTTCTCCTGAAACTCCTTAGCCTTGTTGCAACGATGTTTCTTTGATTTAGATGGAGGGGGAGTGTCCTCTCTGACAGGTGGCTTCTGACTCATCGTCGGCAAATGAGTTGTGGTCTTCAGCCACTCTTCTCAGTCAAAGTCACGGCCGTGTTTTGGTGACCATTTGATCTCACCCAGTGCTATTGCCCTATGGATGGGAGAGGGTAGTGAAGAGATTCGGTCTGAGAAATTGAAGGTGGGGATAGAGGCTTCTTGATATAAGCAGGACGCCTGATAGTGGTTTTGAAACGTTTGCTTGGTGGTTGACTGGGAGAAGAAGACGGTTTAGGAGCATGAGAAGGCGAAGGGTTTGGCAAATCCTAGTGGGAAGGTTATGCAGTGGGAGGTTTAACAAGGCGATAAGTTCTTTTGGTGTAGGCCATAGTGAAAAGAAGATTGGTATTGGGATTGTTTTGGAAGCAAAGGGTTTAAAAAGGTTAAGTTCTGAAGAGGATCTAAAAAAAGCTAAGTCTTAGAGATTCTACAAAGGGTCCTTTACGCGGGTGTGTGTAAACAAAATCAGTTGCACGGAGTAGCACAACGTCCAAAAGTCTTGCGTGAACAGAAAGTTTATTACGCGGGTTCGTGCAAATGAGAACAGTTGCGTGAGGTAATAGCGGACAGTAGAGCTTCGCTAGGAAAACAAAGAATGGGAAATAAGGAAAGGCTTCTGATATTTATAGGGAGTGTGGCCCGAGTGCGGTACTCGAGCGCCCTTTGCGCGAGTGCGTGCAAACGATTGCAGGAAAAGAAGGATAAGTGATTGATCTTGATTCTTTGATTCTGGGGAACAAAGAAAGGATCAAGGGGGCATCTGTTGAGACATAAAAAATGAAGATAGAAAAGATCAAAAAGATGTAAATTAGAAAAATATATGAGCAAAGATGAAATATAGTGAAACTTTATATGATTGCACGCGTTCACGCAAACCATATCAGTTGCGCGAGACCGCGCAAACGACCATATTAGTTGTGCGATCATGCACAAAGGGTTGTATGGGATGTTTTGCATGAACGGTTGGATCTGAAGAAAGGTGGGCCCCATGGCACAGAGATCAAGGGTTCGCATGTGCGGAGGTCTATAAATACCCCACTCCCCCTCTCATTGAGGAGGTTGAAGATTTTGAAGAAGATCAGAGCTCCGGAAAAGAAGAGAAGACTAAAGGTATTAGAAGACAGGTGCAAGGGTTTGTGCCGAGCTACGCAACAGTGTTGTTGTGCGGGTCCGCACAGCTGATATGCTGCTGAAATTGTCAATATTGGTTTTTGTAATCTTCAATTCTCCTTTTGCATAAGGATATGAGCTTAAGAAAGAGAGATCAAATGATCAAATCTGCACAATGTTCCTCTTAATAAGATGATCGAATTGCAAGCCCTGCTAGATTTGATATACAGATTCAATATTCGAACTCTTTCCATTTTTATATTTTAAGTAATCTATCTCAGAATCAAGGGAATCAAAGGATGTAAACGAACTCAATACAAATAAATATGATGATTGTTCTAAATACACTCTCTTTGTTATGCTTTAATAAGATATTCTCCGAAATCCAATGCATTTGTTTCTTGTTGAAACACTTTCTCTCTTTCTCTCTTTTCTCTCTCTTTCTTTCTCTCTTCCCTTTTTTTTTTGCACCGCCCAGCAACCCCTAGACCAACCAGCGTCGGAGTTGCGTTTGACTCAACTAAGTCGGGTCAGTACAACAGCCACCGACCCAACTCTCTCCCTCTCCTCTTACTTCCTCTCTCTCTACTTTTCCTCACTTCCTTCACTTTGGACGGACTCGGACCGAGTCAAACTCAGTCCGGCCATAACTCATAGGACCCAAGACTCCCAGTGCGGCACAACCCGATCCTCTCTCTCTCTTCATCATTCTCTTCTCTTTTCTTTTTTTTCCTTTCTTTCCCCATTGGTTTCTTCTTCTTGACATGTTCGGCAAGGCCTAGACGAGGCCAGACAAGGGCCGAAACAATTTGCATTCCGATTGTTTCTCGGTGGAGAAGAAGACGGCCATTAATGGCGTCTTCAATCTCCCTACTCCTTCCTTCGATCTAGACCTTGAGGGCAGTCTGTATGGAGTCTATGAAACTCACAGACGTGTGGTTTTGAAGCTTGGAAGAGTTTTGACTGGTGGGTTTGAGTTTGGAAAGAAACAGCCGCACCTTAAGTACAGTTGCTAGAAAACGGAGGAGGCTGCCCTAACATTCAATCCTGTCCCTTTGATCCACTCACCCTAACACCTCAAAACCGTCGGATAGAAATCAAACGGTTGGGATTTAATATGCCCGAAACCGCCTTCAAAATAATGGGTAGGACCGAAACCAGCCATGGTTTTTGTTTGCCAAGGAAACCCTAAACCACGGGATTCAAATGGAGGGCCTGGATGCATTTCATTGTGTGGTTGAGATTAAGGATGTGGATTGCCAGCTGCTCACGAAAGGAGTTTTCCATGTTCAGAAATAAGTTACACGTGCAACTCCTTTTGCATTGGAGTTCATGTACCTCCACAAGTGCAACTCCATGTGGGACCCATGGGTTTTGGTAGGCTCCATCAGCAGGACGTGATGAATAGTTCAGATCATCCAATCGAGTGATAGTGATGGGCCACGGACATCACGAACAGGGACAGTCCATTTAAAACTGCATCAAGTGAGAGAGCAGGAAGAATACTCTCCTTTTTTGGAAAATCTCGGGTCAACATGGTCTGACAATGTTGACAGTCTAGTGCACCTCGAGTGCATGACAACTGTGCACATGCATTGCCCCAAAGTGAGGCCCACAAGACTATATTAGGAGATCCACTCCGTCCATTCCCTTAGTTCTCTCACTTTGGCCATGGGCCTAAGGACATGGCTAATCTAAACTTCAGGTGGGCCCCACTATTTGATTTTTGGGGGTTTTATTAATGTTTACTAGCAACTTAACGGTCAGATCGGCTTCAGACAATAATCTGAATGATCCCACATGGTTCTTAAGTTGTTTAGTTCATAAACTAGGGTGTATAACTCCATCCAACCATTAAATTATGTTATTTCAAACAAATACATCTATATGCTTAAATTATGACATTTTTTTTTCTAAATCAGCGATCGGATTGATTCAAAATCACTTATCGACGGTCTTAGTAGTCATGTGAGCCATCTAGGTGGACTTTGACATTTGATTTAATGCTTTAGTTATTTGATTAGTGCGATCAAGTGGCGAATCGCTTTAGGGATGTTGTGGGCATGATGGACGGTGGATAGGATTATACAAGCCCCGATATTAAAATGAACAGTTTGATTGGTCTGTCTGAGTGATTGAAGTCCTAGAGTAGGTGTCTCTGAAGTCGTGATGGACCTTTTTAAGAACCAATCAAATGGATAGTTTGACACGTGGATGGGGATTGCTTTTGACGGTTGGATTTAGCCTAGAATAAGGGTGAACATTCAAGTAAGCTAGGTTAGCATTCATACCGGTAACACTCGAGTACTGAAAAGTACGGGGTGTTACAATTTTCCCTAGGACATACTCTACTTCATTTGGTCAGAGACATCTGAGATAAGGGAGATAAAACTGTTTCTTATGGAGAATGTCGTTGACCATGGTGTAGCGAGCTGCTTTGGTTCGTAGTTTGCATGCTTTCATCCGATCTTCGGGTAGCTTATCTTCCTTGAGGTACTCGACGATCGGATCCATCCAAGTAGGTTCTGAGCTCACCGAAAGAGCTATGGCAAGGTCGGCTTCATCAATGCTCGGTTTAGTAAGGAACTCGATTGAAATGGATCTTGGAATATCGTCTTCGTCTGCAGTGGCTAATTTTGCTAACATGTCAGCTTTGGAATTTTCTACTTGAGGAATCAGAGCTACATTACTTTTTTGGCTTTCCATATATAGGCTTTCATGCTTTCCCTCTTAGCTTGTTATGCTTCAGCTATTTGATTGACGACCCACTGGGAATCGTGAAGACTTCGAGGTGTTGAGCTCCCACAGTGGCTGCCTGCCTAAGTCCAATGAGCAATGCTTCGTATTCTGCTACATTGTTAGAGGCTTAAAATCTAAATCTTAAGACATATTGTATGCATATATGATATAGGGTCTCCACGACTATCCCGGCCCCACTCACTTTAGAGTTGGATGAGCCATCAACATATAGCGTCCACTTGGGTAGGTCGAGATCAACTTGGGAGTCAGATGCATTATCGGGTAAAAGATTAGGGACAAGTTCTAACCTAGGTAAGTCGGTTTCTTGTCCACATGTAAGAGTTAGTTCGGCAATAAATTCAGCCACTGCCTGACCTTTAATAGCTGTTCGGGGTCAATACTTGATATCGAACTCACTCAACTCGATCGCCCATTTGTTTAATCTTCCCAAAGCTTCGAGCTTTTGGAGCACTTGACGGAGTGGTTGATCGGTCAAGACAATGATGGTGTGAGATTAGAAGTATGGTCGCAATCTCCGAGAAGAGATGATCAGTGCCAACGCTAGTTTCTCTAGACTTGGGTACCAAGTTTTGGCTGAAACTAGGGCTTTGCTCAGGTAGTATACCGGGAATTGCTTTCATGCATGTTCCCTAATTAAGGTCGAGCTAACTGCTGCATTGGAAATAGCCAAGTGTAATAGTAGAGATTCTCCTTACTCAGGTTTGGAGAGTAATGACAGCGACCCTAGATACTGTTTGAGCTTTTGGAAGGTCATCTCACATTCTTCTGTTCAATCAATTACCTGTTTCCCTTTTAGCTATTTGAAAAGGGGAAGACATTTGTCTACAGCTCAGGACACAAAGCGATTAAGTGCGGCAATTCTTCCTATAAGTCATTGGATGTCTTTGGTCATCTTTGGTGAATCCATATCAAGCAGAGCTTTGATCTTTTTGAGGTTTGCTTCGATCCCTCGTTGGCTGACTAAGAAACTGAGAAATTTTCCTGAACTAACCCCGAAGGCGCATTTGCTCAGAGTTAACTTCATCTTGTATTTATGAAGAACGAGGAACATTTCCTTGAGATCAGAAGTATGATCCGTGGCCTTAATTATCTTGACGAGCATATCATCGAAATAGACTTCCATTTTCTCCCTATTTGGTGGGCGAACATCTTGTTGACTAGCCGCTGATAATTAGCTCTAGCATTTTTCAATCTAAATGGAATAACTCGGTAACAATAAAGACATTTGTCAGTGACAAAGGTTATTTTTGTCTTATCATATGGATGTATTACAATTTGATTATAACTAGAATAAGCATCCATAAAACTAAGTAGTTCATGCCTTGTGGTGCTGTCAACAAGTTAATCAATTCGAGGAAGGGAAAAACTATCTTTGGGACATGCCTTGTTCAATCTGTGTAGTCAACACAGACCCGCCATTTCCCATTGGATTTTTTTACTAAGACTATGTTGGCTATCCAGTTCAGATAATAAACTTCCTCAATGAATCCGGCTTTAAGAAGTTTGTTAACTTCTTCTCCGATCACTGCATATCGTTTAGAGCTGAGCACCCGACACTTCTGTCGAATTGGTCGGTGGTTGAGGTTGAAAAGGCCAAGATAAAGTCCTAGAGGGGAGGTGAATAGGACTGTGCCAAATTAAAAACTTAAATGCAGAATTAAATAAATATAAATAAAGATAGCACTTAAACAATGTCACAATGCAGAAATAAATAGAAACCTCAAATGTACAAGTATTGAGATGTTGATACAGATGTTGTTCTAAGGACAACCTTATACCAAAAACCAATAACTTATGGTAGGACAACCTGATTCTTAGAAAAGTCTATATATCAAAATCTCAAACAGATACAGAGGAATAAATAAATTAATAAACAAATAACTAAATAGCAAAGAATTAAACTAAGCTATTACAACATTCTCACACTTGCATAAAAAGATTACAACATTCTTCCACAAATGCATAAAAGGAAATTACAACATCCACACAATGTCACAATTAATCAATCACTACAAGACTATAAATTATAGTGATTCACTTGTGTGTACACCAACTATTTAAAAAAATAGCCACACAACTACTCCACTCCCAATATCCTCAAACAGTGGATATCGGCGTTCACTAAATAGGTTTTTCAAGGTTCACCTAAAACCTTCACAATTGTGTCTTTCAAGTGGGCTTACACAATTTAAAAAACCCCACACTCTGAGTTTTCTAGATTACCTCAGACAAACCAAAAGAGATTTTTCTGGCACAATCTCAAAGAAACCAAAAGAAAGAGATTTATAAAAACTGTAAAATACTTATCTGGATATTCTCCTTTGATGCAACCCAGTAGAACCGATTCGGAGTAGAAGTTCAATGTAGATGTTTAATGTCCACACTCACTTATGAAAAGGTTCTAAGTTCTAAATGATTTTTAGATTAAATCACCTTGGGCTTGCTTGATTTAATTTTGATTCTAAGAAAGGGGAAAACAAGAATCCCTTCTTTAAAATATGATTGGAATATAGAATCAAAAAAATCAAATACAAAAAGCTAATTAAAGAGAATATTAAATGAACACTAAATAGCTTAAGAATATTACTAACTTATCTCTCAAAGTAGTGTCTTGATTTTGCTTGAATTGAATGAAAAAATTGAAGATCGTGCTCTATTTATAAGTGCGTAAACTATTCACTGATCGGGTCTAGGGGATGATGACTCGGTCGGTCAAAGGACCAACAAACTTTTGAAAATTCAAGCACAATAAGATAAAATTGTTCCACGACAAGTCGAGTGGCCTGCACGACCGGTCAAACCCTGCACTTGACTGGTCGTGTGGGTCCCAATTTAGTTGTCAGACTTTGAGTCGAGGTTGCTCGACTGGTCGAGCACTATTCACTTGACTGGTCGAGCAGTCTCCAGGACTGGTCGAAGATCCAACAAAAAATCTCAAAAATAAGTAATAAATCTTGGACTGGTAGAGGAATTTCTTGGACTGGTCGAGCCAGTACTTAGACTAGCCGAACATAGGCTATGACTAATCGAGAAATAGCCTATACACTTATAAAGTGACCCAATTAAAGTATGCAATCAATATGACCTAATCTATGGTCAATCTAGGGTCATTCATACCTTATAAGCAATGTTTGAACATTAAAACATCTTTTGCTTCAGTTGATAGTTGATCTTGACATACAAGAAGCTTGACATCTTGAAGTATGTTGAGCTTGAACTTGTAGCACTTTGAAGCTTGAATTTGAAACGCTTTGAAGTTTGAACTTGAAATACTTAACTTGTATTTCATCTTGAGCTTTAATACCAAAGTAAAGAACTTTGTCTTGACATGGATGAAGCTTTGAAACCTTTAACTATTGAAGCTTGAAAGATTAAATTAACACTTGGTGTTGAACTTGAACTTGAACTTGTATATCTCTTGATCTTACATTTGAAGTTCTTGAGTAAATACCTTTGTTCTTGTATATGAGATGCATGATCTTGAATATGTAGATGAGCTACACAAGACATAGATTCCAAGAGGTTTTGCCACAACAAAATTTGACAATCATAAGAGCTAGAAAACATAGCACTTACAGAGGTCGACATTCAAGCGATGCATGATGATTTTTGGATTGATGTCGGGCATGTCCTCATGAGACCACGCGAAGATGTCCGCATAACGTCGAAGGAGGGCTATCATCCTGTTCCGTAGTGGAGGTGTCAGGGATGACCCAATTTGGACAGTTCTAAATGGGTCAGAGTCAAGTGGAATTGGAACAAGATCTTCCACAGGATAGCCTCTTTCTCCAAAATCTTCACGAGGATCCAGAGAAGTGACGGTCATCAATTGGTGCGAAGCCCTTAGCGCCATCGTGTAGCACTGTCGAGCTTCATATTAGTCTCCCTTCACTGATTTGATTCCCTGTTCAATCGGGAATTTCATGGCTAGGTGGTAAGTCGAGACTACAACTCGCAGGGCGTTAAGAGATGGACGACTGAGGATTGCATTATAGACAGATGGACAGTCCACTACCAGGAAGTCAATCATCACAGTTACCTGGTTCTGTCCATCTCTAGCCGTAAGTGGGAGTTGTATTGATCCTTCTGGTACGACTTTCCCACCTGAGAAACCAAGTAGTGGAGTTTTGATAGGTCAAAGTCTAGACCGACCAACTCCCATTTTGTCGAACGCCTGTGAGAAGAGGATGTTCGCAGATGATCCAGTATCTACAAGGATCCAGAATAATTTGCAATTAGCTATGGTTAGTGTAACCGCAAACATGTCGTCATGCGGATGGTGGACTCCTCGGGCATCCTCTTCGGTGAAGGTCAGGCTGCAAGTCTCTACTTTTTGCTCTTTCGAAGGTTGGTTGGTGGTAAGGATCTCGCGTTCTGAGTCGAAATGAACGATGCTTCATGCTTGAGCTTTCTGAGCTTGATTTGAATCTCCTCCACCCCTAGGGCCCCCGAAGATGGTGCGAATTTCTCCCGCTGGTTTATTGTTGACAGGCGGTGCGTCTTTTGTCGCAGTTCGTTCTTCTCGATGACTAACGTATTCTCCAAAGTGACCTCTACGAATAAGTGCCACAATTTTCTGCTTGAGGTCAAAGCAGTCACGTGTCAAATGACCGTGATCCCAATGGAAAAGACAGTATTTGCTTTTGCCCCTTTTATTGGGATTAGATTTCAACTTGCTCAGCTAAGTAAGGATACACTTGTCTTGAATCTCCATCAAGACTTGTTCGGGCATTTTATTGACAGGAGTGTACGTCTTGAACTTGATGTTAGGCCATTTATTCGAGCAATGGTTGTCGCATGATTGGTTGTCCTTCCTTTTTCTATTTATAGTGGTCGAACTTGGTTTTGCCCTTGTATGTTGTTCTTTGGTTAAAGGAGTTTTGTTCTAGACGGCATCTCACAGGATATGAGCTTCTTCGGCGTTAGCATATTTTGCGACCTATCTAGTGGATCAGCCATCATTGTTGGTGGGTTTTTGTCCTCTGAAAAGAGAAACTGACGATCTCTCAGTCCTCCCATGATCGCGGTTAGAGCGAGCTCTTCAGAATGCTTTCAAACTTGCAACACTTCCAGATTGAAGCGTTTGATGTAATCTTTTAGCAGTTTATCGTCCTTCTAAATGACATGAAGGAGGTGGGAGGCCGGTTTGAATCTCTTCTTTCCCCTTATAAAGTTTATGATGAAGACTTAGCGAGTTTGGAGAACGAGCTACTGGAGTTCGGCTTCAACTGCTTGAATCACAGCTGGGCAGCTCTAGTTAGGGTTAAGGAGAAAACTCAGCACATTACTATGTCAGATGCATTGGAGTTCCATACAGACCCTAAAGGATTCTATGTGCTCCGATGGATCGGTATTTCCTGAGAACGGAGTGATCTAAGGTAGACAGAATCCGTCCGGCAGTCGTGTCTGTATGATGTCAGCAGTAAATGGAGGCTTGGTTTCCTCCATTATTGATTCCATTGTGCATTCAGGCAGTAGGCTTCTCGCATGTCCCCGATCTGACCATGTAAACCCTTGGTCCCAAGGCTCACTGCTTTCAGCAATAGCTTCGACTGGGGCTTTACCACCCTTCTTTCAGTCTAGCTCGTGGCGTACATCAGAAGCGGGCAAAGCTGCAGTCCCAGAAACATGAGATGGGGCTGGTTTGGTCGATCCTTGTCGTCAGCTCCCCTGAGAGGCGGCGGATGTGCTAGAGGGTCTAGGAGGAGTATGGCCTATTTATTCATCCTCCCCATTAGTCTTTTGTACATGCTGAGGTGGTAGTTGTTCCAACAACTGCCTCATGGAGTTCATGTTGTTATTCAGCATTTCAACTTGCTATTTGAGGGAGTTCAATCGACCTCCTTTGATACGAGACCACTGACCTTGCCTCCCGGGGTTGGAATCAGACTGATGTTGGGAAAAGGAACCCCGATGACTATCAAGCTACTCTTGGGGTGACATTAGGTCAGGCGCAACTAGGGAGATCCGGGTTTTCTTCTTCCCTCTGGCCATTATAGTCTCTCTATTAAAGCAGGAAACAGCTCTAATTTCATTTCCCACAGATGACGCCAAACTGTTGATGCAATTTTCCTGTAGACCCTCCTCAATAGACCCTCGAGAACTTGTACACAGGAAAGAAAGAGACAAAGGAGACCCTGGCTAGTATAAGGGAACCTCTGATGCCTATGTCAGGAACTTGGGTCTTTGTAGGAGATGATCTCTTTGGAAAAGAGTCACTAGTCATATATATGATTGAGTATGCGTACCTTTTACTAGTTAAAGGCTCCCCTATTTATATGAGAGGGGGGATAAAACCGTAAGAAGCATTTCCCCTTTAGGACTCCTGATACATTGGAGATCTTCCCGTACGGATCCCCAGATTTTTTGGGGATCCTCCCAAGATTATGGGCATCTAAGATCCTTAGGATCCGATCTTATCTCCCAAAGATCTCAAGAGAGATCTTTGGGCCATTTGGGAGATCTTTGGGTCAATTGCTTGGGATAAAGTCAGTCGGCAAAGGTGGATGATGCCTTAAAGGTAGGTAATATCGAGATGTTCAATAGATCAGCAATCATCTGAGGTCTCGAAAGATCAGCATTCACTTAAGGTAGATACCAATTGTCAACTTTGTCGGAGACTACTTCGAGCTATGGCGGACCTATAGCCATTCTATGGTCATGCCGACCTATAGCCGACCTATAGTCGAGCCGGCCTACTCAATAGATCGGCCAGTAGTCATGTGGACCTATGGCTATACCAACCTACTTTGTGGCCATCCTTTCTTTGCCAGTAGGTATCTTACGAGCAATTTGACCCATTGAGTCCGTGTTGGTTATAGAGTTGGCTCATTTTATAGGTTGTTCTATTTTTCCCCCAACAATTATCATTGAATGCAAATATCCTAACCAAAGATTCTGGGTTCGTTCCCCAATGGAGTTGCCATTTTCTTTTGGTCAGAAACATGTTTCAGGGATTAAAATATCAACATTCCTAAAATAACAAAGTGACCTAAATGAAAGAGCACTCATAATCAGATACTTTATTAATTTGCATTCTTATTACATTCCCTTTCATTACCCTTGATTCTAAAGCAAAGTTTGACTAATTGTACAGTGTTAAAAATAATAATTTCGCCATCATTGTAGCCCTGTAGAGCATCCATCGAAATGACAAAAGAGTTGTGCAGATTTGAAACCCTTGATTCATGCTGATATTCGAGTTAAAAGACTTGAATTGATAATCCATAAGCTTAATTACACAGGCGGCAACAACTTTACTAAACCATTTGCACGGGACTTTTGTTGTGCGGTCATGCAACATGTTCCATCCCTAATACTCATCTCTCGTTCTTCCACGGTCGCGTAACAGGTTCCGTCCCTAATACTTCTCTCTCCTTCTTCCACCCACAGACTTCTTGATACCTGAGTTTCGCAATTCTTTTACTCCAAGAGCTCTCAAATGTTCCAAATATCCAAATGAGAAATGTGAGGGGGTATTTATAGGCATTCGCACATGTGAAGCCCTAAATATGCGTAACAAAACCTTGTTGCGTAGGTGCACAATACTTCTTTATTGCGCTGTCGTGCAACACATACATGTTGCATGAGATGCATATTTCGTGATCACGCCACTGATCTCCCAATTTCGTTCTGCTTCCTTTCCCCATTGCTACATAACTCTTTTCTCTATCTTCTTTTTTTAGTTGTATGGTCGCGCAACACAACCCTATTACATGGTCACACAACACATACTTGTTGCATGGGTGCGCAACTGATTTTATGCTTAAACACACCTAAATTAAGGTTTTAATGTATTCAGGTTAGAAACATAGGGTGTTTTTTAGCTTCTCCATTCTAGATGTCATTAACCTGTGATTTCACCCCTTGAAAGATGAGCTATCGATGTCATAGAGGGGGTGAATAAGACAATATCAAATACTTCAAAATAAAGTGAAATAAATAATCTCAATCGCCCAAAGTATTGAAACCTTGATTCCAAATAATTTGTAGGACAACCTTCACTTAGAATTTTTGGTAGGACAACCTAATATCACAATGTCTTTGAAATAAAACCTTCAAACTAGCAAGGGACAATGAAATAAATATATCATTCACCACAAAGAATAAAATAAATATAACATTCGCTACAAATAATGAAATAAATAATCACCACATAGGCACAAGGATTATAGTGGTTCAAGGCTTAAACCCACACCTTCTCCACTCCCAAAATTACTACCCCTGTAATTTTGGCTTTCACCATACCAAGGTTTTTACTGGTTTACCTTAACAACCTCTTACAATTCTTCTGTTTTCACGACCTATCATAACAAAACCCCTTTGTGATTTTCACAAGCTATCACAAATCAACCCTTTTTGTGATTTTCATGGGCTATCACAAATCAACCCACAAATATTCCTGAGATATCTCAGAAAAACCCAAATAAAGAATATAATTGACAATTGTACTCATCTTCAAATGACAATTCGAAGATGTGGTCAAAGCTTGAAGTAACAATCTTCTTTCTTGAGTATCGAGGAGGCAGTATATGTTCAACCAGAAAGAATGATCTAATGTATTTTAAGAAATGTAAACCCTAATACTGCAGATTCAATTCTCTGTTTCTCAAGTGGAGTATAGATTATTATCTAAAATGTATTTAAGATCACCTTAAGAAAGTGAATTTAATAAGCTAAATAAAAATTATAAATACCACACAAATAGCTTGATGAGATCCTAAGCTTCTCTCTTGATTGCAAAAGGTTTTTGAGTGAATTTCATTGTAGAATAGAATGAGAGAATGTGCCTATTTATAGTCAAAGGATTTGAAAATTCGTTCAGCTTATAAATAAGTTCGGCTGGCCGGATTCCAATGATTCTGTTCCAACGGCAATCGGATTGCGCGGGATAAGATTTATCCAAAATTCAGATGACCAAATTCCCTCGAAAATTCCAGAATCCTTTGCTACAAAATGACCCAAACTTTCCTCGGGCTAGCCGAACTTCAACTTAGGCTAGCCAAACCTAAAGTTAGGCTAACCAAATTTGCATCAGATTTTTCAAAATTTTAAATCTAGAAAATTACCCGAGCCTAAAGTTAGGTTAGTCGAAGTAAGTTGGGCTGGTCGAACCTGAAATTAGGTTGGCCGAACTTCGGTGAACTTATACAGAAATTAACCCATTTTAATCATTTTTCAAAATCACCTAACCTAGGGTCCTTAGGTCATTCTACCTGGTGATTGGCCTATATAAAGATCTTCTAATCTTAATAAACTTGATGTCACGCCCCAAATCCAGGGACGAACAGGTTCCGTAATGCCCCGAATTCGGCATTTGACTTCCATACACCAAGTCCTGAGTTCGGCGCATCACAAGGAAGATTTTTTACTAAAAAAATTATTATTTTTTTTTTGATAATAATACTTGAGCATGATGATCCGTAATCACAATATTAAGCAATAGTCTCCATTATAAATCCTGATGGTTACAAGTACAATGCTTTTCCAATAGGTACACAACTTCAATATTGCCAAATCACAAAATAGATACAATGCATCGAGAAAGCAATGTCCTCCAAGTTACTCCTGGCTTGAAAAAAAAATGGGAAATAGGAAGCTTAGGCAAAAAGCCTAGTGAGTACACTCGTGTGTGCGTAGTGTACAAGCATACAGTAACAATCAAATATCAGAGTACACAAGCTGAAGCATAATGACTAAGTAATGGTACATAAGCCAAGAGGGCATGATGCAACGCAAGAGATGATATGCAAAAGTATGTCGTGTGTATAAAGGCATGCAAATCCTCCTTTAAAAGTCTACATCATAATATCGTTATCTCCACTAGGAATCACCAGGGTCTACTATCTAGAGCAAGTCCGAAACTTATTCAATAGAGGCCTCGCATACCCACCTTGTCAGTGGGGGGCTTATAGTCATGCCAATACCCACCCGACACGTTAGTAGTAGACCCATTTTAGGGGCTGGTCAAACCCAAATATATTCACTCCAACTCTTCAGCTAGGCATGGTCGAACCTCTTCTCACCCGACCGCGTCGACAAGAGTCGGACCTACTATGGTCTTCAACACCAGGTGACCCATGGTATCCGCCCGGTCTTGACGATGAGGCTTGAGGGTACCACTCGAGGTCTAGGGAATTTCACCCACGGGTGTGGGACCCAGTATAAGAAACTCAAATTTTTGATGTCCACAAATACTAACCACGATGCCACTGTGGTGGTCTCATCAATATAACCACGATGTTGTTGTGGTGTTCAATTCATCTCATGATGATGCTATTAAAAATGCAATGATAATCCACAAGCATGCTATGCAATATAATTGCACTCAAGTAATGTTATGCATGTAAGCCACATATGCATATGAGGCGACCCTAATACTAATCGGGCTCCTCTGCCAACCACATCCAATCTGCAATCCACGCTCATCGTGGAAAGGATATACATGTAATATCAGCATCGGCATAAACATAAATTACAATGTAGCATCAAGTGAGCTTTAGGGACTTTAACCCAGGGACCGTGCCCGATATATTTGCTTAGGGACTTCAACCTAGGGACCATGCTCGATATATTCGCTTAGGGACTTCAACCCAGGGACTAAGCCCGCAGTCTCTCGGACCAGATAACATCTGCACATACTCCATCATGTGCACCCCGCACCAACATCCTCTACCACATACTCTGTCATGTGTACCCCGCACCAACATCCTCTACCACATACTCCATCATGTGCAGCCCGCACCAACATCCTCTACCACATACTCTGTCATGTGTACCCCGCACCAACATCCACTACCACATACTCCATCATGTGCACCCTGCACCAACATCCTCTACCACATGCATATGATCTCTGCATGATTAAACTATGCATATCATGCACTCCTCATCCATGATGCAAGTACATGTATATGTGTATGCATATGCAATATACACAAATATCATAAGACCATTCAAAATTATCACGGTACCAACATGGCAAAATAGTGGTTTAATGTGCACTCTCCCTCATGATCATGGGGCTATGCGAGTGTCCACACTTCCACATCACAAGTGTGCAACAACCACACATTAGCATAACTAGGATCAATCCATCACTCGGCACCAGTCGCATGGCTGAAACCTCATACAGCGGCCCCAAAACAAGTTGTATATCAAACACATGCAAGTGATGCACACATACCATAACATGTCTCAATTTCACATGTAAATATCCATAGCTATTCGAAAGCTAGTTTGTATCACCAACATACTCATTCACGGTTAAGAGTTAAGTGGTTCACCTCATTAGTTTTGTAGGAAGTGGGTGCATAAGTGTCACGTCATTATACGGTGCTAGGTGTACTATCTATGACTCGAGGTAATACATATAGTGGTCCACTTAGTCCTTACGTCCAATTGAACACCATCCAAGCATATAAACATAAATTAGCATTACCATACTATACAATCATCGCATCTAACCATACACACATCGTCATCCCACAAGTATCACATTACACAATCACCGTACATGTGCCATCACCACATGCATAATTAGATTTTAATCCAACGCCTTAACATGTCTAGCTATCATTTCAAGTGAACAAAGGGCCAGTTCATTGCCACACTTGAATGGGCCGGTTAGTGAGTTGCTACATCCCATTCTTCTGTCTTGTTGGGTGGTCCATTTGATTACCACAAACGTTTCATTTGAGGACTCAATCATAAGTCATTCACAAGGCCTAAATGAGACTTGGCATACATACATCACAAGGAGTCTCATGCACTTACCAAGAAGCCCAAACATAGGCCCAATATGCACTTCTCATGGAGTCTTACGTTCTTAGTAAGAGAAAGTAACCTATGGGCCCGATAGGTTTACCACTAATAGGCTCACAAGGTGTCCACTCAAGGTGGGCTTTAAGGCTAATAGGCCCACCACTCTAATGCTATTGTGAACATATTAGTGGAGTCCACAAATCAAGCCCAATATTATTAATAAGATGGGTTCAACAATCAATCTGACACATGTCCTAAGTTCACATATCCAAGAGATTACATCATCACCATAGTCCACAAGTCTGGAGTGACCACACAATTCTCATATGCCCACATGGTCCTGTGGCCACTCCATTATCAGAAGTCCATATGGTTGAGTGTGAAAAGACTGAGCTATATGTCCTAGAGGGGGGTGAATAGGACTAGGCTAAATTTAAAAATAAATAGTAGAATTTAAATAAATTAAATACAGATAGCAATAGACAATCCCACAATGTTGAATTTAAAGACAACCTCGAATGAACGAGTATTGAGAGGTTGATACAGATGTTGTTCTAAGGACAACCTTACACCATAAAAACCAATGGCTTATGGCAGGACAACCTTACTAGAACGGTCTGTGTATCAAAAACTCAAACTGATACAGAGAAATAAAGAAATAAATAGCAAGGAAAGAAATCTAAGCTATTACAACATTCCCACACATAAATAAAAGATTACAATATTCTCCACAAGTGCGTAAAGGAAAATTACAAACATCCACAAAATGAAATAAACAATCAATCCACAAGACCAGAAATTATAGTGGTTCGCTTGTATGTACACCAACTATTAAACAACAGCCACACAACTACTCCACTCCTAATATCCTCAGACAGTGGATATTAGCGTTCACTATGAAAATAGGTTTTCAAGGTTCACCTAAAATCCTCATAATTGTGTCTTTCAAGCGGGCTTACACAATTCAAAAACCCCACACTCTGAGTTTTCTGGATCACATCCGACAAAGCAAAACAGAGAGATTTTTTTAGCACAATCTCAATAAAACCAAAATAAAGGAATTTACAAAAACAGTAAAATACCTGGATATTCTCTTTTTTTATATAGCCCGGAAGAACCAAATCGGAGTAGAAGTTCAACGTAGAAGTTCAATGTCCAAACTCACTTATGAAATGGTTCTAGGATCTAAATTGATTTTAAATTAAATCTAGTTGGGCTAGCTCTATTTGATTTTGATTCCAAGAAAAGGGCAAGTCTCAATCCCTTCTTCAAATATGAATGGAATATAGAATACAAAATTAAATATAATAAAGCTAAATTAAGAGAATATTAAATGAGCACAATATAGCTTAAAAAGATTACTAACTTATCTTTCAAAGTGACGAGTTGAATAAGCTTGAATTTGATGAAAAACTCTGAAATTCATGCTCTATTTATAAGTGAAGAAATTACGTTCACGACTGGTCCTATAGTCTGCACGACTGGTAAAAGAACCAACAGAATTTTGAAATTTGGGCACAATAAGATAAAGTCGTTCCACGACTGGTCGTAGGACCTTCACGACCGGTCGAAAGACCTCCACAACTGGTCATGACCTGTCCACGACTGGTCGTGTAGAGCCTAATTTAGTTATTGGACTTTGAGTCATGGTTGTAGGACTGGTCGAGAACGAGTCGAGCACTTTTCACACAACCGGTCGAGCAGTCTTTACAAAAAAATTCTGAAAATCTATAACAATCTTAGGACTGGTCGAGGAATTTCCTGGACTGGTCGAGCCAGTGCTAGGACTAGTCGAACATAACCTAGGACTAGTCGAGAAATAGTCTATTCACTTATAAAATGACCTAATTGAATTATGTATTCAAAATGACCTACCCTAAGGTCAATCTAGGGTCATTCATACCTTATACATGATGTAGGAACATTGAAACTTCTTTTCTTTCGGTTGATAGTTGATTTTTGAAGTTCACGAAGCTTGTGATCATTACATGATGAAGCTTGAACTTGAAACCTTTTGAAGCTTCAATTTAAAAATTGAATTTGTAACTTTAAGACGCTTGAACTTGAAATATCTTGAGTCTTGAGCTTGAGGTTCAAAGTAAAAGACTTTGTCTTGACTTGGAGCTTGAACTATGAATCTTTGAACATTGAACACACACTTGATGTTGTACCCAAACAAGTGTAAACTTACATTTCTTGAAATAAAGACTGAAGTAAAGCTCTTTGTTCTTGAGTGATGCACAGTCTTCATTATGTAGATGAGCTGGATAAGACACAGATTCAAAAAAGGTTTTAGCACTACCAAATTTGACAATTATAGGAGCTAGGAACCTTAACACTTACAATCTCCCCCTTTGTCAAATTTGTGACAAAACACACTTCATAAAAACAAAAGCATTATACGCACAAAGAAGCATGCACCAGTTATCAAAAGAAACTAGTTACAACCTGGTTAAACCAGTTACAACCTGATTAAAGAATCGTATACCAATTATCAATTTGCATCAAATCCAATACTCTCCCTTACTTAACTCCCCTTCATAAAATATAATCATTCACAATCAATTCATCCACATCCACATGCCATATATCACAAGCATTGACAAAATTCTCCCCCATTTTGTCACAGTATGACAAAGGAAGGAATTAAGAAATACAAGTGGAAGTAGATTTTATTTTTTAAAAAGGAAAAATAAGAAGAGTAGTGAGGAATAAATGATTAAGATAGGCAAAATAGTAAATCCATAAGCAAGTCATTATCAAACATAATTAGCCAAGTTTAACCAAGTACAACCAAGTGAAACTAAGTTAAGTCAAGAATAACCTCAAAAGAAATTCAAGTATCATTTAAAGTTATTACAAACCAAGATTAGAAAATACTAATCAGATCCTGAAGAGGGAGCAAGAATAGATGGATCAATTTGATGTAAACCCTTATTAATGCGCCTCATATATTTACACATGTAAGCAAATTGAGAATCCTGGGTTACACGAATCTGAGCCACCTGTTCCTTAAGAGTATGCAACCTCTCAGCAAAATCAGAAGGCTAATAATCAGGGTTAGCCTTAGAATCTGATTCGATCTCATCAAAGATATCGTCCATGTTAATATCATCTGGAGGTAAATCGCCTTCTTCTTCATTCACAGCATCAGCTCCACCAACACCCACATTGACTTAGCCTGCGGCCAACCTCAGATTCATTTTGTTTATATTGGAGTTGTTGAAAATAAGATGTTGAATAGGAGCCTCTCCAATAGGCATAGCCACTAAAAGATGGGTGGCCAACACAGTTATGAGATATGCAAAAGGGATATCACTGTTTCCAGGATGGAGACGGAATTGTATAATGGAATGACAGATTAAAGAAGGAAGACATACAAAAGTACCAGAAAGGATGGAATGAAGAATCCGAACCATAAAAGTAGTGAGTTCTGTTTTGTTACCAGAACGGGGATAAACATTTGAAACAAAAATCCTATGAAGGACTCTGTATCTAGGTAACAAGTACTTTGAAGCAAGCGCATTTCCAGAAGGATTCCATTGCGCATCTATATTGCACAAAGCTCTAGTAAGCATTCATTTTTCTTATTCAGATAGTTTATCCACTAGAGTGCTAATGGGAATACCTTCATCATTGACAGGTATGTCTATTAAACCAGAAATTAGATGTCGGTCTACTTCAGCTGGACCTTCTCTAGTGTCAATAATGAATGTCAGATTTTCTATTGAAAAATCAGAAATACATGTATACATAGCTTGTGCAATGGACCGATATGTTGGCCCACCCCAATGTAGAATGTTATCCCATCATACAGATTGGAGAAGAGGAAGGATTTCAAATGAAGAAAGATGTTCAACATGAACAGGTCATTCAACTATAACATTGTGCAACCTAATGTCCGGCACATAGGAAGGATCATTTTCGGGTGACCGAAGGTGGCGCCTTATTATAGTGTCGATCTGAAAGTTGAAGGACCACGAGAACTTTTCTTTTTCCCTCTACTATCCATTTGCAACTAAGAAATCAAGGAAACAAGTTGTTGCAAAAGAGGTAGAATGGGTTTCCTCAAAATCAAATTTTGGAGAAGAAAACCCTAAAAACCTCAATGGAACAAGAAATAAATCTCTCCAAAGATGAAAATGAAGTGAAACGAACTTGAATCTACAAGGAAAATGGAAATAATGGACTAACCTTGAAGAACTAGGGAGATGGGTTTGACCGATAGAGGTAAGACTCGTTGGAGAAGAAACCCAAATGAAGAAAAAGGAGCTTTTCCCCCAAATAAAGCATCAGTCCGCACTACACGACTGGTCGAGTACGTGCACGACCAATCGTGCCACGACTAGTTGAGTATGTACTCGACTGGTCGTGCACAGCCAAAAATATGCATTTTTCTTGAAATTTGAAATTTTAAACAAATAAAATAACAAATATATACAATATAATACAGAAATGAATGAATAATCAATTCAAATTACACATACTAAGATCAAATTTCAATTTAGAAAACTTGCTTTTGTCAAGCTGTTTAGTGAAAATGTCAACAAGTTGAGTCTCGGTCGGAATGTATTCAAAAGAAATTATTTTTCTTCCACTAATTAACGGTTATAGTGATATCTAATGTCAATGTGCTTGGTTCGTGAATGCTGGATTGGATTTAGATATATTTATTACACTGGAATTATCACAATATAAAACTATAGAGTCCTATGCAATTCTGTAATCGCTTAACATTCTTTTCATCCATACAAGCTACGTACATGCATTACCTGCTGCAATGTATTCAGCCTCAGCAATTGAGAGCGATACGGAACTTTGTGTCTTACTTTGTCAAAAAACTAAACAGTTCCTAACATAGAAACAACCACCACTGGTTGATTTCCTATCAATGTTACAAGCCCAATCAGCATCAGTGTAACCAGCTAATTGAACACTGGTATCATAAGGATACCAAAGACCCAGATTAGATGAACTTGCAACATATCGCATAATCCGCTTAACAGCAGTTAAATGTGACTCTTTAGGGTAAGATTGATATCTAACGCAAATCCCTATGCTAAATGCAATATCAGGTTGACTTGCAGTTAAATACAGCAAACTACCTATCATACTGTGATATAATTTAGGATCAACTCTCTTACCTGTAGAGTCCTTTGAGAGTTTTAAGGTCGTACTCATAGGAGTATCAAAAATTTTTCCATTCTCAAATCTGAACTTTTTAACTAAGTTCTATGAGACCCGACCCAAGTTTACATGTGTGCATGCATGTGTGTGTGTTTATGTATTCCATCCATTTTAGTTCCGCGGTCCTACTGGTCAAATCCCAGCGACCTACGACCCTCGGATTGTGTTTGCGGTCATCCTTGAGTCTAGTCACATAGACCCGACTTGGATCAACCCTAGACCTATGCCATCTCGATCGTATCATCGTTGCAGTTCCAATAACGTGTCTTGTGCATCAATCCGACCTACGGACCAAAAGTTATGAACATTTCACCATATGGCCCACTTTTTGTACATGGACCATTTTCATGGCAATATTTTCCATGCACACCACACACGCACTACACAATTACACGGATTGAACACCACCCACTCTAAACACCACCAAACCTAGTCTAAGCCTAGCAACTTTGTTATTTTTACCATAAGTTATGATTGTTTTATCTAACCAAGGAGGGAGAGCAATGATGACTCTCCTACAACCCTTCCTCTCTCTCTCTCTCTCTCCTCTCTCATTTCTCTCATTCCACCTCTCCTCCATATTCCAGCAACTCCAACCCATTTTCTCTTAAAAACCTCTCAATCTAACCTTTGAAAAATGATCTCAACCATAGATCTATAACCCTTGGAGCTTAAGGAGCTTGGAGATGGGAAAATCTTGAAGATCCATTAAGGTGGGTGATGCATTGAAATTCTTTCCTTCTTTCTTCTTCTTGCAAGTTCTTCTCTACAAACTTGGGAGTATGTAAGACCCACCAATCAATGGTGGAGGTCCTACATAGCTCCATGAAGCGAGACCAAGGCCCGCTACATGCATGTACGTTTCCATAGTGGGCCATTCTCCATGGACCCACCATGATGGATTTTTTCTTTAAATCTAGATTATTTGGGTCATTTAGACCTGAGGTGCATGGTGGGGATGGTATTCCTCACCTCATAATTTCATGGATTTGTATAGATCACATGCATGCATGATTCATGTAAGATGGAGGTGTGATTGTAATGGTGGAGGATTCATAGTGTCGGAATCCTCCATGCCCGTTAATCTCTCTCCCTCTCTCTCTCTCTATCTTCCTTCTATCTCTTTTCCCTATTTTGCTCCCGATGTTAGCGGCCCACTGATGTGATCAAAAAAAAAAATCCTAGACCCATCAAATTTTGGGACGCCCAAGCCCACTAGGCTGGATGTCCATATGCATGTATGATGCATGGGTTGGATGGCCCCATAAGGCATGATTTCTTGGAGATTCTTGGATGGATTTGGGTCTAAAATTTTTGTGGTCCATCTAAGTGGACCCCACTTGAACTATCTGACCATTTACCCCTCTGAATATTTTTCCATGAGCTGGAAATGGACAATATATGTTGCTGTCCAAATTTTGGGCCCATTTGTTGTATGGTTTTTGGGCACTGTTTTAGGCCCATTTGTGGGGATTTTATTCCTAGTTTCTTTAGGATTTTCCTGAGGCATGGACCCCACCTTTATGTAGGATGGGCCCCACATCATTTAACCCTTGATTGAGGCCTATAGGATGGGCCAAAGTAGGCTGGACGTCCAAATATTTCTGGATAGTCCAGCAATGTTGTATGTTGGAGAGGAGCCTATTGTACCTTGAATTTGGGAAAGTGGGCCGCTCCAGTGGACCCCACCTGCTGTCTATATATGGGAGTACTAAACCCACCTATTTTTCCAGTGATTAGAGAGACCTATGCCCGCCCCATGAGGTGTCAATCAATCATGGGGACAGTAACATTGTACAGTAGCAGTTTTTTTTGGAAAACATTATTGTCCAGAATTTGTATCAATTAAATAAAATAATTTTACCACTTCAAAAATTCTAAACTTTTGCAGGGGAATGGCCCATCTATATTATGACACACCTACAAATTTTCAGGGCTAATGGACACCTGTACATACCATAAAAATAGCTTAACCGGCCCACTATATTGTGGTGTCCAGATTAGGCAGAATCACAGGACATATTGTTTTCTTAAAATGAATTAAAATATTTTTAGTTGTTAAAAAATATCAAAATTTTGTAGAAAGGTGGCCCAATCATGGTAGGACCCACCTACAAATTTTGGGGCCAATGGACCTCTGTGCACACTGTGGTGAGGGATAGACCGGCCCACCACGTTGGGACGTCCAAGATGATCAGAATTTTTGGGCAGACCGTTTTCTATAAATAAATTAAAATACTTCTGAGTGTCCAAAAATCCTAAAATTTTGTGGAGGTGTGGCCCACCTATGGAAGTATCACCCTACAAAATTTTAGACTCAACGTACATTTGATCTGACCGTGGTATGGCTGGGAGTGGCCCACCAGGTAGGGACGCCTAGGCTAGGGCGTCCAGCCTGGGCTGGCCATCCAGCCTACTTCGTGGGCCCACCTTGATTTGTTGTATATCCTTCCATTCATCTATGTGGGGTCCTTAGGGGATTGATCATCCTCCTCTTTTTTTTATATTCAATTGGGGCCCATTGGGTGGGTTTTTGGGCCAAATACCCCGGGCCCATAGAACTGCCTACACATGAGAATCCCTGCCTTAGGCTACTACTGGGCCTGCATTCCAATGGCCTGGCCCACTTGATATATGTGTTGCATATCTTCTCTCATCTGGTGGGGCCCACAATAATGTGTGTGGGCCATCAGGGATTAAATATACTAAGAAATACTTTTATTGTTAGACTCCAACCAACCCAGAAATTTGGGTGGGCTGGAATTTGGCAATGGACCCAATGTTGCTACCCATAAATGATTTGGGGCAGCATAGCCCACTAGATGTGAGGAGGACTTAGATCAGTTATCTTACCCTTTCTCTATAGCATTTTGGGGTGTGATTAGGACCCAGCTGAGGCCCACCCAAGTTGAGTTTTATTGGAATGTTACGTATGATTAGTTAACTAGTTCCTTAGGCCTTGTAGACTAGATCCTTTTAATAGGCCCATTCACCTTTAAGCCTATACTCTTCTACTTATTGTGATGGGTTTAAGGGCTACAGTATGCAAGTAGTTAGGCCTTTTAGCTACCCACTAAATCAACCTTACACTTGGGCTAGGATGTGAGGCCCAACTCGCTTGTGTTAAGTGCAAAATAGCCCATGTGAATGAACTATTGGGCCACCCATGAGGCCCACCACAATATGTGGACTTATGATGGTTGGGCCCGAACCTTGCTTGAGGGCCCACTATACTGTCTATGAGTTAGGCTCATGTATAGCCCATTAGGTCATGTATTGCTTGGGCCTTAGACCTTATTTTATATGCGTAGCAGGCTACCTTTTGGGACCCAGTTGAGGTTGGATGTCCTCCTTGGTGGCCCTAAGGTAGGACAATAAAGCCCTTATAGGTGGTTGAAGGCCCACCTTAGACCTTGTTAGGCCCGTCTCTTCCTTGAGGCTTTATGATTCTCCTAGCTTGTGGGTTATCCCAAAGTATTGGCCCCCCACTAGAAGACTTCGCTTCTCATTAGAGTACCTGTTTATGTACCTAGACCTTGTCCCTCCTTAGGACGAAGAATTACATATTCTACAAGTAGCGCACTTACATCATTATGACTCATATGCATCATTTGTATAAATTGATTGCATTGTATGGTGGTCATTGATGGATGGAGCTTCTTCCCTCATGCATGAGTGCCTGAAGCTTGTGCATGATCTGTATGTGTGATCATGCATTGGCGTCATATTTCATAATGATACCGTCCTTGCTTTATCAGGGCCTCGCCTCCGTAGAAATATTTGCTAATGGCTGGATGTGTGGACACCGAAAATGATACTTAAGCATACCGCGGGCATAGGATGCTCATGAGTGAAATTTTTAAAACTTCCATGGTACCAAGAATCTGCTCCAACATAGTAACTGAGTGGAAACATGAGCACACGAGGGCCTTACACCTGTAGGCCGCGACTCCCACTGTTGTGTAGTCGGTTGGATGGGGATGTGGCCTTATCAGCCTGTGAGGGAGGGCATTATTAGGCTGAGTCTGACAAACTCATGAAATGGGTCTGCTACCGTCAGGCCTTGGTGATTAGCTATCCACAGGCAGGTAGTGAGGTCTCTTATGCTCGTTTGATTGTGCGGATCTGTAGAGTGATAGTCATTCAGTAGTGTAATGGACCTCGGTGATTTTCTTATGGCCGAAAATGTATTTGACATGTGGATTGGATATAAGCACTGGCATTACTTTGCATCGCATTCGCATTTGGCTGTATAAGCCCCTTTATGCGTTGCCTTGGTAAGGCGCCCAGTACTTATTGCATGGTATTCATAGTAAGCCTTGGTAAGGCTAGTGATATTGTCATTGAGCATATTTTCCTTCCTATACTTCCTGTTATTCTTCTGTGCACCATTGTCACACACTTTCACCACCCTATAAGCTTCTATAAGCTTATGCACGATTGATACATGCAAGTGATCCTAGACAGGCGGCGTAGCGGCAGAGCTTAGATTAGAACTAAGTTTGAGGATCCAGTGTTGCTGATTTTCCTTTCCTTCTCCTGTCATCTTATGTATATCCCTTCAGACCTTATGTAAGCTTATAAAGTTCAAATTCTTAGTGAATTTTGTGATGTGTGCTCTTTTATTATTCTCAGATGTACTTGTTGTGATCTTGGGTATACTCATATCGGGAATGATTATACTATTATAGAAATCCTCCTTGTAGGATCCTAGGATCGAAACCTGTCTCAGGAGCCGAGAATGGGGTACTATGGAGGTTGTTGCAGTCAGAACCAGTCATTGGGTTCCTTGTGAGTGAGGTTACCGAGTCTGGGTCGTGACAAGTTCAGAGCATAGTTGGTTTGAGAAATAAAGAAACCATCAAGTTATTGTTTAACTTGCAACCCTAGGAAATAATTCAATTTCCCAACCATGCTCATTTCGAACTTAGATTTCATAAGATCTGCAAACTCAACAGTCATGTTAGCACAAGTAGATCCATAAAAAATATCATCAACATAAATTTGTACTATTAAAATGTGATCATTATGTTTCTTTACAAACAAAGTCTTATCAACACTTCCCATTATAAAGTTATGACTTAGTAAAAAATTAGTCAATTTTTTGTACCATGCCCTGGGAGATTGTTTCAAACCGTAGAGAGCCTTTTTTAAGCGATAGACATAATCAGTATTCTTAGGGTCTTCAAAACCCGTTGGTTGTTCAACAAACACTTCTTCTTGTAAATTGTCATTCAAGAAGGCACTTTTTACATCCATTTGATATATTTTAAACTTTCTAAAGGATGTAATGGATATAAATAGTTTGATTGATTTAAGACGAGCTACTGGAGCAAAGGTCTCATCATAATCGATACCTTCAATTTGAGCGCACCCTTGCACAACCAGTTTAGCTTTGTTTCTAACAATATTACCAAGTTCATCAGACTTATTTTTGAAAATTCATTTAGTTCTGATAATGTGTTTATCTTTAAGTCTAGGAACTAAGTACCAAACATCATTTCTAATAAATTGATTAAGCTCTTCTTGCATCGCAACTATCCAGTTTTCGTCAGTAAGAGCTTCTTTTACGTTAGCTGGTTTTATCTGAGATGTAAAGCATACATAATTACACATATCTTCAAGTTGTCTATGAGTGCGCACACCAGTGATAGAGTTTCCAAGAATCTGATTAGTTAGATGATCTTTAACAGTCCTTAGTTCAGAGTTATTTTGACTTGATGAAGTATCTGATTTATCAATTAGAAGTACTTCATCATTATCTGAACTTGAGACAGGTGTATTCAAGTGATCGTCAATTACCACATTAATGGATTCTTGAATTACATCAGTCCTCTTATTAAGACCTGATATGTTCGACTATTCAGAGCATACCCTAAAAATATCCCTTCATCACTTTTGGTGTCAAACTTACCCAAATTTTCATAATCACGTAAAATATAACACTTGTTGCCAAAAACTCAAAAGTATTTGACAGTAAGCTTTTTATCAAAACACATTTTGTAAGCCGTTTTATTATTTAATTTTTTTAGTATAGACGCAATTAATTATATAACACGCAGTATTTACGGCTTTGGCTCAAAGATTTTTAGGGAGCTTCATACTATTTAACATTACATTTGCCATATCTTGAAGCACTCTATTTTTTCTTTCTACTATACTATTTTGTTGTGGTGTTTTGGGCGCAGAGAATTCATGTGATATTCCCTGATCACTGCAAAACTTCTCAAAACCACTATTCTCAAATTTTGATCCATGATCACTACGGATCTTACAGACTTAAGACTTTTTTTCAGTTTGGATACGTCTAAGTACCCTTTTAACTTCATTAAGAGTTTCGGATTTGTCTCTTAAGAAGACTACCCAAGTATATCTGGTAAAGTCATCAACGATTACCAGAATATACTTTTTGCTACCTCGACTCTCCGTTCTAGTTGATCCAATAAGATCCATAAGGAAGAGTTGAGCAATTTAGATGTAGCATTGTAGTTCACCTTTTTATGAGTACTCCTAGTTTGTTTGCCAATCTGACATTCGCCACATATTTTATCAATTTTCCATATTTTGGGTAAGCCTCTTACTAACTCTCTTTTGCTCAATCTATACAAGTTGCAATAGTGTACATGTCCAAGGTGTTGATGCCATAACTCGGTCTCATCGGTATGGACCATATAACACGATAGATTAGATGAGCTAAAATCACTTATAATATAGCAGTTTTCAGAAGTTCTGCGAGCAGTTAATATTACTGAACCATTTTTATTTAAAATTTCACACCCTAGGTTAGTAAATTTTACGCTATGATTTTTATCGCATATTTAAGAAATGCTTAATAAGTTGTGTTTTAAACCTTCTACATATAAAACATTCTTAAATAAAGGGAGGTTAAAGAGTTGAACCGTACCTTGGCCAATAATCCTGCAATTGCTACCATCACCAAATGTGACTGAACCATTAGCCATGTCTTTAAGATTGGTGAACAGTCCTTTGTCACTAGTCATGTGCCTAGAGCATCCACTGCCTAGGTACCACTTTAAATGACTTGAAGCTTTGAAAGCCATATGGGCAACCAAGTAAGTAACCTTAGGAACCTATTTCATAACTGTTTTGGGTTTAGGAGTATTGTTGGTCTTCTTGTGTTTATAGTTAATATAAGACCAACCCATTGAGTTAGATTTTAAGAGCTCCTTTAGTAAATCAACTATTTTCTCAGCTAAAGGATTATGATTTTGACTTTTCTAGTTGATATGGTTGCTTTTAGGTTGAAACGTTTTGACATTTTTAGGATAATTTTGATTTAGACTTTTCCCTTTTGAGTTTGACGACTCTCTTTTCACAAACTTGGGTGGAGTATTCTTATGTTTAGGAGGAGTACTTTTGTTGTAGCCCAGTCCAGATCGATCGACACATTTTCTAGATCCGGATAAAAGTTTTTCTAACTTAGGATCACCTTGGGCATACCTCCAAGTGTCTTTTAAACTCAAAAGTGAAGAGACTTCAAGTTTTAGTTTTTCATTTTCAGATTTTAGATTTTCAATAAGAGAAGTTTTGAAATCTAAATCGCATTTAGTTTTTTCAAAACAATCTGAAATGTGGGATTTTTCTAAAACAAGAGTATCAAAATGATCTTTAAGTTTTGAAAACTTTTCTTTCTGAAGTTTTAGTTTTACCGCAATTTTACAACTTTCCTTGTATAGGGTATTATAAGCATCGTGAAGATCTTCTTCATTTTCATAATCACTATTCAGATTTTCTTCACTAGTTAAATCATCATTATCTGAAAAAGTGAACTTGGCTAGATTCATAAGGGCCTTAACTTCATTGCCCGACTCGATTTCAGAATCTTCTGATTCAGAAGAGGCTTCGGAGTAGGAAGATTCATCCCAAGTAGCCAACATACCTTTCTTTTTAAGTTTATCCCTTCTAGGACACTGGTTTGCTAAATGCCCATATTCATGGCAGTTGTAACATTGACTGTCTTTTAATGATTTTCAAGTTTTAGATTTAGATCTTTTCTTATCATTAGATTTTTTTAAATCAACCCTCTTTTTACTTTTAAAATTTTTATAAAACTTTTTAGCTAAAAGGGCCATATCATCTTCAGAATTTTCTAAATTAGAATTACTACAATTTTCTTAAGAAAAATATTTAGAAGATTTAAGGGCGATTGATTTACCTTTAGGAGCTTTAAAACTTAACTCATAAGTCTGTAATGAGCCAACTAATTTTTCTACCCTCATATTATCTGTATCACGAAGTTCCTAGATCGCAGTCACCTTTGAATTGAACTGTTCAGGTAGTGAGTGCAGTATCTTTGCACACACTTTACTGTCTGGGATTTTATCACCAAGACCCCACATAGAGTTGACACTATGACTCTCATAGTTTTGGATCCATCGTTACCAGTTACTTCAGTGGTAGGAGGGGTCCAATCAGTCATTGTGGCTTGCCACACGCTCTCATCCATGGATTTTAAGAAAATCCTCATTTTGGCTTTCCAATAAGCATAGTTGGAGCCATTAAATGGTGGAGGCCTAGTGACTGAAAGACTATCAAAATTTGACATCTTATAAAGCTCAGATCGATTAGCTTAGGAAATTAATCCAAAAAGTAATAACAATTAAAATGAGCTATTAGGCTTTGATACCACTTGAAAAGGCCGAGTTATATGTCCTAAAGGGGGGGTGAATAGGACTATGCCAAATTTAAAAATAAACAGCAGAATTTAAATTAATTAAATACAGATAGCAATAGAAAATCCCACAATGCTGAATTTAAAGACAACCTCAAATGAACGAGTATGGAGAGGTTGATACCGATGTTGTTTTAAGGACAACCTTACACCATAAAAACCAAGGGCTTATGGTAGGACAACCTTACTAGAACGGTCTGTGTATCAAAAACTTAAACTGATACAGAGGAATAAAGAAATAAATAGCAAGGAAAGAAATCTAAGCTATTACAACATTCCCACACATACATAAAAGATTACAACATTCTCCACAAGTGCATAAAGGGAAATTATAAACATCCACAAAATGAAATAAACAATCAATCCACAAGACCAAAAATTATAGTGGTTCGCTTGTGTGTACACCAACTGTTAAACAACAGCCACACAACTACTCCACAATGAATATCTTCACATAGTGGATATTAGCATTCACTATGAAAATAGGTTTTTCAAGGTTCACCTAAAACCCTCACAATTGTGTCTTTCAAGTGGGCTTACACAATTCAAAAACCCCACACTCTGAGTTTTCTGTATCACCTCAGACAAAATAAAACAGAGAGATTTTTCTAGCACATTCTCAATAAAACCAAAACAAAGGAATTTACAAAAACTGTAAAATACCTGGATATTCTCTTTTTTGATGCAGCCTGAAAGAAACAAATCGGAGTAGAAGTTCAACGTAGAAGTTCAATGTCCAAACTCACTTATGAAATGGTTTTAGGTTTTAAATTGATTTTAAATTAAATCCAGTTAGGCTAGCTCTATTTGATTTTGATTCCAACAAAAGGGAAAGTCTCAATCCCTTCTTCAAATATGAATGGAATATATAATACAAAATCAAATATAATAAAGCTAAATTAAGAGAATTTTAAATGAGCACAATATAGCTTAAAAAGATTACTAACTTATCTTTCAGAGTGACGAGTTGAATTAGCTGGAATTTGATGAAAAACTCTAAAATTTGTGCTCTATTTATAAGTGAAGGAATCGCGTTCATGACTGGTCCTATGATCTGCACGACTGGTCGAAGGACCAACAGAATTTTGAAATTTGGGCGCGATAAGATAAAGTCGTTCTACGACTGGTCATAGGACCTTCACGATCGGTCGAGAGACCTCCACGACTGGTCGTGTGGAGCTTGATTTAGTTACCTGACTTAGAGTCGTGATTGCAGGACTGGTCGAGAACGAGTCAAGCACTATTCACACAACCGATCGAGCAGTCTCTAGGACTGGTCGAGGCTTAACAAAAAAATGAAAATCTGTAACAATCTTAGGACTGGTCGAGGAATTTCTTGGACTGGTCGAGCCAGTGCTAGGACTAATCGAACATAGCCTAAGACTAGTCAAGAAATAGTCTATTCACTTATAAAATGACCTAATTGAATTATGTATTCAAAATGACCTACCCTAAGGTCAATCTAGGGTCATTCATACCTTATACATGATGTAGGAACATTGAAACTTCTTTTTTTTCGTTTGATAGTTAATCTTTGAAGTTCACGAAGCTTGTGATCATTACATGATGAAGCTTGAACTTGAAACCTTTTGAATCTTTAATTTGTAACTTTAAGAAGCTTGAACTTGAAATATCTTGAGTCTTGAGCTTGAGGTTCAAAGTAAAAGACTTCGTCTTGACTTGGAGCTTGAACTATGAATCTTTGAACATTAAACACACATTTGATATTGTACCATAAACTTGCATTTCTTGAAGTAAAGATCTGAAGTGAAGATCTTTGTTCTTGAGTGATGCGCGGTCTTCATTATGTAGATGAGCTGGATAAGACACAGATTCAAAAAAGGTTTTGGCACTACCAAATTTGACAATTATAAGAGCTAAGAACCATAACACTTACAGAGTGGCCACTCAAATGTCACTCTACTTTCCACAATAAAGGATTTAAGGTCAGATGGTTACTTATTTTTACTACACCATAGCTCGCATAATGGAGGAACCACTTTATAAAACTTTCACATGGTCAAGCGGCCAGTACCACAATTTCACATAGTTTAGTATATATACGATTACTATCATGATCTAGTGTCCATATTTCAAAATATTCAAACATAATTGAACAATCATAATCCTACACACGAATACAAGGCTACACTAATTATGTTAAGTCTTAGGCAACAACCACCTCACACTTTACACGACTAATAATCCTGGTTTAGTGTCACATGATGAATAGACCAAGGGCCAAATTTAATCACATCACATATAGTTTAGCGGTCCTTACTTCCACCTTATTAATGATCATAATATAAGGTCTATAATTATGTCACGCTATACCAAATTGAGGTCCACTTTATCATCAAGTTGTACATCATAATTCAAATGACTTAGAAAATCCACATGTACAATTTGATTGTACATGATTAGGTGGCCATACTTACGCTACATGACCCCATGCTTAAGGGGTCAGCCCCAAATCACTACATCGCATTGTTCATACCCATCCACTCCACAACCTTACACAAACATTACTCACACACAAGTTATAATCGAAAATGTTATAAGAGCTAAACACAAATCTATGACTTAGGGCCACACTCTAATCACAATTCCACGTGGTCATGGGTTGTCTACACATTAGATAACTACTTAATTAAGGGTCAGAACTCAATGATGCACAATTTATAGCGACAGCACAACACATGATCTCATGATGGTGGACCTCACAAGTCGCACAATTTCACACGGTTTAGGGTGCCCAAGAATCACACGATCACACCGCATTATACAATAACTTTACATAGTAGTGGTTGCCTAAGCATCTCATGACAATATGATTTGGGCCACAAAAGTTTTGATATCTACTCCATCCAGGGTCATAAGAACAAGTTGAATGGAAAATAACCGTCACTGCGGGCTCACAAGAGGGCCCATCCACTGGATAATCAACTGGTGTGGGCTACCATATTTGGGCATGCTCTATTTTATTATACCATGCTATAGAACTTGTTGTACATGCATATGGACATCGATATAAATCACATAATTCGTGTTAAGTCCATATTGAGCCCCACAATCTAGACAGTTTGGCCGGTATGTAAACGGTACAGTGGACCCTAGGTCGTCTTTAATGGTGAATGATCAATTACTATTGTTATCATGTGGACGTGGTCCATTAAGGTGTGCATCTACTTCATTTATTTATTTATTTATTTTGGGTGGTGGTTGATGGTTCCACAACACGGAAGGCACCATACTAGCATTTTACACCTTCCACATCATATTGAGCCTACTAGCTATGCACACAAGTAACCAAGAAAAGGACCAACTTATACTGCTTATACAATCCAAATTGGGCCTCACTAGGTCTGGTCCAATTGACTAGTGTTAATGTGCAAAGCATGCTACCCACTAGGCAATGGGTCTACCTAACGGGCCTAAGGAAGGTACCATGATGGGCTTCCTAGTCCCAAGTGTTTCTCTTAGTATTGGGCCATATTGGGCCTTATATTTCCTTCATTTAATGGGCCCAAGGCCTCTTATGATGTAGGAGAAACAATTGGGCAGCAAGGATTGTCTGCTAAGTATTCCACAATTTAAGGCAACACTCATTTTACAACAAACACTAGATAGGCCTTACAAGATGGAGATATGACCCACAAAAAAAGGTTCACATAGGATTTTGGGTCAATCATCACCTGAGAATTTATTTTCAGGGCCTAGAAATTCCACCAGATGCCTTGGAAAGGAGGTTGAGTCCACAGATGTGGCTCTATACGAATTCGGATTAAATAGATTTTCAGTGCAAAATTGGTTCTGGACCATTTTTTAGTCTCATTTGTGATCACATGGGGCTCATTCCTATCGAAGGAAAAATGTAATTTGGTAGCCTTATATATGGGATTCAAAACCCACAAGGTATCCCTCTTTAATCAAGCATATACAATTGTTTACGAAGGCTCAAACATGGGTGCTTGGAAAAGTTGTGCAAAAGAAAAGGAATAGTTCAGAATTGGTTTTTGGCCATTTTTGTAAGGCTCGTATCCTAGTCTATACCGTTCCTTAGACTCCCGCGGTCCTCTCGGTCGAATTTCAATGATCCACGACCTGTAATTGGTGTTTGCACGTGACCCTAAGTTGCATCATATATATCTATATCGGCTCGACTCAAAACTGGTACCCTAGCGACCGCACCATCACCGCGATTCCAACGCCATGTCTCGCGCGCTTATGCGATACCCAGGCCAGGAGTTGTGGGCCCGCATTTATTTTGAGGGAAATGTCGTGCGTTGCGAATCCTGAGAGAATCTTTACCACCTTTTAAATCAATCAAGTCAAGTACATCCCATCACAACTCATCCCTCTCTTACACGAGCCTTACCCAAAAGTCAACCCTCATGTCATCTCTCCTTATACCACCATACCTCTCATCCCATCCCTCTTACACACCCATCCCTCTCTCCTTACATCTCCCATCTTTTACTCACTCTCTAGTATTTTTCCTAGCAACCAAGAGAGAAAAAGACTAAGAAGAGAAGAGCCAAGTGTGGCCCATTCCTACCCCCCCTCCATCAAAGAGGAAGCTTAGGAGCTCGGGAGATCAAGGACCCAAGAAGGAGTGAAACGGTGGGTGATTTGTAGGTTAGATTGTGTTTTTGATGATGGGCCAAGTGAGGCCTACCGATTGATGGTATGGATCTCACTTTGGACCTTAGGTGTGGCTAATGGCCCACCATGATTCATATGATCATCCCAGGATGGGGCCATTCTCCATGAACCCCATCATGATGTTTATTTTCCCATTGTGAAAGGTCATCTAAACCTTGTATTTTTGGTGGAAAAGGGATCTCCACCGTTGATTTTGATCGATGGGCCCACATGTATTGGGACCCACTTAGGGAGGGCTCACCTAGGGAGGGCTCATAGTGGCAGAGCCCTTCCCCTCCCACAACCGTCTTATCTCTCTCTACCTCTCTCTCTCTCTATTTCTCTCTTTCCCATCTTGTGGCCCACCATGATGTATCTGACCCACACCGCCCAGGGTAGTGGCCGCAATGATGCATGCACTGTATACCCACTCTGCCCATTATGGGGTCCACCTTGCAACGTCCAGCAGCATTGCTGCCTGGACCGTCTGGGGCAGGCCATCTGCATGCACACAAATATCAGCTTTAATTTAAAAGTTGATGGGTCACACTCATGTGGACCCCACATTGATGTATGTAATGTATCCACACCGTCCATCCAACTTTCCATCTCATTTTAGGCGTTGAGTCCAAAAATGAAGCCAATCCAAATCTCTAGTAGGCCACACCATCAAAGATGTTATTTTACTAGTGATAAACTGTTGGGGCCCACAATGATGTTTTTGTGCGTCAAAAAATATTGAATATTGGGCTCATTAGACCCGTCATGAGCCAGAGAACCCAGCCAACAAAATAGATCATCTTGATGTGGGGCCCCACCTATGAAAAACCAAGGAAAAATAAAAAAAATAATTAAAATATATATATATAGGGACACTACAACAAGCAACGTCCTTACTGCTTGTTGAAAGGTGTGACGGTAGGCCCCACCACAGGCCCCACCATGATACGTGTTGAACATCAACACCTTCCATTTGATGGGTCCCCTTTAATTATTGGGATATCAAAAAAAATCAGCCGTACATGGGGCTCAGGTGGTCCACACCACCAAAAGTAGCAGGGGATTGAACGTCTACCATTGAAACCCCTTTTTGCGTCACAGAAGTTTTAGATCGTATGAAATTTGTTTTTCCTCTTAATTCGGGTCTTTGTGACCTTATGAACAGATGGGATGGGAAATAAACATTATGGTAGGCCCCACGTGGAACCCACCTATCATGGAAGCGAATTGGCTGGTCTACCATGCACCAGCTATATAGTTGATTGGCGTCAGCAAGCTCTGTGGGCTCCTAGATGTATGTGTTCTCCAAACTGTCCATCCGTTTTGGGTGTGGGCCCACCCCTCACGTGTGGCACATGTGGGGGTGGGACCCACCTTGATGAATATATTCTATATCTACACCGTCCATCTGGATGATGCAGTGTTGTGGAACGCACCATGATGTATGTATTGTATTTGCGCACTGTCCATCTGGACAGTGGATGTGAGGCCCATCTTAAGGTATATGTTATATATCTACACTAGGCCATGGGGTCGTATGATGTATGTGTTTCATCCTTGTTGGCCATCAGCAATGGAGCCCACCATGATATATGCATTATATATCCTAGCTGTCTATCTGGTGGGGGCCCATTTGGAATGTGCAGGGCCCACTCCAATGTGATGTATTTATGGCCCATGGTGATATATATATATATATGCGGCTCGTATATGAGGCCCAATTTGATGTATATGAGGCCTATATGTGAGGCCCGATCTTATGTGTATGAGCCCCATATGATGAGGCCCGATGTGTTGTATATGAAGCCCATGCGATGCGGCCCACTTGAGGCATATAAGGCTGACTTGATGCAACCCATTTTGATGTATATGACTCCCAATGTTACGACCCATTATGATGTATATGAGGCCCGTATATGAGGCCCATTATAATGAGCATGTAGCTCGTCTTTAAGGCCCATTGTGATGTCCATGAGGCCCATGGGATGTGGCCCATTATAATGTATATGTGGTCCATGAGTGAGGCCCATGTGATGCAGCCCATTGTGATGTGTATTAGGCACATGTGATGCGGCCCATTGTGATGAGTGAGACTTATGTGATACGGCCTATTGTGATGTATATTAGGCCCATGTGGTGCAACACATTGTGATGTGTATTAGACACATGTGATGTGACCCATTGTGATGTATTTGAGGCCCAAGTATGAGACCAAATGTGATCTATATGAGGCCCATGAGTGAGGCCCAATGCGATGTATATAAAGCCCTTGTGTGAGGCCCAAGGTGATATATATGAGGCCCATTGTGATGTGTGATTCCACCAAGATGTATGTAATGATGTTTATGATGCACATCCATGTTCCTGGTGAATATTAAACGGGCCATGCCTTAGGATCAACAATGGTTTAATGCCCACGTTGTATGAGCAATGATGGTTAGATGTCCACATTGTAACTCTCCCTAGGCCCGTTGTTAGGCCGATTCTTATCTCCCCTTAATGGGCTAACCCAAACCGTTGCCCCCCCTAATCAATGATTATATTACCCATCTTTCCCTTTGATTAGGTTATCCCAATCCATTGGGCCTCCATTTGATAATGATGCTTTCCACCATACCCTGTAGGACCACCCAAGCCTTGGAGCCCATCTTGTGTTCGTACCGAGTCTTCCATAGGGAATGTGCTCTACCTTGTGCTTATTAAGCCCTTAGGAAAACCCAGATTACTACGTGATAGAACGGGCAAGGAGGCCCACTCCTTGTGCTTAGGCCCATTCTTGATAGGAGTAGGTCATCTAGTCCCATCTTTGATATGAGGAGAGAACATCGTCATCGTAGATGGAAAGATCGGTGGTATCAGGTTTAGTATATCCACTATTGAGGACCGATCCTCATGTTATGGATTAGATTTGTTATCCTTCTATGAACCCCGCCATATATATAGGCCGATTATCGATTACGACTATGATTGGTATACACACTGAGTATGTGTTAACATAACGTTGTGATTGTATGAGGCCCATTATGACTATGTGAGGCCCATTGTGTGATTGTATGAGGCCCATTGTGATTATATGAGGCCCATTGTGATTGTGTGAAGCCCCTTGTATGTGTGAGGCCCAATTGTGATGTGTGAGACCCACTATGTGTATGTGATTGTGTGCACGCCACTCGTTCATTATTACGGGCCATGGGTTGCCTTATACAGGCCCACCATGATGTATGTGATTTTAATCATGCTTAGTATACTTCATGATACATGCCCATACTCATCATTCGCATGCTTGTTATGAGGAGTGATTGAACATAGCATGTGTCATTGGGTTGATTGTTTATGGGACTCCCCGAGAGACGGAGTTACCATACATGACTGTGCCATATGCGCAGGTTTGATGCAGGACTGGATGGTATGGCTCATGCATCTCACATTTTGTGACATAATCATTTGGCGTCCTAGTAACATCAGGGTTGCGGCCTCCACGGGCATATTGTGGATGGACAGATGGGACACTGGAAATGTTTGGTTTGAGCATGTGGGCACTTTGGATGTCCGTGGATGAAAGTCTCTAAACTCCCGTGGCCAGGAGATGCTCCAATGTCTAGACCGAGTAGAAGACATGAGCGCCAAGTACCGAATACTAGGAGGTCGTGCTTTCCACTGTGTCGTGGTCGGTTAGGAGGGAGTGTGGCCTTATCCGCCTAAGTGAGGGGGCTGTAAGCTAGGCTGAGTTTGACCAACTCACAAATGGGTCCGCTATCGACAAGCCTAGCTGATATTGGCAAGCAAGTAGTGAGGTCATTTCCATTTGCTGGGCTGCGCGGCCGGCAGGGGTAGTAGGAAGTTTGGAGTGTACTAGACCCAAGTGATGATCCTAGAGATGTACGATACTATTATGTGGACTTACTGAGCAGCAGTTGCGTACTCAACATTTGATTGATTCATTCATTCACTCTTCACTAAGGCTAGTGGAGCGCAATTAATTGTTGTGTACCTTCGTAATGGCCAGGATTTCGGTTGGGGCACACAACTAACCTAAGATTAGGAGTTACCACATTAAGTTTGGCTATCCAAATTTAGGTATGGGACTAGTTTGGATATAAGTCCCTTGTGATGAACCTCACAGCCTGCAATACTACGTACTATCATCCTGACTTCACACTCCAGCTTGGTCATTTCATTCACACTGCATATTGCATTACATCCTCAATATATGATATTTGGCTTACTATAACTCTACATTGCACAGCTGATCTACATTGTCTCCTCGGTATATGACATTGGCTTATTTGCATCACATAGCCTGGATAAGGCTGATGGTAATTATGGACTTACCGTCATGTTTTCGCATTGCTCTGATATTGCATACTTAACACTTACCTTGCGCACACACTTACACCACCCTCTAAGCTTTCTATAAGCTTATGCACGATAGATGCGTGCAGGTGGCATTAGGTCGTAACAGCGTCGAGCTTGGAGCGTGCAACTTTCTTCTGGAGCTTTAATCATCGATATATGTATTTCCTTTTTAGCACTGTATTCAACTGTTTATATTAGTGGATATGTGATGATGATGTTGCCTTTGTGATTTGGGTAACTTGTGGTTATGCTTTTTACAAGATAAATGTACATTGAAAAATCCTCCTTGTAGGATCCCATGATCGGAATCTGGCGTATGGGCGCTGGAAGCCGAGAATGGGGTACTATGGAGGCTATCGGCACCGGATTCGGTGATCAGGAATTTTGTGAGCCCAGTTTCCAAGTTTGGGGCAAGATAATTTTTGGATGCATCCCACGGTCACATGGACTCATATTCCGATGTACTGTTAGGTGTATTGGTAGAACTATATATGGACTTCAAAACCTATAAGGTATGGCCTACTAAATGCATACATACAATTTTTGGCATAACGTTAAACATTGGTGCTTGGAATTTCTACACAGAAATATCATGCGCAACTCTGTTGGTCCCATTTTAGGACCTAATTCCTAATCAAGTGGGTCTGTTTGGGTCCAATTAAAACATTATTCCTCCGGACATAGGTACATGATAGGAGTTCCCGGTGGTGGTCCCTACATATCTTGCACATGGGACCCACCACATGCGCCCAAAGTTGGCCGAAAGCTCATAAAATCAGACAGTTCTATAATGGACAGCAAGCATAAATGAAGATGTGTACAATACGTAGATCAAGGTGGGTCCCATCCAGGTACATGTGACCTTATGAACTGGTTGGATGGCTAACAAATATTCTGGTGGGGCCCACTATTAATGGGTCCCACATTATCATCTCCATCAATAACATCTCAACATCATGATCATTATCCTTCATATAAAGGAACAAAAGACTAGGTGAAAATGGGGGGTTTACTCACCTTGATGGACTAGATGGATGGTTGAGATGTATGGAAGGGATATGATTGATGGCCCACCAAGATCACTCCTCTCTCTCTCTCTCTCTCTCTCTCTCTCTCTTATGGTAGGAAAATGGTGAAATTGTTGAGGATTGAAGGGGTATTTGTAGAGAATTTGCTAAAATTATGGTTAGGTTGGTTATGATTAGCTTAAGCAAGGATTATGGCAAGTAATGCATGATTAGGACTTAATGGTGGATTAAATAAGACATGGGGTGGCATGGCATGATGACATCATGCATAAGGTGTTTTATGGAGAAGGGTTGACTTTAGATACACATGAGAGGGGTGGTATGGGTGTATGACATCACACACATGGGTAGAGATTCTCTAACTCATGTGTGGCATGGTGCATGTGTGCATAGTATGTGTTGTGCAAATGTGTGGAACAGAATATATGGTGCCATGCAAACATGATACACCAACGATTCTTCGCGGCGTAGCTCACTAGCGGAGCATCGTACAGATGCATGGGTGATACCTTCACAATGACAGTGATGGGGCGGTCGGTATGAAATATTTTTTGAGGCCTTAGAGTTTCGATCAGTCGGGTGTGCACTATACACGGCTAGTTCAGGTCTTGCCAAGGGTGTCGATCATCGTGCATATAGATATAGAAAATACGGAATGGACGGGGTCTTACACTTGAAATCGAGCGACTTCGTTTAAGTCTCAAGATGTTGAGCCGATCTTCATGAGTTACCATAGACTACTGTTGTGTACTTGCGATCTGACCGGTATCTTTGTATACAGAATTTAACAACTTCATGTGTGCTACAAATATAAGCACTTACAATTTCCCCCTTTGTCAATTTCGTAACAAAATACATATACATCATATACATCACATCATACTATACATACACATCAAACAATCACAACTCATTATCTCAACCATAAAAAAAATGAAGCTCTAGTTCAACTGTAGATTCAACAATCATTTATACTCCACCTGTAGCTCCTCTTAAGAAATATATCAAGAATTATACCACCTAATATATTCTTAAGTATATTCACAAGCATATATATATATATATATATACATTATTTTTCAATTTCTTCACATATCAGTAATAAATTCCACAAATTTCCATAACCATCACATTACATTTGTATATCATTTATTTCTCCCCCTTTTTGTCACAAGTTGACAAAGGAAAAATTCATAATATAGATGCATTAGCAGTATGAAATGGAAGAATATCGTCAATGCAAGGAAAGACATAAGGTGTCCAAATGGAATTGATTTATGTTTGGGATGCATTTTATACTGAATAATCATATATTAAATCAAGGAAGGTAAACAAATACGAACGCCTATGGCAACAGCATGAACAACTCTAAGCATAAAGGGACTAAGATCGGTCTTATTCCTTTAATAAACATTGGAAGTGAAGATATGATGAATGATGCGGTATTTTGGAAACAATTTATTGGTGGGTAAGGCGCTATCAGACCTCCATTCAGCATTAAAGTCACATAATACATGGGTAATGGCCTCTTTTTCAAATTTGGTCATTTTATCTGAAAGAGTGGAAATACATATCCCGTCTTCCGCCATTTCAATTTCCATTAGAGAAGAAATGGTGGATAGTGTTATGGTGACAGTTTCTTTTAAAAATTTAATTTTAAAGAACAAATTATCCAAAGAAACTTTAGAAACAGAGGCATACATGCCTTGAACAATGGACCGGTATGCCGTCTCACTCCATTGCAAAATTTTCTCACATCCAACCTTAGAAAGGAGTTCAACTAAACCAAACTAAACAATATGATCAACATTAACTGATCTCTCTATGATTATACTCCTTGTTCTAAATTCTCACACATCTAGGTCATCCTTTGAGGTGAAGAGGGTCCATATATTGCAAGGACCCGATCGGGAAGAGGAACCCTCTTGAACCTTGCGTACAGCACGTCTAGATCTTGGTTCCATTCTTTAGAATAAAGAATAATAAATAAATAGATAGCAAGAATAATGAAGATCATATTTTGGAAGAAACACACCAAGAAAATGGATTTTAAATTCAAGAAAAACCACAAAATGTAAATAATTAAGCAACTAAGAACTTAAATCTAGAAGAAAAATGCTTAAAATCGACTTACAAGATAGATTGAAAAATAGGTTAGCCAAATGAAGCATCGGCAGACCAAAGAAGAAGAATGGTGAAATGAGCTAATGGAGTTTTTTCCTCCTTTTTGTGCATTCACGCGTGGTTCGGCTAGCTCGAGCATGAACTTGGCTACCGAGTTAATTGGTCAGCTCCGAGCTGTCCAAAAATCCAAAAAAGAAAATTTATTTTATTTTTCCATTTTCCTATTCTTTTCAAGCATACATTATTTATAAATAAGCAATAGGAAATAAATACAAAAAGAAAAGTAAAAGCAGAATATTATTTATCTAATATCATGTTTAAATTTGAGAACTTGACACTGTCAAGCGACCTAGTCAGGATATATGCAAGCTGCTTCTCAGTTTGAATGTATTCCATCATGATAGTCTTATCTTCAACTAATTCTTATATACAATGATATCTTATGTCAATATGTTTTATACGAGAATGTTGAATTAAATTTTTTGATATATTTATTGCACTAGTGTTATCGTAATATAAATTCATCATATTTTGAGTAATTCTATAATTAGCTAACATTCATTTCATCCACATAAGTTGAGTGCAAGCATTTCCTGTGGTGATGTATTTTGCTTCTATAGTGGACCATGATAAAGAATTTTGTTTCTTACTCAACCATGATACAAGGTAGTTTCTAATATAGAAACATTCACCATTTGTAAATTTTCTATCTTCCACATTACATGCCCAGTCTACATCGGTATATCCTGCAATTTGTACAGACATATCATGTGGATCCACAAACTTAAGTTAGCAGTACTCGCAACACATTTGATTATCCATTTAACAGTGGATAAATGAGATTCCTTAGGATCAGATTGATATCTAGCACAAATGCCAACACTGAAAGAAATATCAGGTCTACTAGCAGTTAAGTAAAGTAGACTACCAATCATGTTGCCATAAAGTCGAGAGTCAACACTGTTACTTGATTCATTCTTTGATAATCTAAGTATTGTACTCATAAGAGTGTTAAAATTTTTAACGTTTTCAAAATCAAATTTCTTTACCAAGTTCAATACAGGTTTAGGAGATGCATATTCCATCCTCGAGTTGTAGTCCAAGAAAGTAATTTAGCTTGCCAACCATACTCATTTCGAATTTAGATTTCATAAGATCTGTAAACTTAGTAGAAAGATTAGCACAAGTAGATCCGTAGATGATGTCATCGACATAAATTTGAACGATCATGATATTATCATTATATTTTTTTGACAAACAGAGTTTTGTCAACACTACCCATCAGAAAATTATAACTAAGTAGAAATTTAGTCAATTTTTCATACCATGTTCTAAGGGCTTATTTTAAACTATACAATGCCTTTTTAAGACAGTATACATGATTAGGAAGTTCGGGATCTTCGAAACCCTTAGGTTGTTCAACGTAAACTTCCTCACTTAAGTCACCGTTTAGAAAATTACTTTAAATATCCATTTGATATATTTTGAACTTTTTAAAACAAGCAATGAAAATAAATAGTCTGATAGATTCAAGACGCGCAACTGACACAAAGGTTTCATCATAATCAATACATTCAATTTGAGTATAACCTTGCACAACTAGACATGCCTTGTTTCTAATAATGTTACCCAATTCATCATATTTATTTTTTTAAATCTATTTTGTTCTAATCACATTTTTATCAGTTGGTCTCAAAATAAGATACCATACATCATTTCTTACAAATTGGTTCAATTCATTTTGCATGGCCAAGATCAAACTTTCATCTGCTAATGCCTCATTTACATTAGCCAGTTCAATCTGGGAAGTGAAGCATACATGATTGCATATATTTTCAAGTTGTCTTCTAGTCTGAACACCAATCTAAGGGTCACCAAGTATTTGATCAGTCGGATGATCTTTGACCAACCTTAACTCAATATTATTTTATCTAGATGATGATTCTAGTTGATTAACCAAATTGATATCATTATCGTCATCGTCTTGATCAAGACTGGAAATGATCAGTTGATCATCAATTACTACGTTTATTGATTCTTGTATAACCCCAGTTCTTTTATTTAGAACCCAGTATGCTCGACTGTTTAAAGTATAACCTAGGAATATTCCATCATCGCTTTTAGCTTCAAATTTTCTCGGTCTAATAAAATAAAGCATTTGCTTCTAAAAGTTCAGAAATATTTAATAGTAGGCTTTTTGTTAAACCATAATTCATAAGCTATTTTGTTTTTTATTGATCTAATATAACATGCAATACTCATAGCTTCAGCCCATAAATATTTAGGTAAATTCATGCTATTAGCATTACACTAGCCATTTCTTATAAAACTTTATTTTTTCTTTCATCAACTCCATTTTGTTAAGGTGTTTTTGGAGCAAAAAATTCATGTAGTATATCATGGTCATTACAGAATTTCTCAAAATTGTTATTTTTAAATTCAATTTCATGATCACTCCTTATTTTAATCATAGATAATTCATTTTCAATCCGGATGCGTTTTATTAGTTTTCAGACTTCATTAAGAGCATCCGATTTTTCTCTTAAAAAGGGTACCATGAATATCTAATGTAGTCATTAACTACAACTATAAAATATTTCTTCTCGCCTCTACTCTTCATTCTAGTTGGTCCGATTAAATCCATATGGAGTAGTTCAAGAGGTCTTATAGTGGCTACGGAGTTCACTTTCTTATGACTGCTCCTAATTTGCTTGCATATCTGACAGGCATCACATACTTTGTTTTCTATCTTTTTAAATTTAGGTAAGCCACATAAGTGATCTCTTTTGCTCAATTTATATAGATCTATATAGTTTACATGTCCAAGACATTAATGTCATAGTTAAGTCTCGTCTATTTAGACCATGTAGCGTGAATGATTTGTTGAGCAAGAATCATCAATTATATAGCAATTTTCAGACGTTCTGCGACCATTTAATATCACATGTCCTTTATTATTAATTATCTCACATCCATAATCCAAAATTTTCACATTATGTTTATTATCACTAAATTGATATATGCTCAGAAGATTATGTTTTAAGCCTTCAACCTATAAAACATTTTCAAAGATAGGTAAGTTGAGAAGTTGTACACTACCTTTGTCAATAATCATGTAGTTGTTATCATCTCTGAATGTAACTGAGCCGCCATCGATTTGGTTGATGTTTGATAGAATAGCTTTATCATATGTCATGTGTTTAAAACATCCACTATCCAGGTATCATCTAGATGGCTACTTGCTTTGAAAGCTATGTGGATAACAAGACACTTAACCTTTGGAGCCGATTTCATTATGGTTATAGGTTTAGGAGGGTCTCTTACCTTTCCTTGTGTTTAAGAGTTAGAATTTCTCCTATTTCCATTTACTCCATTCTCACCAAAGTTTGATTTCAACAACTCTTTGAACAAGTCCACTATTTTATCAGCTAGAGAAGGATTTCTATTATTTCTCATTTGATATTTATGGTAGTTAGCATAAGTTTTTACATTAGAGGCTTCTTGAAAGGGTTTTGCATTTTTGAAGTTATTCTTATTTTTACAGTTTAAATCTTTTAGAGTTTCTCCTTTAGAGTTCGAGGACTCTCCTTTTACTCCGTTCTCACCAAAGTTTAATTTTAACAACTCTTTGAACAAGTCCACTATTTTATTAGCTAGAGAAGGATTTCTATTATTTCTCATTTGATATTTATGGTAGTTAGCATAAGTTTTTACATTAGAGGCTTCTTGAAAGGGTTTTACATTTTTGAAGTTATTCTTGTTTTTATAGTTTAAATCTTTTAGAGTTTATCCTTTAGAGTTCGAGGACTCTCCTTTTACAAAAGTAGAGCATAATCTTTAGATTTTAAAATGTTATTTTTAATATAACACAGTCTAGATCTGTCACCATATCGCCAAGATGAGGTTAGTAGCTTTTCAAGTTTCTGGTCACCTTAGGTATATTTCCAAGTATCCTTTGAACTCTGAAGGAAGAAAACATCAAGTTTTAATTTCTCATTTTCATATTTAAGTTTTTACAATTCAAAATTTTTCATACTTAAATCTAACTTAGCATTTTCAAAACAATCAAAAAATGAGATTTTTCTAAAACAATCCTTTCAAGTTCATTTCGCACAATTTCTTTTTGAATTTTCAGTTTGTCCGTAATCTTACAACTTTCTCTATATAGGGCATTATATGTGAAAGTGCTCTGGTTTGTCAAGTTACGTGAGTGTTGAGTCAGATTGACTACAGAGCCTGATAGGAAGATCAATTCAAGTGTTTGCCTCAACCGGATGTGTGCAAGCTCGCCACAGGTAAATTTAAAGTCTCACATCCCATGTCCCAAAACACCAGGTGAATAAAACCCTTAAAAACAAGTTAGAAAATCATAGGGTTTTAAGGTGAGAAAACTTTTTTAAAACAGAAAAATCTCTAAGTTTTTCTTGTCTTGTTGATTTTATCAAAACACCCTCGATATGATTTACCAGTGCTGTCGAGTCCTCGATGTTTCATCGATACCATCGAAAAGAGGACCAAATATGTCCAGCAACCTCACAACATATCTGGACGAATTATCGATGTATCGATACACCTATCGATATCATCGATACTCAAATCTCGAGCTCATTGAAAGTGACTCGATAAGATCGACAGGTAGATTTTCGGTGCCCCTGTTTTAAAAGAAAATCTCAAATTCCTTCGATATATCGATGCTCTTCCCGATATGATCTTAAATCAAATATCCATAAATCGGAAGACCGTCGATGATATCAATCATGGGCGCGCATTTCTTCCAGCAAATATTTCAGGTTGTTTTTAACTTTGATCGGGGGCCATTCGAGGAAATCGATATTCATATGTCGATGATATCGAGGCCGAGTCGATTGCATTGAAACTGAACACAAACTATCCAGCGAGCTTACTGGTAAATCTATAGGAGTAATGAAATAGGATTTCTAAGTAAAGTTGTAAAAACTTTAAAAAGTCCTATTCACCCCCACTCTAGGACATATTGGCATATCCCGACTTCAACTAGTGCGGTCTTCACCGCCATTTCAATTGGTATCAGAGCAGGGTCTCTCTTTAAGGGCTTCACCGCCTAGAGAGTGATCTTGACTGAAGTTGGGAATATGGCCAAAGGAGAGGGCTCATCAGTCACTAGACCTCTAATATTTGACGGTTCAAACTATGCATACTGGAAGGCTAGAATGCATTACTTTCTGAGATCTTTAGATCATGATGTTTGGGATATAGTTGAAAGTGGATATGTGCCACCTACTAAACAAATTGTACTTGACAGTGGCACAACCATCACAAAACCCAAATCCAAAGAAAAGTGGATAGCATTCGACAAAGAAAGATAAACATCTGAAGCCAAGGCTATGAATGCCATCTATTGTACCGTGTCCCAGGATATATTCAATCAGATAAGTATGTGTGGGACATCCAAGGAAGCATGGGATCTATTGGAAACAACCCATGAAGGCACAAGCACTATGAAGAGGTCCAAACTACAACTTCTAACTTCACAGTTTGAAAGTCTCAGAATGGAAGAGCATGAGACGTTTATGGAGTTTTTCACAAAATTAAATATAATCTGTAACTCCATAGGTGGATTGGGAGAGAAAGTTCCGATACCAAAAATTTGTAGAAAAATTCTAAGATCCCTACCGGAACGATTTAATCCCAAGGTTACAACAATTGAGGAGTGTAGGAACATAGATAAGATGAAAGTAGTAGAACTGGTAAGTTTCCTACAAACCTTCAAACTACACTTCAAACAAATCCCAAAATCCAAAACAACTGTCCTCAAAACTTCTAAGAAAACATTACAGAAGGACAGTGAGAGCGAAAATGAAAATGAAGATGAGGAAGTGGCCTTACTGGCACAACGATTCAGGAAGTTCTTTCAGAAAAATTGTGGCCGGCCTTTTAGAGGAAGAAAGGTGAACAACAAATCTTCTGCAGGCAAATTTGGTAGAAGAACCAAAGAACCAAAATGCTATGCCTGTCAGGAGTATGGACACCTATCAACCGAATGTCCAAACAGAAAAACTAAAGGCAAGGCAATGGTTGCCACGTGGGATGATACTGAGGAGTCAAATTCAGAATCTAGTAACTCAGAAAGCGATGGAGATCAGAAATCGTTGAAAATACTCATGGTCTCCGCTGCTTCAATCATTCCCACTGAATCTGAGAACGAGAAAGAACAGCAAGCCACTAAATCATTTTCATCTAATAATGAAGAAACTGGAGAAGAAGAAGAAATCAAAAGGGATAAACTGCAAGATGCTTATAATCAACTTTATATTCATAGCATCAACATTCTTAAAAGACTTGGAATATCTGAGAACAAGAAACAATTGCAACAAAAAGATTTGGACACAACTATAGAGATCAATACACATCTAATCAATGAGTTACAGCAACATCACTTAGATAATGATAGACTTGAAAGAATTAACACCTTCCTCAAATTTGAGACCGAGAAACTAAACAAACAGGTTGAGCAATTAAAAGACAAAAATTTGCTCCTTCAAAATGAAAATTATACACTCCTGTTTAATCTAGAAGAGTCCAGAAAAATTGCCAAGCAAAACTGTAAGTTTTCCCAGAGTGATGAGAAGTTAGAAAAACTTTTAGGTATGGGAAAATCTGGAGGTAACAAAAATGGCTTGGGATATGAGAAAGTCAGAGCTAAAACTGGGTATAGAATAGAAATACTTGAACAATTTAATGTCTCCAGTAGCAACACAAAGACTAATCAAGTAGTTGAATCAGATAAGAAAATCAAATCTACTCCAAGTAAGGACCCTGTCACAAAGTGGATAATTAAAAAAAAAAAAAAAGAATTGTCTTGCTACTCACTCAAATCACTTAACAGGCAATGACACTAAGTGGTACCTTGACAGTGGTTACTCAAGACATGTAACAGGTGACATGTCCGTTCTTTCAAAATATAAGAATCTTCATAATGGGATAGTCACCTACGGAGATGGAACCACTGCTAAAGTAATTGGACAGGGAATCATAAAAGGAATTAAATTACTTGAAAATGAAAATGCTTTTTGCATAAAAGGTCTGACACATAATCTCCTAAGCATATCTCAAATCTGTGATAATGGGCATGTCGTTAAATTTAACAAACAAGAGTGCGAAATCCTAGACCAATCAGGAAAATCAGTAATGAAGGGTCATCGCACAAATAACCACTACTACACTATCAAAAGCATAGAAAGGACGGATATCTAGAAGTACTAAGTAGAGAAAAATAAGTTCAGATCTGGCATCTAGATCTGGATGTTTGGTAAAATGATGCAATTTTTTTTAGCTCTAAATGATATATCTGAGGTTCCTCACCTCAAATTTTTTTATACAAAAACATCTTGATGTTTATAATTTTGACTTGTACAAAATTTCATCATTTTACAAGAAAAATGACCCCCCCCCCCTAGGACATATTGGCATATCCCGACTTCAACTAGTGCGGTCTTCACCGCCATTTCAATATGCAACTTGAAGATTATCTTCATCTTCAGAGTCACTTCCTGGAGTTTCATAATCAGATGTTTTGCAATAATCTAAGGAAGTGATTCTGGCTAAAAATCATAAAGGCTTTTAGATCATTTGTAGTTTTCTGGTCTGATTCGTCAGTTTTTGAATTAATTTCAGATTCTGATGATTCATCCTAAGTAACAATCATGCCTTTTCTTCTTGTTTTATCCTTTTTAGGACATTTAGAAGCGAGATGCCCATATTCAAAACAGTTGAAGCATTGGGTGTCTTTAGTTTTAAATTTTCAATAGTTTGACTTTTCTTTTCTTTTGTTAAACGGTTTTTGAAAATCTGTTATTTTCTTATTTTTGAAAATTTTATAGAATATCTTTTCTAGCATAGCCATATCGTCCTCATTTTCCTTAATATCTAAATTTACATTAGAATCCTTTGATTTAAATTTAGAGGATTTAAGGGCAATGGACTTAATCTTAGGAGCTTTGAAATTCATTGTATTGGTATCCCTCAATTCCTGTATAGCTGTAACTTTTGAATTAAACCTATCAGGAAGTGATTGCAGTATTTTTACATAAACCTTGCTTTTAGGAATTCTATCTCTAAGACCCCACATAGAATTAACTATGTCATTCAGTTTCGTATAGAAGTCTATAAAAGACTCATTTTCTTTCATATGAATTTCCTTAAATTTAGTCGCGAGGATTTGGATCTTAGACTTTTTTACAATGTTAGTTCTTTCATGTATCATTTCAAGAATATCACATGCTTGTTTAACCGTATCACACGAAATGATTCTTTTGAATTTATCTGGTAATAGAGCACAAGTTATTGCATTTAAGACTTTTACATTAGCACTACTTTCACTTTTTTGAATAGTCATCTAAAATTTATAAGCAATTTCTTTCATGGATGTGGTTCCATTCTCAGCTACTACTTCCATCATAGGAGGGATCCATTAAGTCATAGTGGCTTGCCACACACTTTCATTAATAGATTAATAGATTTGAGGAAGATCTTCATCTTGGCTTTCTAATATGAATAATTTGAGCCATCAAAGGGATGTGGCATGGAAATGGATAAAATCTCAAATTTTGGCATCTTATAGCTCTGGATCTAGCTCTACGAAGTAATTTCAAAAAGAGTAACTAGGCTCTGATACCACTTGAAAGATGAGCTATCGATGTCCTAAAAGAGGGTGAATAGGACAATACCAAATACTTTAAAATAAAGCGGAATAAATAATCTTAATCGCCCAAAGTATCGAAACATTGATTTCAAATAATTCGTAGGACAACCTTCACCTAAAATTTTTGGCAGGACAACCTTATATCACGATGTCTTTGAAATTAAACTTTTAAACTAGTAAGAGACAATAAAATAAATATAGCATTCACCACAAAGAATGACATAAATATAACATTCACCACAAATAATGAAATAAATAATCACCACATAGGCACAAGGGGTTATAGTGGTTTGGTGCTTAAATTCACACCTACTCTACTCCCAAAATTACGACCCTCGTAATTTTAGCTTTACTATACCAAGGTTTTCATAGGTTCACTTTAACAACCTCTTACAATTCTTCTGATTTTCACGGACTATCACAACAAAATCCCTTTTTGATTTTCACAAGCTATCATAAATCAACCCCTTTTGTGATTTTCACAGGTTATCACAAATCAACCCACGGATATTTCTAGGCAATCTCTAAAAAAAACCCAAATAAAGAATATCATTGATAATTATACTTATCTTCAAATGATGATTCAAAGATGTGGTCGAAGCTTGAAGCAACGATCTTCTTTCTTGAATATCAAGGAGGTAATATATGCTCAACCAGAAAGAATATATGGATCTAATGTATTTCAAGAAATGTAAACCCTAATGCTGCAGATTCAATTCTCTTTTTCTCAAGTGGAGTATAGACTACTCTCTAAAATGTATTTGAGATCAGTTTGAGAAAGTGAATTGAATAAGCTAAATAAAAATTATAAATACCACACAAATATCTTGATGAGGACCTGAGCTTCTCTCTTACTTACAGAAGGTCTTTGAGTGAATTTCACTGTAGAATAGAATGTGAGAATGTACCTATTTATAGCCAAAGGATTTGGAAATTCGGTCAGCCTATAAATAAGTTCAGCTGGCCTAATTCTAACAATTCTGTTCCAATGACTATAGGTGAGGACCATGAAATTTGGCTGGCCTATGAAATTTGACAACTTCATGTGTGCCACAAATATAAGCACTTACACCCCTATAGGTGAGGACCATTCTCATAAGTTAGCATTTATCCGCCCATAATAGTTTCAGCTAATAAATTTTGTATTGTATGGAGGTTTTCCCCTTTCTAATCGTTAGAATTTCAATATGCTTATGATTCATATATTAGATGTGTTGATTTGATCACACGTTTACTTACCATTGTTCATGTATTAAGTGCATGAGCCTATTTATGTGAAATCGCCTATAGCTATGTTATGCGTGTCAAGTGTTTGATGATTTGTATGAAATAAAGATATCAAGATATTATATCATTTATGTGTACCTGCACCTACTTAGAATGTTATGACTTGATTGTTTGAGGTTGTCTCTGCAAATTGGAAGTTTGGTGACCGCTGCCTACGGTTGGCTGTCACGGACCCATTCGGTGGATTTAAGATAAGAACTCTATAAATGTTATTGTGTAAATCTAGCACCCATAGTGTTGTCAAATTTTGTTGTGCCAAACCATTTAGTATTTGTATCATGCTCTGAGTTGAAGTGATCAGGTTCATACATTTCAAAGTTCTCTGGATCTTCGTCGAACTTGCCTACATCTTCAAGTTGAAGTGAAGAGTGTTAAAGTTCATGATTTCAAGCTAAAATTCAAGAACTCATGTTCAAGTTTGAAGTTCAAATCCTATACGCTAAAGGCTCAAGAACTCAAGCGTAACTCAAGCTCAAGTTCAAGAGATTGAACTCAAGCTTCAAGTATAACAAGTAATGAAGATTCTGAAGCAAATGATGTTTTAAGTGTTCCAACTCACAAACAGGTTTGGATGACCTTAGATTGACCTTAGGTTGTGTCATATTCATTGCATATTTTATGTGGGTCATTTCATATGTTTATAGGTCATTTTCTCGACTAGTCTTAGACCTTATTCGACTAGTCCAAGTACTGGATCGACCAGTCTAAGAGTTTTTTTGACCAATCTAAGGTTTGTTGCTAATTTTTAGAATTTTCTATTGGACTCTCAACTAGTCTTGGAGACTGCTCGACCAATCGAGTGAACAGTGCTCGACCGGTAGTGCAAGCTCGACTCAAAGTCCAGCAAGCTTTTCTAGTTTCACTCGACTAGTCGAGCAAGCCACTCGACCAGTCGAGTAACAGTCTTATCTTATCACGCCAGAAAATTTGAAATTTTATTGGTCCTTCAACCAATCGAACCGACCCTTAGACCAATCGAGTGAACAGTATTTTCACCTATAAATAGAGCACAACTTTCAAAGTTTATTCATTCATTAAAGCAAAATCCAGACACCACTCTGAGAGATAAGTTTGTGATATTATTAAGCTATATTGTGCTCATTTTATATTCTCTTTAATTAGCTTTTGTAATTTGATTTTGAGATCTTTATTCCAATCTTACATTGAGAAGGGATTTATGATTTCCCCTTTATTGAGATCAAAATCAAATCAAGCTAGCCCAAGTTGATTTAATTTAAAAATCATTTAGAACTAGAACCTTTTCATTTGTGAGATTAGACATTGAACATCTTCGTCTACATCAGATCGGTTCTACCGGGCTTCTTTAAAGGAGAATTTTCAGATAAGTACATTTACATTTCGTACATTCCTTTTTGGTCTTTGAGGTTGTACCAGAAAAATCTCTTTTTGGTTTTGTCTGAGGTGATCCAGAAAATCTCAAAGTGTGGGTTTTTTGTGATTGTGTAAGCCCAATCAAAGACACAATTGAAAAGGTTTTAAGGTTAACCTTGAAAAACTTTTTTCATAGTGAACTCTAATATCCCGAGGGAGTGGATATTAGGAGTGGAGTAGTTGTGTGGTTGTTTTCTAACAGTTGGTGTACACACAAGCGAACCACTATAATTCCTGGTGTTGTGGTGGATGATTGAATGTGCCTATTGTTCACACCCTAAGTATAGGGTTGTGATGTAGTAATAAACTCGGTAAGACCAAGGTCGAATCCACAGGGACTGAACCTTGAACGTAATATGAAAATAACTCGAACTAGAACTAGGATAAGAGGAAATCTAAATCAGGCAAAAGGAATGGAATAATTGTGAATAGATTAATTAAAAATTAATAAAAATAAAGGTGGGAACTAGGGTGTCAAGGATCCACTTGTAGCAATTGGGAAGCTACATTGTATAATTCAAGGACACAACTGTAATCAGAGTCCTATCTTATCCAGTTGGTAAGAAGAGATTTGTCAGATCTCTAAACTTATCATGGATCTAATCATCAATGGATAAGATTGGTGAAGATTTACAAGTGATTCCGTCACCTAACCGTGGCCAGGAGACAATGGCAAACAATAGCAATTTACCAATCTCATAGCCAATCATAAGAGAATTGTGAAGGTTAAGAAGGATTTCATCACCCTGCCATGCCCATTAGACAATGGTGAACAATAGGTCTTACTAATTTCACAATTTCAATAATGGAAAGAACATACTTAAAGCTATCGCAGATCCATTATAATTTAAGTCACAACAAACCATTAAAAACTAAAAGCATACCTTTATAGTCAAACTAGAATCCAAAAGAGTTCAATAAACATGAACCAAAGCAAAGCAACCATCCTAATCATACTACAAGCTTCACATCTTAGCCCTAGCTAAGAGGTTTATCCTGTCAAAGACATTCTAAAAACTCTTAAAAGCATTAATGAAGAAAACTAAATAAGAAAAGGAAGAAAAACTCCTTGAATATCGCTGCCTCCATGCTGTCTCTCTCCCTCTCCTCTTCTCTTTGCTCTTTCTCCCACGTGCACGGCCTCCACGGCTGCCCTGGATGGTGGATCCCCCCTCCCACATCCTTCTCTCTCTTTTTATAGCCACAAAGAAGTCGGTTAGAGAACTTTTACGCAGTTACAGCATGCACAGCGAAGAAAAATGCAACTAGTTGCGTTTGGATGGGAGTTTAGACGGTACATGGCCAAGAAACCCATTGTTGCTCCATGGTTGGGGTAAAGACCCCCTGCTCGATCTTTTGGACAGTTTAGATCATCCAACCAACATCATTGTGGCCGGATTTAACGGACGCGGGCTTCCTGCAAATTTTCTTACGCTGACATGCTCGATGGGCCCCACAATGATGTTTTATTAAAAATTCACCCCGCTCATTAGATTCTTGGTGAAATTTTAGTTAGAAAGGAGTAGTTTTGGTCGAGTTTTGGTGCGGTCCACTGTATAAAATCAACTCATCATTCATCCTGCGTTTGATTGTGATTTACACGTGTGTGCACGCATGAGAATAGAATGACACCTAGGCGAGGGTCAAGCCCCCCTCTGGCCGCAATGGACGGTCCAGATCTTGCAAAGGGATAATGGGTGGAGCCCACTAGTGAAAAATGAATGGACAGTGTAAAGACGATGTTCGTTCTTGTTCAGAGGAGAGAGAGGAGACGGGTCAGCTTATGTTGACCGGACTCTCCAGTCCGGTGCACTGCAAGTGCACGTGCACTATTTGCACGCCTAACCCCATGTGGGGTCCACTATAATGCTTGTGAGAAATCTGCTCCATCCATTTGCTTTGTCATCCCATTTAATGGGTTGAGAACAAAATTTAGGCATATCCAGATGTCAGGTGAGCCCCAAATTGCTAATATGTGGGCTGATCTATTTGTTGGGCCACTTTTAGAGGGAACCAATGGCTGAAAATTGACGTGTATGGTTCATTTATTGTCCTCGGGCCAGATATAAAGTTTCGAGCCAAACGGATGGCGTGAACCTTGTGTTCTTGCATTCAAGACGACTTTCAGGCCTGTTTAAAATGAGTGGCCTGATTTTCTTGAATCTCTGGCATGTAATTTCTTCGATCTCAGTCTCCTAGGGTCCGTCCCTTGCCTTGGTGACTTCAGAGCATCAAATCCACGCTTTTAGTACATTTTTTCAATCTACGCTCGTAAATTCACCTTGCAACACAAACAAGATTAAAATAGGGCATTAAACAGTATCATGTTCATAAAAGTATGTAGTAAATGGGGTCTAATAAGCAATATTCAACCCTCAAAACAATCCCCAACCAGCATTTTGCTAGTCCCTAGGAAAGTATACGAAAAATAAGTTGAGAATTACAGGACAATTTCTATAAAATCGAGTGATTTTTGAAAAATAATCTAGATAGTAGAATTCTAAGATTCATGAATGCTGGGCATTACTCTCTCCTAGACTCAAGCGCACGGTAAACTTCATAATTAAGTTCAAAGTATTAATCCATCAATGAGAAAAAAAAATTCTAAACATTGAGTTTCATGGGTGTATAGTGTAATCTCGGCTTATCATCATTAAGAGATCCAATCGTCAATTTCATGATATCATTAGTAACCAACAAGAGAATTCGTGACAACCAAAACTTGCCTCATAGATCATCTTTTTATTCTTCGAACTTTTGATTTTTCCATTAAGAATAACGCCAAGGAGGGAAATCAAATCCTCACCTATAGGGAGCAAACCTATGGTAAAGACCATTCGCCCGACCCTTTTCGAATGTCAACCTTGAGGAATCGAACCTTCACCTATTGGGAGCAAACCTATGGTAAAGACTATTTGCCAAACCCGTTCAATTTTCTCAGGATGGTTCCTTTCATGCTTAGTGATTACCAAGTTAATCCTTCAATATCGAATTGAAACCTTAATGTGTAAGCGAGATATGACATGTGAAATCATGATTCAATCAATGTTTACAACTTCTAATCATGGTTTAACAATTCGAACTTAATTATGAAATCTAACAGATAACTAAATCTAAGAGTCATAAATCACCAACATTATGTATCTTATAATTCTAAATCAACGACAGCCATCAAAATCACTTCGAATTTACAAGAATATCCAGAAAATTTTTTTAAAAATTTTCACAATTTTACTCAAAACCAAGAAAACACTGATTAGGTGACCTAATCTCCCACCCCCAACCTAAAATCTACATTGTCCTCAATGTAAAATATATGAGCATGCAATACACATGATACAATGAAATTAAAAGAGAAGTGATGGAAAGATAGTACCTGGACGAAGGACTCAAGAGGCTTTTTCCAAATAGATATCAGCGTGAGAGCAGGTCAGCACAAGAGTGAAACCAACGAAAGTAACCTATCTTAAAACAACTTAGAAAGTAAACTAACCTAACAACATAAAGCTGACTATCCTAGAACGGCATAAAGCGAACTACCCTAGTCCTAGGAAAGCAGGGGGAAAATTACTCAGTCATGCCACAAGGTTCCTCTTCTAGCCAGTATCGTGATAAATTTCTCAGTAGGTTTCTCAACAGAATCATCCAAAAGCCCTTTTTGCAATAGGCTTGGATGCCCTGGAGCATGACTTTCTAGAGAAACTTACAAACCTCATCAAAAATTTGCCATTGCTTCGCCTGAGGTATCCAAAGTATATATGATTCACCTGTGTCAGAAAAAGTTTCAAAGTTAGTATCCCATGGTGAATCAGAGACTACACATAGATGAAATTCAAAAAAAATCTCAAAAAGTGATGTAGTCTCGACACATTCCAAAGTTGCAGACTTCGGTTCAATTTTCAGCTCCTCCTCCTTTAATGGTAAGCACTTAAGACCTATAGAGGGAAGGATTTTAGAGTACGGGTTCCCTCAATCCATGACAACCATCGAGGTGTTGTCTTGCAAGGCATTCACTATGTCTTTTATCATAAGATCGTTTGAATCTGCAAAGTGTGCAAAGCAATCATTCAAAAAGTTAGAAAATTTCACATTGAAATCTGTAATGAGATGCTCGAGGACTCTATCATCTTTAAAAGTAGATGGAGGGACTCTCTCTTGCTCTAGCCCTACACAGATAGATTGAGGGTCAGTAGACGAAGTATTGATGTGAGGACTCTGTTCATTGATACTATCCGAATAGGCATTCAGTTGTCAAAACTTGACAGCTCAGATGGTGGCCTTAACTAGGTGGGTTCAAATTATAGAGTCATGTCCATCTCCATAATCATATCATCATTCAATTTAAGGGAGTGGTCTAAACATGTCTCATAAGAGTTAGAAGGGTCGATTGAAAGGGGCTCATCCTCCACATTTAAATCAGGCATGTCAGATGAGTGGAGTAGATCCTTATGACTGATCACTTCGTGTACTTCTTAATCACTAACCTGGACTAAACTTGAGATTGATTCTAGGAAAATTTGGGCTACACATTCATGATCATCATCCCAATACTCATCGTCATCTAATTCAATGCAGTACACACTTAGGATGGGGTTGCTTTCCTCACATTCCATTCCTAAATTAGGTTAAGGTTCAAATAAACTAACCTCTCCCTCATCATTGAAATCATGTGTGTCATGTGAGTGAAGTGTGTCACTATCATCATATTTGAAAAACACCCACGTATCTTGATCATTCCTTTGGACCATCATCGAGATCGACTCTTTGGGAAATTGAACCATATGCTCATTAACATAATTTAACTCTTCATTCCAAATTTCAGAGTTTTTCAAAAACAAGTTAGGATCACTTTCCTCGCATTGTATTTCTGGATTAGGTTGTAATTGGGATGAACGAGCTTCATCTATCTTATCGAGGCGAGAATTAAGCGCTTCCAACGTTTTTTTAATTTCCACAAGACAGGCCATGTTATGCTAGAATGAATCCTCTTGGATCATTTCTCATTGGATTTCAAAGGTAGGGTATCCAAGAGAATAATCATTATAACATCTTGTTGGTTCATTGTCCCAATTTTGATGTTTTCACTGGTTATAATCATACAGATCATAAGCGGGAGAATACAATGGTTGATAATAGTCCTCACTCCCGTAATTATGGTCATGTAAGGACTATTAACCGATGGATTATAATATTCCAAGTTGTTCTTGATGATGGTTTGAGAAAAATCTTGAGATATAGGTCGAATTCCATAAGAATCATTAAACGTTCCTCCCGAATATCTCTTATCCATCTCAGCATAATGACGTACCCACTCTCCCATGGTGAAACCCTATCTCTGAGTCTACTCCTAAAAGAAAATAAAATAAAAATCCTACAGCAGTATGGAAAGTAAAAGGAGGAGAAGTTAGAAGGAAGTAACCAGGTTGGAGTGCCTATGTTAAGATCCTGTAAAAGAAAACAAAAGAAATTAGTTTCTAAAGTTATAAAGTTCCTACAAACCTAAAAATAGAAAGTAAGTTAGTACTAAAAACAAAAGAAAACCTAAAATTAGAAAGTTTCTAAAAATTAAATAAAACCCTAAACCTAAAACCAGAAAAAGTAATAAAAAAAATAGACAGAGGTTACCACTTTAGAGAGTCTAACACAGAAAAATAGACAGAGGTTACCACTTTAAAGAGTCTAACACAGAATCCTACAAAATAAGAAAGTTAGGTTAGTTTCTAAAAATGAGAAAATAAGAACCTAATCCTAAAGTTAGAGAATCATAATCTTAACCTAATTCTAAAACTATTTAATTTCAGAAAAACGTAACCGTCAGTCTCCGGTAACGGCACCAAAAACTTGTTCACACCCCAAGTATAGGGTTATGATGTAGTAATAAACTCAGTAAGACCGAGGTCGAATCCACAGGGACTGAACCTTGAACATAATATGAAAATAACTCGAACTAGAACTAGGATAAGATGAAATCTAAATCAAGTAAAAGGAACGAAATAATTGTGAATAGATTAATTAAAAACTAATAAAAATAAAGGTGGGAACTAGGGTGCCAAGGATCCACTTGTAGCAATTGGGAAGCTACATTGCATAATTCAAGGACACAACTGGAATCAGAGTCCTATCTTATCCAATTGGTAAGAAGAGATTTGTTAGATCTCTAAACTTATCATGGATCTAATCATCAACGGATAAGATTGGTGAAGATTTGGAAGTGATTCCGTCACCTAACCGTGCCCAGGAGACGATGGCAAACAACACCAATTTACCAATCTCATAGCCAATCATAAGAGAATTGTGAAGGTTAGGAAGGATTCTGTCACCCTGCCATGCCCATTAGACAATGGTGAACAACAGGTCTTATTAATTTCACAATCTCAATAATGGAAAGAACATACTTAAAGCTATCACAGATCCATTGTAATTTAAGTCATAACAAACCATTAAAAACTAAAAGCATACCTTTATAGTCAAACTAGAATCCAAAAGAGTTCAATAAACATGAATCAAAGCAAAGCAATCATCCTAATCACGCTACAAGCTTCACATCTTAACCCTAGCTAAGAGGTTTATCCTGTCATAGACATCTTAAAAACTCTTAAAAGCATTAATGAAGAAAACTAAATAAGAAAAGGAAGAAAAACTCCTTGAATATCACCGCCTCCACGCTGTCTCTCTCCCTCTCCTCTTCTCTTTGCTCTTTCTCCCACGTGCACAGCCTCCAAGGCTGCCCTGGAGGTGGATCCCCCCTCTCACGTCCTTCTCTCTCTTTTTATAGCCACAAAGAAGTCGGTGAGAGAGCTTTTACGCAGTTACAGCATGTGCAGCGAAGAAAAACATAACTAGTTGCGTTTGGATGGGAGTTTTAGATGGTACATGGCCAAGAAACCCATTCTTACTCCATGGTTAGGGTAAAGACCCCCTGCCCGATCTTTTGGACAGTTCAGATCATCCAACCGACCATCATCTAGGTCGTACAACGCCCTATTGTGGCTAGATTTCACGAACACGGGCTTCCTGCTAATTTTCTTATGCTGACATGCTCGGTGGGCCCCACAATGATGTTTTATTAAAAATCCACCCTGCTCATTAGATTCTTGGTGAAATTTCAGTTAGAAAGGAATAGTTTTGGTCAAGTTTTGGTGCGGTCCACTGTATAAAATCAACTCGTCGTTCATCCTGCGTTTGATTGTGATTTACACGTGTGTGAACGCATGAGAACAGAATGACACCTATGCGAGGGTCAAGCCCCCCTCTAAACGCAATGGACGGTCCAGATCTTGCAAAGGGATGATGGGTGGAGCCCACTAGTGAAAAATGGACAGACGGCATAAAGATGTTATCCGTTCTTGCATAGAGGAGAGAGAGGATACGGGTCAACTTATGTTGACCGGACTCTCCGATCCGATGCACTACAAGTGCACATGCACTGTGTACACACCTAACCCCATGTGGGGTCCACTATGATGCCTGTGAGAAATTCGCTCCGTCCATTTGCTTTGTCATCCCATTTAAGGGTTGAGAACAAAATTTAGGCATATTCAAATGTCAGGTGGGCCCCAAATCGCTGATATGTGTGCTGATCTATCTGTTGGGTCACTTCTAGAGGGATCCAATGGATAAAAATTGACGTGTACGGTTCATTTATGGTCCTCGGGCCAGATATAAAGTTTCGAACCAAACGGATGGCGGAAACCTTGTGTTCTTGCATTCAGGACAACTTTCAGGCCTGTTTAAAATGAGTGGCCTGATTTTCTTGAATCTCTGGCATGTAATTTCTTCAATCTCAGTCTCCTGGGGTCCATCTCTTAGCTTAGTGACTTCAGAGCATCAAATCCACACTTTTAGTACCTTTTTTCAATCCACGCTCGTAAATTCACCTTGCAACAAAAACATGATTAAAATAGGGCATTAAACAGTATCATGTTCATAAAAGTAGGTAGTAACTGGGGTCTAATATGCAATATTCGACCCTCAACACCTATGTGTGTGAATGTTGTAATTTTTCTTAAGCATTTGTGGAGAATGGTGTAATTTATTTTATGCACTTGTGGGAATGTTGCAATAACTTAGTTTATTTTATTTGCTATTTCCTTTGCCTCTTTATTTGTTTTGATTTTTGATACTTACAAATGTTCTAGCAAGGTTTTCCTACCATAAGCCTTTGGTTTTTGGTGTTAGGTTGTCCTTAGAATTAAGTTTGTATCAACCTCTCAAGACTAGTGCATTTGAGGTTGCTATTTACTTGTCCTTATTTATTATTTGATTATGCTATCTTTCTTTCAATTCTGCATTTATTTTTTTAATTTGGAATAGTCTATTCACCCCCCCCCCAGGACGTATAGCTCGGCCTTTTCAAACTCGACGAACCAATTCAGGCTAGGGCCACTTAGGTCATATTATACACCCAACACCGATCTTGTTGTTATTCGATTAATCAACTAAATCGAAGTCACGTAGGGATAACCCATGGTGTGCCCTTTATTGCTAACATCTTATGGAATCTAAAGCACCATAATTACCTTTGATTAAAAGTCACCATTCATAAGTTGTCTATGACTCAGGTGAGCTTACTTATTGCAACTCATGGGCCACGTATGGTGGTATGGGATACTATATATACTTGGGTTGTCTTTGACATTTAGTGATTTGGCAATCTTACAAAGAATCTTGAGCCCTAATGGAGGTGATGAGCATACCATCATTAATTTTGGTGATGACCCATGCCATTTTATTCTTATGTCTTTGGCCATCGTCATACCTATGAAATGATCCATTTATAAACAATGAGTGACCAACCCTTAATGGACAAGAGGACACTAGTGAAGAGCCATGCATTCCCTATGTAATTTACTAGTGATAAAGTCATGGTGTTTTGGCTTCGCCAATCTTGCTGGTTGTATACTAACCAATAAAGGTTGGCTAATCATACTCACATGAAATACTATGGTGGTGCGTTTGGCAACCCCACTAATTGTATCTTGGGTGGCAAGTTTGGCAACCCTACCATTTCTGCATTCCTCTTAGCATGCATTGCATTAATCTACTAGATTGGAGATGTAATGCGATGTTTGTTTAATTACTTGTACTTGATTGTGTTGATAACATGAATAACTTTGGGATTGGTAACACTGAGTTGATTACTCACTCCCTCCTACAATGGTGTTATAAAACACCAACTAGATACTTGTGTCACATGTACCGTAGATGTGGTGGATGGTGACGAAGTGTATGTAGACTCTTACTTGGTTGGTTCATACTTTCAGTTCATTGACGAACAGCTATAGGCTATTAGACCGTGCCTCTATATTACTTTTTTAGAGGATGAAATTATACTTTGTTACACTTATTGTTTTTTTTTTTTTTTTTTTTGGACATGTAAACATGTGAGTCCCCTTTCTGTGTGGACTCTATGGTTGGTCAATCTATGTGTGTATGCGTTCTATATTTTACTTTCAGAATGTGAATACACTGCTTGGGTTTACTCTCTATTGATGCTTTGAGAAATGAAATTTAATTACCATACTACACTTCCGAATATATAAGTGACACCCAAGAATTTGGGGTTTATGGTCATACCTAACCCTAGATTTCAGAGCATGACACTTTCACATATTCGCTATCTCAGGTACTCTCTACCCTCAACTAGTTACAATTGAATTGCTCTCATGTTACTTTTATTATATATCTTTTTAACATTGAGGACAATGTATTATTTAAGTCGAGGATAGGGTTTCCTTTGCAAAATTCTTCAAAAGTGCTAAAATGTGCTGAATTTTGAGATAATTTTTTTCAAATAAAAGTTTGTATTTTCGTGTATTTATGTTGAATTGAAGTAATCTGAATGATTGGAATGAAAAGGTACCGAGTTTTGTGAAAATTGAAGTCTAGAAACTAGTATGCCTTTAGAAATCTACTTGAGTTTTTTTCACTAATTTTCTTATGGATATTTTAAACATTGTTGAACCATGAATTCACAATTTACAATTCTAGGTTGCTAAGAACTAGACCTAGAGAGTCTTGTCTACTTTCTTCACTAATTTTTTTTAGAAAAAAAAAATGTTTAAAGTAACCAACTAAAAAAAGGGACATCAAAAAAAGCTACCTAATAAAAAGAAAAAGAAAAGAAAAAAATTGAAAGTTTGAAAAAGAAGCAAAGAAAATATGGAAAATAGTGCGAAAGCCATTGATGAAAAAATTTGATGAAGCCGAAATTTTTATTGAACAATAGCAAGGTTCAAAATCGATGACTTTGGTTGACTTGAACACTCTCTTTTTATTATCAATGTTAACATGATGGTAGAAAGTTGAACCTCTAGTTGTGAAAAGCCGAATTTCACCAAGCACCATGGTTTTCAATGTTTAGGGTGTTTTCTATTGGTTTATTAGTGACTTGAACTCAATGATGGATTGTTACTGAATATGATAGGATCTAGATCGATATTTCTAAAAGCTTTGTGCCATATTATTCAGTTGCTTGGATGAATTTAAGAATTACATGGATTTACAGAATGAATTCTTCTGAAAAGAATATTGATCTTGGATTTTGACAACCTTTTGCATGTTTTACTCAGAACTAGCAAAATGTTGGTTGGGGATCTGATGAGACTCAGATGTTATATGTTTATTCCATAATTATGCATTACTATCCCTTATATTCAAGTATTTAATCAAACTAATTAAATGTGTTTTTAACATGCATGATGATTTTGAAGTCCAAAGCAAATCCGTGCTGAAAACGTGATTTAAAGCCCGAAGGAACACAATTTGAAGAATTAAAGATTTAAGAATGAAGTTAAAGATCTGAGATTCCAAAGATCCAAGGAAAAGAAGTACCAGAGCTAAGATGATGACAGAAGATCAAGTGAACATTGATTAGAAGAAGACAATAAAGTTAGAGAGATCAAGTTCAGAGTTCAATCGATCGACAACATCCTCGAGCGATCTCGATTGGTCTAGTGAAGCATCAAAATTAATTCAAAATTCTGTCAAAACTCATAGGACAATTTTCGCCATTTTCGATCAATTGAAGGTGGATGCTCGAGCTATCAAAATTGTAACCAATTTTTGAATTTGTTCGCTGGATGTTTTTGGGAAAGTTCGGCCAATAGATCGATGCTTCAATCGACGGTGCGCGCGACTGCATAAGTTTGAAGTCTATGTGAAAGTTTGGAGTTCCCTATCTATATAAAGAGTTGTTTTCTATGTTTCTAAAGACTCTAGGTTTTGGGGGAAGAGAGAGAGAGAGAGAGAGAGAGAGAGAGAGAGAGAGAGAGCTTGGAGGAGCACCGAAAATGCCTTCCTTCGTTGATTTCTTCTTGAATTATATAGGTTTTTCTGTTTTTCTTTTTCGAGAGTTAGTTATGTCTAGTTAATCTCTTAGTTAAGTCTAGGGGGTGAAGCTTCTGGTTAGTTTCAATGTTCTAGTTTATTTCATTTATAATTGGATAGATTAATGATTATTTAATTGAATTTAATTTGAATATAGTTTAAAGCCCTTGAGTTGTTTATATCTGAATTTGTTGTAAACTCTGGTTACATCATATGATTTAGCAATTGCTTAGTTTGATTAGAGAATGAATCGTTCTGTAAATTTCCTTGACCTATTTTATACTTCTGGCACAATGGATGATTGAATTTCCTTTTGATCGATGTCTTATTTTTTATGAGAGAATTGTTCAATTAAACTCATACCTTGTTGGATGATTGTGATTGGTTTAACAGAATTATCTTTCACTTAGAATGAATTGAAATTCGGTTCTAATTGAGTTAGATAAGATGAATCGATGAACTAGACATAATGTTTCATTATTACTATTTTTACCCTTTATACTTCACTGGAAATTATAATCCTAATTTTCGTTTAGTTCTAGTTATGTTCTCAACTAGGTAGTCCCTGTGGAACGATCTCGGTCTCACCGAGTTATTACTACATCACAGTCCTACACTCGGGATTGTTGATCAGAATCTTCTTCAACTTCAGATGGTTCGTGCTTCAATAGGATAGAACAGCCCTACAGAGGGCTTTTTAGAGATGGCAGAGGGTCAGTAGGTTTTGGCACATATAGCTTTTAAGTGGGCGATAGTGCATCGTGGCTGAGACTAAGTTCAAGAGAGTAAATTTCCAAATAATTCTTCCTCGATGACCAAACTTCCTTCCGCTTCTTCCTTCTCTTTTACTCCTCCTGGGACGTTTACAGTGAGCCTCCTTAAATAAGCCTGGGAAATCTTGATAACCACCCTTGGAGGGCTATTTTCAAGCATTAAAACTTTCTTTATAGCCTGTCAGCCGCACTACAAAAGGAATCAGGAGTTGGTAGGCATTGCAAACGGTCCTTGTTGGGTCATTATTACCTAGAAACGTTCCATCCTAAACCGTTTTTGGGTGAAGTTAATTTTTTTTCTTATCTAAAATGCAGTGTTGTTTCAGTACTTTGATGGTGTTCAGAGATATGGTACCACGCTCTTCGTCCTTCTGCTTTTCTGCTCTGGCAATGGCCAATCGGATTGGGGGTTGTTTCTATGTTGCCTCGGAGATCCCTTAGCCATTTTTTGTGCCATATCAGTGTCATTGGAGGCAAGGAAATGCGGTTTGATTAATTTGCAATTAGCTAATCCCTTGGGTGAATGACCTAAATTGGGCCAAAGCGTGCTACATCTCTGTCGATCGGCGTCATTAATAGTCTCCAAGTTGCATCCAAGGCCTTCTTGGACTTTGCCTTTGGACATAGGGTCAGCTCAGAATATTGCACGTTTGGATGTCTCGGGAACCCAGATGATTGAGTAACGATACGGTCGACGGGTCATTGGATATCTTTAAAACCCGTTGTAGGCTATAGTCTGTCTATTTTCATACAGCTGTGTTACGAGTGTCGAGGCTGATACTAAAGTCGAGAGTAAGTGGGACCCGTTTAGGGTGGGGAGTCTACACTGGCCTATTTAAAACCATGCATGTCCAAAATCACCTCTTTAGGTGGTCCTACTTTTGTACCAATACACATCAGCAAGTGTTGGAAATTATATAGATTAATGTATTTTCTGTATAATATGGAAATCGAAAAATTACGATAATCATAAATAAGGACAGGCTGAAGCACGTCTGAAAACGCTGTCCTTAAAGCGTTATTTGCCCCTACTCAAGTAAATTGAGTATGCCGATAGGTTACAGGCAAATAGCTTCTAGGATACGACGAGCCTGGTGTGGGTCTGCGTTCAGCAAACACGAAGGCCCACCTATTGGAACTCAATTACACAATTTCTGGCAGTATTACAACATAGAGAAAAATCTCAAAAGAAAGAAAAAGAAAGAGAAAAAGTTTCTTTGGATTAAGACCACTGCACTGGTCAGTACTTCAGCCACTGGTTCAGTTGAACCGTTCTAGACCACACCGTTGGTCTGTTCTTCTAGTAAAGGTTTAACCCTTACTGTCTTGCTGGAACTACTGGAGTATAGAAGAGGAGTAGTAGGCTGTCTCAGTTCGTATGGGTCTGCTGGAGTGGGTTTTGAGATGGATTGGAAACCCATCCAGGTCCTCCTTTTATAGGCTATGGTGGCTGGGGGTTATGGTCCAGGGAAATAAATCCCATGACCGTTTTCTAGCTGTTGGAGAAAACTAGCCGTTTTATGGCCATTTTCTGACTGTTGTGCATGGGCCATTAAGTTGTTGCATCGATTGTGAGAGAGAATAGCACTAGCCATTTTCTAGCTATTGGGCTAGCCATGCAGCGATTCATACAGGACCCGCACTAATTGCATAGTACATTCTACAGATCTCAGAGCCAAAACTCTATTTTTTACCTCTTTATATAATCAGAGGGACTCTCATTCAGTCCTTTAGATTTTCATCTAGCCAACCATCTACCTTAGCTACTAGTCGCATCGTGACTCGCACCAATCTCACTCCGGTTCGCGAAGGGAGCGACCCTTTGCGACACGATGCGCACGTGTAAAGTGCAAAGTGCGCCACTAGCGCCTCTAGAGCCACACTGCCTCACATGCCCACGACCTCACACCGAGCCTGAGCCCGAGATCGAGACCGAGACCGAGACCGAGCCCGAGCCCGTGCCCGTACCCGTGCCCAAGCCCGAGCCCGAGCGCGAGCGCTCGCGCGCGTGGGTGTTCCAGTGCTACGCACTGGAAACACAAGGTCAATAGCCCAGGGACTAGGTAGGTAAATATTATAATACTCCACTATTATCATTTAAACCACAGAATTTTCTCTTCCCTTTCCCATGTGGGACTATTCCTAAAAAACCCACAAACGGTATTTTTCAAATAAAATAATTATATTATATATATTATTTTTATTATTAAAATATATTTAAAAATCAATATTGTTCAGCAATCCCCCACTTGATTTTTTAAAATATTTTTTTGGTTAAACAAATCTGCCAGAATAATTAGCTTATATGCATAAAGAAAGATATCTTTCGATTTTAATCTTTCCTTAGTGTAAGTATCTCAAAACTCTGTCGAAATGACTGGTAGCCGCAGCTTTAAACCAGTTATTCTTAGATAACAAAGTTGGAGAAACCACACACATATTTGTTATGTGTTTGTTAGAGTTCCCACAATCTTGCTTAGCACATTTAATGGCCATGTGCTTATCCTAATTCATGAACGATCCCGAGAGAAAACTCTTAACTCTCATGAGAGACGGCATCATCTCTACGTTCATATAGTTGAAATCCTTCCAGGGTCTCCGTTACTATAAGACACTTGTCCTATATACTGGATTTCATTAAGAGTTCTCAGACTCAACCCTCTTTCGTAACGCTCAACACTTATCTATTATGGATGAGGTTTTATAATTTAGTGCTGAAAAACTTTCCACATATCAGTGACTTTTTTTACCCATTAAACCCAAATTTAGAGATTTTCTAACTTCAAGTTGGGGTTACCATCATTGACGGAACTTTGGTTGAAGAGTTTCAACCCCATCCCTCTAGATGTAGCCTTTACTACCTCTCTTGGTAGAGGTTTAGTGAAAGGATCTGCAGGTTGTTGCTTGATTTCACATAGGAAATAGCAATGATTCCATCTCGAATCAACTGTCTGACATAATCATGTCGAAGACTTATATTCTAGATTTACCATTATAAGTGCCGCTATAGGCTCTAGCTAATGGGGCTTCACTATCACAATGTAATGACACAGCCAATATAGGCTTTACACAGAAAGGAATTTCTAATAGAAGATCCCTTAGCCACTCAGCCTCTTTGCCAATTGGAAATGTGGTTATGAATTCAGACTCCATAGTCGAGTGCGTTATGCAGGTCTGTTTCTTGGATCCCCAAGATACAGCTGCACCTCCTAGGGTGAATACCCACCCTGTAGTAGACTTGTTGTCCCCTGCACTCGATATCCAGCTCGCATCAGTATATCCTTCCAATACGGCCGGAAACTCTGAATAAAATAGTCCTAAGTCTTTGGTTGCTTTTAAATAACCAACGACTCTACTAATTACATTCCAGTATTCAGTACTGGGATTACTAGTAAACCTACTAAGTTTACTCATAGCAAATGCGATATGAGGTCTAGTGCATTGCATAGCATACATAAGACTCCCTATAGCACTCGCATATTCTAATTGTGCAACAGTTCTTTTAGCTTGATACTTGGATCAAATGGGGTATTTGCTTCTTTTATATTTAGATGGTTAAACTTGTTTAGTATCTTCTCAATATAATGAGATTAACACAAAGCATAACCCCTACATTGTTTTTTAACTTTGATACCTAAGATGGTATCAACTTGTCCAAGATCCTTCATTTTAAATACCGAAGATAGAAACCTCTTTGTTTCAGTCACACCTTCCATTTTATTACTTATTATTAACATGTCATCAACATATAGACAAATAATAATGATACAACTACCATCTACTTTAGAATATATGCATTTGTCAGCTACATTATGCATGAAACCATGAGATAGTATTTTGGAATCAAACTTCTCATGCCATTGTTTTGGTGCTTGTTTTAATCCATACAAAGATTTGACTAATCTACATACTTTGTTTTCATTTCCTGGTAGAACGAATCCTTCAGGTTGTTCCATATATACCTCCTCATTGAGGTCACCATTCAGGAAAGCGGTTTTTACATCCATTTGGTGGATGTGAAGATGATGTATGGAAGCTAGAACAAATAATATCCTAATGGATGTTATCCTAGCTACAGGAGAGTATGTGTCAAAATAATTTATCCCTTCTTTTTGTCTAAAACCCTTAGCTACTAGTCGAGCTTTAAAGGTTTGGATAGTTTCATCAGTGTGATATTTCTTCCCAAATACCCACTTACATCCTATGGGTCTAGAACCTGGAGGTAAGTTAACTAGTTCCCATGTTTGATTTGACATTATGGATTCCATTTCATCATTTATAGCTTCTTTCCAGAAAGCTGCATCTCTAGAGGATATAGCTTCTTTATATGATTTAGGATAATCTTCTATAGTCATCACTATAGGTATTTGTCTTATAACATTTTCTCTATCTACTTCTACAAGATGGAAAATGATGCATTGTGAGTCTATGTAATCATCTCCTAGACTCTTCTCTATTCTTGTTCTTTAACTCCTACGAGGTTCAATAGGAGCTTTCACTATCTGTGGAGCTGTGCTATCTGGTTCTCTATTAGGAGTTTGGATTTCATTGTCCTTTAACTCCAAGGATAGTGAGTTCTCAAAGAACTTAACGTCTCTTGATTCTATTATTGTATTAGACTCTATGTCTAGAAGTCTATAAGCTTTACTATTTTGTGCATACCCTACGAAGACGCACTTAATAGCTCTTGGTCCTAACTTAGTTCTTTTTGGATCAGGGGTTCTACAGTATGCAAGACACCCTCACACTTTTAGATATCCTAGGTTAAGTTTTCTACCTCTTCATATTTCATATGAAGATATTTTATATTTTTTTAGATGGTATTCTATTTAGAATATGGCATGCTGCAAGCAGTGCCTCACCCCATAGACTTAGTGACAACTTTGCTCTTATCAGCATTGAGTTGACCATTTCTACTAATGTCCTATTCTTCCTTTCAGCTATTCCATTTTGTTGAGGTGTGTATGGAGCAGTACATTGATGTATCAGTCCATGTTGTTCACAAAAGTTATCAAATTCATTTGAGAAGTATTCTTTTCCTCTATCGCTACGGAGAATTTTTATCTTCTTATTTAGTTGATTCTCTACTTCTGCTTTATATATTTTAAGCATATTCAATGCTTCATCTTTGCTCTTTAATAGGTACGCATACACATATCTTGAGCAATCATCTATAAAGGTTATGAAGTACCTTTTACCTCCACGAGTAAGAATGTTGTTTAACTCACAAGTATCACTGTGCACAAGATCTAATACTTGAGACGATCTTTCAACACTTGAAAAAGGTTTCTTCGTCATTTTGGATCTTATGCACACTTCACATTTATCGGTTTCATTATCTGTGTATGAGATTAAACCATTCTTAGCCATGAACTTCAAGGTACTATACCCTATATGGGCTACTCTATCATGCCACAGTCCAGCGGATTCAACCATATACGCAGAAGTGCTACTTTCATTCAAAGAAAACTTGACCATCCCGTTACAAGCATATCCCTTTCCGACAAAATTCTCATTTTTAGACAGAATCAGTTTACCTGACTCGTATACCACCCTTATACCTGGTTTTCCCAGAAGATCCCCAGAAACTAAGTTTCGCCTCATGTCTGGAACGTGCAGTACATTAGTCAAAATCACTTTCTTCCCAGAGCAGAATATCAGTTCGACAGTTCCTTTGCCGACGACCTTCGATCGGACTTCATTACCCATTTGGACTTCTTCACCATCGGTCAATTCCTCATATGTTTTGAAGACAGATTTGTCGTAGCACACATGTACTGTAGCGGCAGTATCATACCACCAACCTAGAACTTTGCCTTGGATGGCATTCACCTCAGTGACCATGGCCATAATATCGCCTTCTTCTACTGCACTTGCCTCTTGTTTAGATTTGCGATATCGGCATACTCGAGCATAGTGCCCGGTTTTCCCACGGATATGGCATGGGCCTTTGAACTTTCTGTTCTTCTTTTAGGTGTTTTTCTTGAATTTTCCTTTATTAGGTTTCAGGGAATTGTCCTTCTCGGGATGTTTATTATTAAAGTTCTCTACTGCATGTACCTTGGACGAGGTATTCCCGTTATCATTTTTTTTTATCACGGTTACGAGATTCTTCCTCAATTCTGAGGTATTTCTGGATTTGTTCTAGTGTGTAGTCCTCAGTTTTATGTAGCAACTTCTTTCTATAGTCTTTCCACATCGGTGGCAATTTGGCGATTATAGCCCCGACTTGGAATGATTCAAGAAGATCTATTTTGATGGCTTTGATTTTGTTTACTATTAGCTGCAGTTCTTGGATTTGGGACAGCAGCAGTTTGTTATCTACATGTTGAAGTCAAAATACCTGGCGATGAGAAACTTGTTGGTACCTTCTTCTTCAGCCTTGTATTTGAACTCCAAAGCGGCCCAGATCTCCTTTGCTGATGACGTCTGTTGATACAAATCGTAAAGACGGTCGGAGAGAGCGTTCAGAATGTGTCCTCGACATAAGAGTTCGTCTTCGGCTCGTTTGGTGCGTGCTGCCACCTATTCAGGTGTGTCGTCATCGGTTGCTTCAGGTAGCGCTTGCAGATTTGGATCTAATATGTAGTAGATCTTCAATGTCGTTAGGAGAAATTTCAGCTTGTCTTGCCATCTCGTAAAATTAGTTCCATCGAACCGATCAATACGTATCAAGTCATAATTCATCAGCTTGATGGATGAAATACTGTCGGGTTCCATTATCAAAATAACGCTTTAAGATTGTTGGAAATTATACAGATTAATGAATTTTCTGTATAATATGGAAACCGAAAAATTATGATAATCAGAAATAAGGACAGGCTGAAGCACGTCTGAAAACGCGGTCCTTAATGCGTTATTTGCCCCTACTCAAGTAAATTGAGTATGCCGATAGGTTACAGGCAAATAGCTTCTAGGATACGACAAGCCTGGTGTGGGTCTGCGTTCAGCAAACACGAAGGCCCACCTATTGGAACTCAATTACACAATTTCTTGCAGTATTACAACATATAGAAAAATCCCAAAAGAAAGAAAAAGAAAGAAAAAAAGTTTCTTTGGATTAAGACCACTACACTAGTCAGTACTTCAGCCACTGGTTTAGTTAAACCGTTCTAGACCACACCGTTGGTCTATTCTTCTAGTAAAGGTTTAACCCTTACTGTCTTGCTGGAACTACTGGAGTATAGAAGAGGAGTAGTAGGCTGTCTCAGTTCGTATGGGTCTACTGGAGTGGGTTTTGAGATGGATTGGAAACTCATCCAGGTCCTCCTTTTATAGGCTATGGTGGTTGGGGGTTATGGTCCAGGGAAATAAATCCCATGACCGTTTTCTAGCTATTGGAGAAAACTAGCCGTTTTATGACTGTTGTGCATGGGCCATTAAGCTGCTGCATGCTAACTGTTGTGAGACAGCAGCTAGCCGTTTTCTAGCTGTTGGGCTAGTCATGTAGCAGTTACAGCTGGACCCTACACTAATTGCATACATTACATTACAATCTGCGCAACACTCTATTTTCCAGCTCTCTATATAATCAGAGGGACTCTCATTCAGTCCTTTAGATTTTCGTCCAGCCAACCATCTGCCTTAGCCACTAGTCGCACCGGTGCAAAGTGCGCCACTAGCGCCTCTACAGCCACACTGCCTCACATGCCCACGCCCTCGCACCGAGACCGAGCCCATACCCGTGCCGGAGCGCGAGCGCGGGACACGCAAGGTCAATAGTCCATTGACTAGGTAGGTAAATATTATAATACTCCACTATTATCATTTAAACCACAGAATTTTCTCTTCCCTTTCCCATGTGGGACTATTCCCAAAAAACCCACAAACGGTATTTTTCAAACAAAATAATTATATTATATATATTATTTTTATTATTAAAATATATTTAAAAATCAATATTTTTCAACAGCAAGTACAATGCAACAAACAAAATCTAAAGCTACATCTACTACGGGTTGCATTTTGAAAAAGACCCACTTTAAAGAATAACCTTTTGACATGATCAAAACTGAGTTTATTGGATGTTTTAGAGTCATTAGAGGACCCCACATTAAGCTAATTAAAGGTGGCTAAAACTAGGCCAAAATCCCTTTCAACTATTTTTGTGACCGGATTTTACCGATTCCGCAAGTGGGCTCCACATCTGGTCCAAAATGTGGCAACGTGGCCCACTTGCTGACCTATTTTCGAGCCATTATGATAAAGATTTCAAAGGTTAGGTGGTCCCCACATAGGTCCCAAAACACCTAATAACATAATTTTGTAGAATCATCCATTTCAACTTTTTTTGCAAAACGAAACTTGAACCGGTGAAAACTAACTTTTAAGGGAAGATAGTGGGCTGACTTATTACGGTTGTGGAGGTCATTGGTGGGCCCCACAACTGACCTATTTCATGGTCATACGGCCCTTACACGCTGCCCCCAAAAGGTAACTCAAACTGGTCCTAAATCAGTCCACGGTTGGGACCGTGAGTGGGCCCCACAACTGTGATATTTAGGTTGAGGATGGCCCAACGTGCACTAGTAATTCCAAAATGAAGCTAGTTGATAGTTTTAAGATCGGCCCAAACTAATCAATCATCCAATTGGTTTCTTAGATGAATGATTCATAGGGCATAATGCCATCAACCAAACACATCCAAGGGTGTAGACATACCCTAGATGGTCATAATTCATTTATCTTAATTGGTCAGCCTTTAATTGCAAGGATTGAATAAAAAAAGGTGCTAAATTCATAACCTTCCTAATAATTTACAAAAGAAAGGAAAACTAGAGATTTTACTTACTTGATAATCAAGGGCTGAAGTAAGATGAATGATTGAGCCCCACGTGCGATCAAGGGTGGAGAAAAAAACCACTCCCCACTTCTCTCTCATTCTCTCCCCCCTTTCTCTCTCCACTTCTCTCTATTTTTCTTTCTTCTTCATGTTTTGGGGTTCACACCTCTCCCCATCCATGGGGCATAAAGAGCTTATCCTTCTTAATTTTTCCCCTTTTAAGGAGAGTGGAATTTTTTGAAAACATATGCTTTGTATGGGTGGTGAAAGCCCTATAGGTTGTATGCGAAATTGCAAAGGACCATACTATGCATCAAATATGGAGATCAAATAAACTAAATAGCGTACTTGATTAGGATGCCATTACTGTAGGCTTGATGTCGTAGTCTTCTACACCTTTCACCCTTAAAGAAGCGCTAGGATGGGAATGCAAGCTTCTGTCGTATGTAGGTTTGGGGTCCCAACCCTGTTAATATAGTTTAGAGGGTTGAGGAGTTTAGAACCCAATGAAACTCCTTTCCCTAAGGCTCCACACCAATTTGGGAATCCTAGTCCAATTGAAATACTGTGTGTTTGACACAGTTATAGCGCACCACCCCTTACATGATTTTAGATGAATCACAACTGAGAAGGGTGCACTGGTATTCCCGATCACACTATCTAACCCTTAGAACAATCCAGACAGTTGATCAATAAGACCCACCTTATAGAATTCTAACATTCTCCCACTTTAACCACATCAATTAATGTCAATGATTAATCTTTAAAAAAATAGAAAACATGTTTTAATTTTGAATAAAACATCCAAATGATCAACTAATGCAATTGTTGGATAATACAAGCAACACTATTATAATCTAGTTCATCAAGACCACTAGTATCAGATCGCGATAGCCATCACAACAATTAATATAAGTGAAGTAATACTAAGTGCGATCACAAATACTACCAGTCTTACGACATAGATCAAGAACTAGTAAGTGTGGTATAAGGATTACACGCGTAGTGTGATGATATGTGTCTATCCTTAAGAGGTCATGGAGCTTTCAAATGTCTCCAATGAAATACAACTTTAATTCTGCTTACTCAGAACAAATTGCATATATTTAGAGAGAATTACAAATTAACTTTATATCATAATCATAAAAAATTAAAAAAAAAACTTTATAAATGAGATCTCGTCAATGTCTATGAAAATGAAACGATCTCAACACCCACTAACTGAATACATCCATGGGATCAATGACTCTCATGGATGTTATATGCTCCTGAAATGGCGTGATAGGGAGCCCTTTAGTGAGCAGATTCGCAATCATCTACTTAGTGCCAATGAACTCCACAAACACTAGACAGTTCTGAACTCTTTCCTTCACAACAAGATACTCGATGTCAATATGCATTAACCTTGATGAATGCTTGTTGTTACTAGAGAAAGAAATCGAAGCTGAATTATTACAAAAAATTCTCAATAGTTTCAGGATATGCTCCAGTACCTGCAAACCTGAGAAGAAACTTTGTAACCACAATGCTTGATTAGATGTCACATAATAAGCAATGAACTCAACTTCCATTGTGGATGAGGTTGTGGTTGACTATTTCACGCTTTTCCAAGATAGCCCCACCAATCATCATAAAGATATAACCTAATGTGGACTTCTTTGTATCAACGCAACCAGCATAATCTGTGTCTGAGTATCTAACCAACTTTAAATAACCATATCTTATCTAAGTGAGTCTGAAGTCCTTTATTCTTTACAGGTAACGAAACACCTTCTTTGCAGCTATCCAATGTTACATTTCTGGATTAGATAAATACATACCCAACATCCAACTAGAGTTGGGCCTTGAGTCAAGTTAGACCAAGTTAGGGTTAACCCTACTCGATCCAGTTTTAAAATATGTCTGACCTGAACTGACCCAACTCAGTTCCAAGTCCAGCATGCCTGACCCGATCCGAGTCCAATATGCCCTGAACTTATCCGAACTAAGTCTGAACCGGTAAAAAGTATCGAGTCGAGTCGAGTTGGCACCGAGTCAAATGAGAGATGAGGGAGGGAGGGAGTGGAGAGGAGAGAGAGAGAGAGAGATAGAGGAGAGAGAGAGAGAGATAGAGGAGGAGGAGGAGGAGGAGGGAAGGGTGGTGATGGTAGTGGGTGGCTATCGGATTTGGGAGAGGAGGAGGATGAGAGAGGGAGAGAGACTTTGGGTTCAGATCGGGGACAGGTGCGGTGGGTAGGTTTAGAGATACTTAAAAACTAGGGTTATATAAATAGATACACATACCCAAATCTGAGTCGAGTCGGGTTTCGGATCAAGTCGAGTCTAACAGATCGAGTTTCGGGTCAAGTTGAGTCGAATTACTGGGTAACTCAGACTCGACTCAATTTGAGTTCGGATTAGGCGAAGCCTACTCGGTTCGAACCAACTCACCCATTTGGTTTGAATCAAGTCGGGTCCGAACGAGTCGGACGAGTCAAGTTAGTCGAGTCAAGTTGTCCCATGCTTATCTCTAATTCCAACTGCGAAGGCAATATTCGGTCGTGTGAAGACTTGAGCATACATGATATTCCCTATTACTGACGTGTATAAAAAATCTTGTAAGTTCTATGTTGTATATCAAGCACCCTGTGTTGTTAAATTTCCTTAGTGACTAACCACTTTAGAATGATGGACTTGTTCAAAGATGGAAAGTTCACATTCATAAGAAGATGTGTTATAAAGCTTAAGTCATGAAGATTGTTCTAACTTGTTTAAGATCAGCTTCAAGTGATACTTCTAGTTCAAGTGCAAGTTCTATTTCAAAGTTCAAGTTAAAGTACATGTTCAAGTTCAAGAGCAAGACCAAGTTCAAGTGCTACTTCAAGTTTATGTGCTAGTTCAAGTCCAAGTACACTACATGGTCATGATCAAGTTAAAGCTTCAAGTGTACAAGATCAAGCTTCAAGTAAATCAAGTTGAAGATCAACCGAAGCAACTGAAGCTACAAGTTCAATGTTCAATATTTTAGGTATAAATGACCCTAGAAAGACCTTAGGTTTAGGTCATTCATATTGCACATTTAGTATAGGTTATTGTGTTTGCTATAGGCTCTATTTCGACTAGTCCTAGCCTATGTTTGACTAGTCTAGGTATAACGCCTCATACTTTCAGTACTCAGGTGTCACCACGTAGATCTAAAACCTTACACGTCACCATCCATCGACTCTAAATCTATCTATCTTAACCCTTTGATTTTGGATTACGATAACTCACAACACCATTATAAGGTTTGAGATAAATCTATTCATTTAACTATCACAACATGATTAAGTTAACCCTGGGCATAAATAAATAAAAATTCTATCTTTAGAATCTTGATTGTGATGATATTTCAAAATATGCCTATTTAGTATAATTAAACCAAAGAAAATAAATTTAGGAATTAAGATCACAAGATCCACCGATCATCAGGCTACCACATCCTGTTAGACATCCCACCCCTGAAAAAATAAATCATATCAGCTAATTTCAAATTCAACCTTGGGATTGCACCTAAATGCTTTTTAGGACCCTTAGGGTTATTAGTAATTAGGTATGAGTCCATCTAACCGATGGATTGGTTAGATCGGTAGGATGTCAAAAAGTAGTTATTAGACACTCAAGTGACGTGGCCCATACAACCGCTAAAGTAAGAAGAGTAGATACTTCAATTATAGTAGTTGACCAACCATAAGGATAGATTTGTTTAAGAATAAGCCCTTCAAGTATAACATAAACTAATAATAATGTCATTAAAGATGTCGAAATTGTGACACTCAATATAGTAAATCCATAAACAAGTGGTCCCAATCGTCTGAACTATTTTCAAGACCATTGAAGTTCAGACTGGAACCAATCCGATCACTAGATCAAGGTGAATCAACAAATACAACTTGAACTAAATAGGATGGGCCTCTTGAGCTACAGATCTACCTCATCACTTGTCTGAGGATCCACTGGGATGGGTAGAATAAGATGGACGGAGTGGATTTGGAAAATACATTATAGCGGGCCGCACGAATTTTAAAACTGACTGTTGGATTGTCCGTGGCCATCAACCAAACACAAGGACCCATGATAGAGGTTAATCACATCCTAAACAAGCAAATGAATCATCATGCTTCCTTTAAACTAGGTGAGGAGCCCCACGGATCACTAATGATCAAAGGTGGACATAATCTGACCGTTGAATGGACGGGTATCACTGTATGGAATGCAAATCATCAAATAAGGCCCACCTAAGACTTAGAAACGCTTGATCTTTGGCCATGGGACCCATTTAGTCCCATAAGGCATCATAGATGGAGTGGATTTCCCACGAGCATCATGATGGACCCCCACATTAGTGCACGTATACATCATGAACAGTGTACCTGCAGTGCACTGGACGACCTAGCCCGGTCAAATGGTGTTTGACCTTCGCCTTCCCGCAAATGGGAAGAACTCCCTCTCTCTTCGTTTTCACCAACAGACGGACAACATCCATTTGGGACGCACTATGGCCCACCATCTCAAATCTAATGGGTGATCTGATCATCCGCCCATCGTGTGCACGACTAAAGGCTGACGAAAACCCTAGCTATTTCACACGAGGATATGCTCGTGTGTGGCCACAAATCCGATCGCATATGGACTGTGAAAAATCTTGTTTCTAAAAAGGGAAACTATCTCCGCGGCTGCTAACCTAGCAATCCGCATGAGTGGAGAGATCCTCCAATCTTAGCCTTCCATTTAGGTGAGATCTCGGCCATCCAATTTTTTAGGGCATTCCAAACGAAACCAGGGCCGGTTTCATTTCCTACCAACGGTTTTGAGAGCCATTTTCCACCAGATTTAATCTAGGACGCTCGTTGAAGATCCAACGGCCTAGGGAAGTTAGGTTTTCCTACAATAAGAGGAGAAAACATCTCTTCTCAGCAAACACACCTTATCTCCTCTTCCCACAGTTGCTCGAGAAGGAAAACGGCTGAAACTTTCAAACTCCAAACCCACCACCCAAACGGGCCTGGAGCTCTGAAACCCCTCTCCTACGAGCTTCATGGGTCAGGTCTGAAATGTCTAGAAGCATCAACCCAAAGAAAATCAATGTCATTTGAAAGATGTCATTATCGGAGCTCTTCTTCCTCGCCAAGCTGCACCAGTCGTTGAGCCCAACCTGATCATCAGTCACTCATCCAAGGCGTCTATTCCGTAGCTCATTTGATGGTGTCTGGTTCCTGTTAATTTCATCAAGATCAGATCAGCATGTTGGAGGCAATGATTTCATCAAAAATGTATTGAAACTAGTCGGGTGGGTCTTTCTTAAGTCTGACTCGGCTTAAGCTGAGTCGATTTCGAATCCATGCTATTCAAAGAGCTCTCGGTAGTAATGGAAAAGATGAGAAAGAATGAAAGCAGAGAGGTGGGAGGGGTGCACGGCTGTACCAGTTCAAATAGAGCCAGCCTGACCCGCTGGCGAGACCAACTCACTGGGCCGAGTTCGGTCCAAGTTGGGTTAATTTTTCTATGTTGTTTCTGGACTTCTAGCATGTGGAAACAAGTAGCAGGAGCAAGGGAGAGAAGAAGAAGAAGGAAAGCAGGGAGTTGAGTCAGGTTTGCTGGCAGTCAACTGGACTCGACTCGATTCGAGTCACAGCTCAAACCAGCCAGCCTTCTTGCTGGAGTTTTCCAGCAGTAGGAGAAGAAAGAAAAGAGAAGAAAGAGAGAGAGAGAAGGTAGAAGAGTGGTTGGTTGAGCCAAGTCAACTCGGCTCGAACTGAGTCAACAAAGTAAGTTAGTGTAAGTGTTATAGTCTATATCCCTGTCGGTTGTCAAATTTGTGATACCAAAATCACTGTTATATAACTTGCATAAGTGAAGCTCTCTCAATAAGAAGAGTACAAAGATTAATATTCTTGAACAAGCAAAGCTCACAACAAGCAAAGATCACAAGTACAAAGATCACCCTTGACTGCAAGTATTGCTCACAAGACAAGACTCAAAAATGCAAGACTTCAAGAAGAGTACAAGGCAGTTCGTAAAGAACTCAAGACACTTTCAAGGTTGAGCTACATCAAGACTTCAAGGCTTAAACTTCAAGGTCACTTGTTCCTAATTTTTTAATGTCGTTACTTCATGATTGGGGTTTGATTGACCATAGGTTGACCTTAGAAGTAGGCTATTTTGGATACATAAGTCATATGTATATGTCACATGAGTTTGGACAGTTCGTAGACTTGTCCTAGGCTTTCTTCGACTAGTCTTAGCTTTGCTTCGACCAGTCCAAGAAATTCCTCGATCAGTCGTGAGTTTGTTACAAAATTCAGATATTTTCTGTTAGGCTTCGACCAGTCCAGGAATCTGTTCGACCAGTCGAAGGAACAGTGTCGACTGCTTCTTCGACCAGTCGAAAATCTTCGACTCAAAGTCCAGCGATTAATTACAAGGTCTTCGACCAGTCGAAGGAGACCTTCGACCAGTCGAAGGTGACCTACGACCAGTCAAAGGTGACCTTCGACCAGTCGTAGAACGGTCAAAGCTTATCGCGCCCAATTTTTTTCAAATCTGTTAATTCTTCGACTAGTCGAAGAGCTCCCTAGACCAGTCGAAGACGCGATCTGCTCACCTATAAATTGAGCACGAATCTCAGAAGAAAAAGTGAATTAATTAATCCATTCAAGCCAATCTTCGTCAAACTTCTGAGTGATAATTTTGTGCTCCATCTAAGCTAAGTGTGCTTATTTTATATTCTCTTTCTTTAGCTTTATTTAATTGATTTTGTTTCTGCTATTCCAATCTAATTTGATAAGAGGAATTGTTATTCCCTTTCTTTGGAATCAAAATCAATTAAGGCAAGCCCTATTTGGTTTAATTTAAAATCTATTAGAACTAGAACCATTGTAATTGAGTACTGGACATTGAACTTGGACATTCAATCATTTACTCTGACTTGGTTCTACCGGGCTGCTACAACGAAGGAGATAATCAAGTATTTTACATTTAATTGTAAATTCTTTTCTATTTTAGTTTCATTCAAGATTTTCCAGAAAAATCTTGTTGTATTGGTTATCTGAGGAGAGCCAGGAAAACTCAGAAGTGGGGTTTTTTAATTGTGTAAGCCCACAGACAAAGACACAATTGTAAAGGTTTTAGGTGAACCTGTGAAAACCTATTTTGTTAGTGAACGCTAATATCCCCTGTGTGAGGATATTAGGAGTGGAGTAGCATTCTGTGTGGCTATTGTTTAACAGTTGGTGAACACACAGGCGAACCACTATAATCCCTTGTGTTGTGGTTGAATGATTTACATTTCTAATCTTTAATTATTTATTTGTGGGATGTATGTATGGTGGTGAATGTTGTAATCATTTAATTCAAGTATTGTGGGAATTTTATAATAGTTTAGAATTTATTTTCTGTTATTCATTTATCTGCTTGAAATTCAATTTTCTTTAAAGTTGTTCCAGCAAGGTTGCCCTGCCATTTTTATGGTGTATGGCTGTCCCTAGAACAATACATTTGTGATTATAATTGATTTCAGTTCAGTTTGTGCTTATTTCTGTATTCCTCTTTGGTTTGAGATTTGATACAAAGATCTTTCTAGAAATAAGGTTGTCCTACCATAAACTCTGGTTTTTGGTAAAAGGTTGTCCTTAGAACAACATTTGTATCAACCTCTCAAGATCTGAATTTTGAGGTTATTTTACTTTCCTGCATTGTAATTTATTTTGGCTATCATATTCTTTTTAATTCCGCTGTTATAGGTTTTATTTGGCATAGTCCTATTCACCCCCCCTCTAGGACATATAGCTAGGCCTTTTCAAGTGGTATCAGAGCTTAATAGCTCGTTCTTATTGCTTTTTATTTGGATTTATTTCCTGAGCTAACGATCTAAGCTATATAAAAAGATGTCAAATTTTGATAACCTTTCAGTCACAAGGCCTCCACCATTTGATGGCTCCAACTATGCCTATTGGAAAGCTAGAATGAGGATCTTCCTAAAATCAATGGATGAGAGCGTGTGGTGAGCCACAGTGACCGAATGGAAAACTCCTACCATTGAAGTAACTGAATCCGACGGTTCAAAAACTATGTCTGTACCTGCTTATTATTTATGGACCACCCTTCAAAAAAGTGAGTATAGTGCCAATGCTAAAGCACTAAATGCAATCACTTGCGCACTATCACCGGATGAGTTCAAAAGAATCATATCCTGTGATACTGCAAAGAAAGCCTGGGATATACTAGAAATGACACCCGAGGGTACATCAATTGTCAAAAAGTCTAAAGTCCAACTCCTCACAACCAAATTTAAAGAAATTCATATGGAGGAAAATGAAATGTTTATGGACTTTTACACTAGACTAAATGACATTATAAACTCAATGTGGGGTCTTGGCGATAAAATCCCAGAAAGTAAAGTGTGTGCGAAGATATTACGCTCACTTCCTGAACGGTTCAATTCTAAAGTAACCGCGATCCAGGAACTTCATGATACGGATAATATGAGGGTAGAAGAACTAGTTGGTTCTTTACAAACCTACGAGTTAAACTTTAAAGCTCCTAAAGGTAAATCTATCGGACTAAAATCCTCTAAATGTAATTCAGAAGAAAATTCTGATTCAGAAGATGATATGGCTCTTTTAGCTAAAAATTTTACAAGATTTTCAAAAGCAAGAAAAGGGTTGATTTTCAAAAATCGAATGATAAAAAGAAGTTTAGACCCAAACCTCAAAAATCTTTGAAAGATAATCAATGTTACAATTGTCAAGAATATAGGCACTTAGCAAATAGATGTCTTAAAAAGAACAAACCCAAGAAGAAGGGTATGTTGGCTACATGGGTTGAATCATCTGATTCTGAAACTTCTTCTGAATCATCTGATTCTGAAATTGAGTCAGGCAATGAAGTTAAAGCACTTATGACTCTAGCCAAATTCACATTTTCAGATAATGACTCAACAAGTGAAGAAAATCTGAGTAGTGAATGTGAAAATGAAGTGAATGTGAAAATGAAGATGATCTTCAAGACGCTTACAATGCCCTATATAAGGAAAGTTGTAAAATTGCTGTCTAACTTAAACTTCAAAAAGAAAAGTTTTCTAAACTCAAAGAATGTTTTGAATCACTTGTCTTAGAAAAATCACAAATTTTAGATTGTTTTGAAAAATCAAAATGCGATTTGGAATTCAAAAACTCCCTAATTGTTGATTTGAAATCTGAGATTGAGAAACTCAAAAAGGAAGTATCTTCTCTTCTGAGTCTAAAGGACACATGGAAATATGCCCAAGGTGATCCAAAGTTAGAAAAACTTTTATCCGGATCAAGAAAATGTGGCAATCTATCCGGGTTGGGCTATGATAAAAATTTATCTCCTAAACAAAAGTATACTCCTCCTATGTTTGTGAAAGGAGAGTCCTCAAACTCAAAAGGAAAAAGTACTTATCAAGGTTTTTCTAGAAATTCAAAAACTCTTCAAAAACCTAGAAGCAGTCATGTCAACTTTAATCAGAAACAAAATCCACTAGCTGAAAAGATAGTAGATTTACTCAAGGAGCTCCTAAAATCTAACTCTATAGGTTATTCTTACAACTATAAACAAAAGAAGACCAACTATGTTCCTAAACCTAAAACAGTTATGAAATGGGTTCCTAAAGTCACCTGCTTGGTTGCTCACATTGCTTTCAAAGCAACAAGTCATTCAAAGTGATACCTAGACAGTGGATGCTCCAGGTATATGACAGGTGACAAAGCTTTATTCACTGATCTAAAAGATATGACTGATGGTTCAGTCACATTTGGTGATGGTAGCAACTGCAAGATTATGGGCCAAGGTACGGTTCAACTTTTTAATCTTCCTGTGTTTAAAAATGTTTTATATGTTAAAGGCTTAAAACATAACTTGCTTAGCATATCTCAAATATGTGATAATAACCATAGTGTTTGGTTCTCTAATCAAAGCTGTGAGATACTAAACAATAAGGGTTCTGTAATATTAATTGGACGTAGAACATCTAAAAATTGCTATATTATTAGTGAATCCAGCTCATCTAATCAAACATGTTACATGGTCCATACAGACGAGACTGATTTATGGCACAAACGTCTTGGACATGTACATTATCAAAATTTATATAGATTGAGTAAACGAGAACTTATAAGAGGTTTATCCAAACTTTAGAAATTAGATAAAATATGTGGTGAGTGCCAGATAGGTAAACAAACAAGGAACTCACACAAAAAGGTGAATTCAAATACCACATCAAGACCACTCGAACTTCTCTACATGGATCTAATAGGACCTACCAGAACGGTAAGTCGTGGTGGGAAAAAGTATATCCTGGTAATTATTGATGACTTTACCAGATTCACTTGGGTAGTCTTCTTAAGGGATAAATCTGAAACCCTTGAAGAAGTAAGAAAAGTTCTCAAAAGGATTCAAACTGAAAAATCTTCTCAAATCAGTAAGATTCGTAGTGATCATGGATCTGAATTTGAGAATAGCAATTTTGAGAAGTTCTATACCGACCAAGGAATATTACATGAATTCTCAGCTCCCAAAACTCCACAACAAAATGGAATTGTGGAAAGAAAGAATAGGGTACTTCAAGAAATGGCTAATGTCATGTTGAATAGCATGAAGCTCTCTAAAAATCTTTGGGCTAAAGCTGTCAACACAGCTTGCTATATTATTAACCGAGTCTACACTAGCAAAGATAATAATAAAACGGCTTACGAATTATGGTTCAATAAAAAGCCTACTGTCAAATACTTTCGAGTTTTTGGCAGCAAGTGCTATATTTTACGAGATCATGAAAATTTGGAAAAATTCGACATAAAGAGTGATGAAGGGATTTTTCTAGGATATTCCTTAAACAGTCGTGCTTATAGGGTTCTGAATAAAAGAACTGGTGTGATTCAAGAGTCCATCAATGTTGTCATTGATGATCACTTAAATAAGCCAATCCCTAATTCAGATAATGATGAAGTTCTAATCATTGATAAACTCGATACTTCATCGAATCATACTGACTCTGAGTTGAAAACTGTTAAAGATCATCCAACCACTCAAATTCTTAGAAACCCTTTCACCGGTGTTCGCACCCACAGACAACTTGAGGATATATGTAATTATGTATGTTTTACATCCCAAATAGAACCATCTAATGTAAAAGAAGCTCTTGCTGATGAGAACTGGATTGTTGCGATGTAAGAAGAACTTAACCAATTTGTAAGAAATGATGTTTGGTATCTCGTACCAAGACCTAAAGATAAACACATCATTGGAACAAAATAGATTTTTAAAAATAAGTCTGATGAGTGTGGAAATATAATTAGAAACAAGGCTAGACTAGTGGTACAAGGTTATACTCAAATTGAAGGAATTGATTTTGATGAAACTTTTGCACCAGTAGCACGTCTTGAATCTATCAGAATATTTATATCCATTGCATGTTTTAGAAAGATAAAGATATATCAAATGGATGTGAAAAGTGCTTTTCTAAATGGTAATTTACATGAAGAAGTATATATTGAACAGCCAATGGGTTTTGAAGATCCCAAAAATACTGATCATGTGTATCGGCTTAAAAAGGCACTTTATGGATTAAAACAAGCATCTAGGGCATGGTATGAGAAACTAACAAAATTTCTTTTAAGTCATAATTTTCAAATGGGATCTGTTGATAAAACTTTGTTTGTTAAAAAACATAATGATCATATCTTAATGGTACAGATTTATGTTGATGATATCATTTATGGATCAACCTATACTAACTTGACTACTGAGTTTGCAGATTTGATGAAATCACAGTTCGAAATGAGCATGGTTGGGGAATTGACTTATTTCCTTAGATTGCAAGTAAAGCAACAACCTGAAGGAATATTCATTTCTCAATCTAAGTATGCTTTGAATCTAATCAAGGGATTTGGATTTGAGAATGGCAAGAATTTCGATACTCCCATGAGTACTACCCTGAAACTTTCAAAAGACTCTAATGGTAAAAATGTTGATTCAAAACTTTATCGAAGTATGATTGGTAGTTTGTTATATTTAACTGCTAGTAGACCTGATATTTCTCTAAGTGTTGGTATTTGCGCAAGATATCAATCTGATCCAAAAGAATCACACTTGATTGCTGTTAAGCGGAATATTAGATATGTCGCAAGTATTGTAAATCTTGGTCTCTGGTATCCTCATGAGACTAGTGTCCAATTAGCTGGGTACTCGGATGTCGTTGGATTTGGTAATCTAGATGATAGAAAATCAACCAGTGGTGGTTGCTTTTACATTGAAAACTGTCTAGTTTCCTGGTTTAATAAGAAACAAAATTATATATCACTTTCAACAGCCGAAGCTGAATATATCGCAGCTGGTAATGCATGTACATAACTTGTCTGGATGCAACGAATGTTAAGTGATTATGGAATTAAACAGGATTCTATGTTATTACATTGTGATAATTTCAGTGCGATAAATATTTCAAAAAATCCTATTCAGCATTCTCGTACTAAGCACATTGACATTAGATTTCATTATATTCGAGAATTAGTAGAAGAAAAAATTATATCTCTAGAATATATTCCTACTGAAGATCAACGAGCTAACATTTTTACAAAACTTCTCGATAAGAGCAGGTTCAAAAAGATGAAATTTGATCTTGGCATGTACACTTTAAAATGATTATTTATGCCTACTTGTATCATAATGTATATATTTGCTAGGTTGAAATCCAATTTTTGTATAATTTGCAAGAAATATGAATTTTTGGACATTCTTCGACCAGTCGTGAGTATACTCGACCAGTCGACCTTCGACCGATCGTAGATACCCACGACCAGTCGGAGATCTCGGGAATCACTTAAAAATTGGGGATTTTGCTTTCTTCCTCATTTCGTTTTTCTTTTCTGAGGAGCCGAGCTTCGACTTGTCGAACCCATTGTTCTTGTTCTTCAAGGTTAGTATTTCATTTGCATTTTTCTTGCAGATCTGTGTCTAGATTGTTTTCTTTTCTAGCTTGAAGCTTTCGATTTTGGATTTCATTGAGATTTGGGGTTTAGTTTAAGAAAAATCTGTTTTAAGTAAACTCACTTCTCAATCCTTTGCAACTTCTTATTTCCTTATTATCATTGTTGCAAATGGCTTCTAGAAGTATAAAAACTACTTCCCGTGGTCCTTCTTCTTCCTTCAAATCGACTAAATGTCATCTTCTTGTTCCCAATGATGACCCATCTTATGTTACGGATATTAGATTACGTAATGTTATTGTTGAACATCCTGTTGATATTAATCATATTACACCTTTTGACATCCTTCCTATGCTTGAAGCTGTAGGTTGGGTTAACTTATTACATTGGGGTGGGCCAGCATACCAGTTCATTGCCCAATCCATGTTTACATGTATTAGTGACTTCTCACAGGATAATTTAACTTTTAAAATATCTACAAGTGAAGGGCCTTTTGACATTGATCGTCATTTAATTTCAGCCCTTATGGACATTCCTGTGAGTGATGAGGGTATTCCTATTCATAATTTGACTGATAAACCCTCAGTTTCTGAAAAACGTATGCTCACTAGAGACTTGTGCAACATGGATGTTCACTGGACTAAAAAAAGGAATGCACTTCCCGCAAGGTATTTGTTACCCAAATACAGAGTTCTCCACAGAATCTTTGTGTCTAATCTGTATCCTCGTTCGGGTAATAAAACTGACTTGACTTCGTTTATGGTTCGTGTTATCCATGCTATTGCCAGTAGTACTCAGATTTGTTTACCATCCTTAATCTGTCATTTCATTCTTCAGTTTAGACTCCATCCTGGTCATAGTGACATTCCTTTTGGCTATTTAATGACTGTATTGGCTACACATATGTTAGTCGATATGCCGGTTGATGAGGCACCTATCCATCATCTGATTTTCAACAATTCTAATCTCAATATGAAGAACCTGGTGATGACATTAATATGGATGACATCTTTGAGGAACTGGATTCTGATTCAACAAATGATCCAGATTTTGAACCATCTGATGTTGATGCATGTCTGAGTGCATCGGAGGATAAAGTTGAGAATATTAATGTAAAGATGAAAAATATGTCGGTTGCTCATGATTTACAATTCAAGTACATGCGCAAATATCTTAGGCAATTGAACAAAGGCATGCACCAACTTGATTCCTCTATTCCTGCTCCATCATCTAGTTCTAGTTCTGATTAATTTATATGGGATTTTCTGGTCTGTAATAACTTTATAACTTAGCACTAGGTTGACTGATCTGAGTTGGATACTTTCTTTGTTTTATGCTTGGTATTTGTTCTATGTGAAACTATGCTGAGTATCTCTATTTCTGGTTTTTGCTATTATCTCATAAACTCCTCATATTTACTCTCATATATCCCTTTATTTAGTTCTCCTTTATTGTTTTTTCCTTTATCATATTGTGACAAAAGGGGGGAGAATGGTTTGTTCTTAACGATGTGATTGTGAGAGGAGTAGCATTGGTTGTGTTACTCAGGGGGAGTAGGTTTGAACTAGTTGAATGAACTGTTGAATGTTGAATATTGAATAGTAATTTGCAGGTTTGAACTAGTTGAATGAACTGGTTGAATGTTGAATATTGAATATTAATTTGCAGGTAAGCCAGTTGATATTAACTGGTTCATGTTTCTTTAACCAGTTGTTCTACTTAATGTTTATCTTGGTTATGTGTTTGGTCACTAATTTGACAAAGGGGGAGATTGTAAGTGCTATAGTCTATATCTCTGTCAGTTGTCAAATTTGTGATACCAAAATCACTGTTATATAACTTGCATAAATGAAGCTCTCTCAACAAGAAGAGTATAAAGATCAACATTCTTGAATAAGCAAAGCTCACAACAAGCAAAGATCACAAGTATAAAGATCAACCTTGACTGCAAGTATTGCTCACAAGACAAGACTCAAGAATGCAAGACTTCAAGAAGAGTACAAGGCAGTTCGTAAAGAACTCAAGACACTTTCAAGGTTGAGCTACATCAAGACTTCAAGGCTTAAACTTCAAGGTCACTTGTTCCTAATGTTTCAATGTCGTTACTTCATGATTGGGGTTTGATTGACCGTAGGTTGACCTTAGAAGTAGGCCATTTTGGATACATAAGTCATATGTATATGTCACATGAGTTTGGACAGTTCGTAGACTTGTCCTAGGCTTTCTTCGACTAGTCTTAGCTTTACTTCGACCAGTCCAAGAAATTCCTCGATTAGTCGTGAGTTTGTTACAAAATTCGGATATTTTCTGTTAGGCTTCGACCAGTCCAGGAATCTGTTCGACCAATCGAAAGAACAGTGTCGACTGCTTCTTCGACCAGTCGAAAATCTTCGACTCAAAGTCCAGTGATTAATTACAGGGTCTTCGACCAGTCGAAGGTGACCTACGACCAGTCAAAGGTGACCTTCGACCAGTCGTAGAACGGTCAAAGCTTATCGCGCCTGATTTTTTTCAAATCTGTTAATTCTTCAACTAGTCGAAGGGCTCCCTAGACCAGTCGAAGACGCGATCTGCTCACCTATAAATTGAGCACGAATCTCAAAAGAAAAAGTGAATTAATTAATCCATTCAAGCCAATCTTCGTCAAACTTCTGAGTGATAATTCTGTGCTCCATCTAAGCTAAGTGTGCTTATTTTATATTCTCTTTCTTTAGCTTTATTTAATTGATTTTGTTTCTGCTATTCCAATCTAATTTGATAAGAGGAATTGTTATTCCCTTTCTTTGGAATCAAAATCAATTAAGGCAAGCCCTATTTGGTTTAATTTAAAATCTATTAGAACTAGAACCATTGTAATTGAGTACTGGACATTGAACTTTGACATTTAATCATTTACTCTAACTTGGTTCTACCGGGCTGCTACAATGAAGGAGATAATCAAGTATTTTACATTTAATTGTAAATTCTTTTCTATTTTAGTTTCATTCAAGATTTTCCAGAAAAATCTTGTTGTATTGGTTATCTGAGGAGAGCCAGGAAAACTCAGAAGTGGGGTTTTTTAATTGTGTAAGCCCACAGACAAAGATACAATTGTAAAGGTTTTAGGTGAACCTGTGAAAACCTATTTTGTTAGTGAACGCTAATATCCCCTGTGTGAGGATATTAGGAGTGGAGTAGCATTCTGTGTGGCTGTTGTTTAACAGTTGGTGAACACACAGGCGAACCACTATAATCCCTTGTGTTGTGGTTGAATGATTTACATTTCTAATCTTTAATTATTTATTTGTGGGATGTATGTATGGTGGTGAATGTTGTAATCATTTAATTCAAGCATTGTGGGAATTTTGTAATAGTTTAGAATTTATTTTCTGCTATTCCTTTATCTGCTTGAAATTCAATTTCCTTTAAAGTTGTTCCAGCAAGGTTGCCCTGCCATTTTTATGGTGTATGGCTATCCCTAGAACAATACATTTGTGATTACAATTGATTTCAGTTCAGTTTGTGCTTATTTCTGTATTCCTCTTTAGTTTGAGATTTGATACAAAGGTCTTTCTAGAAATAAGGTTGTCCTACCATAAACTCTGGTTTTTGGTGAAAGGTTGTCCTTAGAACAACATTTGTATCAACCTCTCAAGATCTGAATTTTGAGGTTGTTTTACTTTCCTGCATTGTAATTTATTTTGGCTATCATATTCTTTTTAATTCCGCTGTTATAAGTTTTATTTGGCATAGTCCTATTCACCCCCCCTCTAGGACATATAGCTAGGCCTTTTCAGTTAGTCTTCTCTCCCATAGCAAATTTTCTAAGTTCTTATCATCATTGGGGTTACTATAGTCATAGCACTTATAAAATGTGATTAACCATTAGCAGGATAACTATGCTAGTGTTAGTTATTATGAAGAAAACTATAGTTGTTAGATATTAGACTTTAGTATTTAATTATCATTCCTAGATATTACCATTAATAATAGATCGCACTATTCATCACCATAATGATTATTTTTGCTACATTAGCTAATATTAATTATAACACTAATATTAACAATTACTTTCTAATTATTAAATTAACGTTGTTACCATTTCCCTCATTATTAGGATTGCTAAATATTAGGATGTATAGCCATTAGTAAATTATCTATTATAATGATAGTTATTATATACGAGAAATTAAAAGGATATCATTATTAAATACTAATGTATTATTTTATTAATTACATCATAATGATTATTAACTAGTATTAACTATAATACCAATGTTAGTAAATATTTTATAATTTTTAAATTAACACTAAAATCAATTGCACACCAACAAGGGTTCAAACCCTAAAAATCTAAGTCTAGGACTAAACCCTAGGCTATGATCTTAAACCTAGGTAGTGCATTGAACTTGGATCTAAATGTACAAGTTCGTGATTTGTGATAAGATTCAATTCTAAGGGCACAAGCACTTAGCAACACCAGAAGGTGATTCGGATCATCAGGTGATGATTTCTTCCCCTTGAGCTTTCTATTTTCCCATTAGCTTAAGTATAGTTTTAATTTAATTTAAATTGATACTTGATATCTCTATCTTATAATCACATGTGTATTTGTTGGAATCAAATTGCTAGATTTCATGCTTAATGTTTGTCCTACATATTATCTCATGCTTGTGGATTACTTGTGCATTGCTTATGGAACTCAAACTGGTACATCAGTGGGAAATTCCCACTTATAAATGTACACCCATACTTGGGATGTAACCCAACTAGTTGTGATTGTAATGGACCTTCGGCTTAGTGGTTATTGAGTGGTGGTTTAAATTGATCAATGATGTGGGCCTACCATCTAGGGTTGTTATGTCCAATGGTTTTAAGGATGGTTTCTTATCGCATGGTTTCGATATTGGCCCTACGTGGCTTAGTTTTACTAATCGCCCTATGTGGCTTAGTATTTGGATATTCGCTCTACGTGGTTTTGTTTTGGTACTTGCCTTAGATGGGTTCGATGTTTTATCTTGTCCAACCATGCAATGGTAAGCCCCATATACTATAATATGATTGGTCACTAATTGACGGGTTTTCATTAAACATCCGAAAATGGTAGTCTCATGAGTCGGGGATAGTGGTATGGGACTTATGCCCAAGCCGTCAGCCTACACTGGGCTCTAAGTTCCCCATAGTGACCTTTAAGCTTATTAAACATGCTGGTTGTAAACGGATTAATAACGGTTGAGCTAATCATGCATTCATAGCATTCGGACGATGACGGGTGGCTATTTCTGAATGTTGTCTCACGTGCCCAATAGGATTTAGTTGGGGTATCGTTTCGCTAACTCCCAGACCATCGACTATTGACTCACTTTTGGTGAGTTTGGCACTACACATGTACTATATACTTTCACTGGTGACCGGCCACATTACATGGGTTTTGCCCAAAAGCCAACTGTATCAGCATCCCCAGTTGATGTGTACTCGTACATCCATGAATTTAATAAGACTGCATCAGGTATTATTTTGTATGCCCTGTATCTTTTCATAATTGTGCTTACCTAATGCGGCGGTGTGTAATCTTGAGGAGAATTCACACTGAGTTGGCCACTCATCTATTAAATATACAACCGTATAGGTAGTACAGGTGGCTTAAGTGATATACAGGTTCAGACTGATGAGGAGGCGTTATGATGGTCAAAGATGTGTGGTTGTACCTGTCAAGGAAGCTGCGCGATCTTGCGGCTTTCGTTTATATATTTTCTTTTATATTTCTCATGTATGTAAATCTTGTATTTGTTAATGTTGAGACATTAGTTTGTATAAGTCATTATGGATAACCTCTTGTATATTCTAAATGTAATTGCAATTTTTCATTTATGCTTGTCCATTCTACACTCATCTGCTTACTCTGATAGTTAACAAATATATACATATAAATATATATATATACACTCGAATTTAATTATCCTTTAAGGTTAACACTCGGGTTTTTTAAAAACCAAGTCATATACTCAAGTCTTGAAAATTCGTGGCGTTACATAAGGCTCTGGCTCAACCAATCCAGGGTTTTTCTCTACCAGTCCAAGATTTGTTGCAAAATTTCAAAATTTTCTTGTAGGGTCACGACTAGTCGAGCACCCTACTTGACCAATTGTGGACACTGGCTCGACCAGTCGAGAAGGGCTCGACTCGAACTCCAGCAAGTTATTTTAGCCCCACTTGACTAGTCGAGCAAGCACTTGACCAGTTGAGCAGACCACTTGACCAGTCGAGGGACGGTTTTATCCGATCATGCCAGAATTTTTGAAATTTGGTTAAATCTTAGACCAGTCGAAGCTGACCTTAGACCAGTCAAAGGAACTGTTTTTCACCCTATAAATAGAGGACTTTTCTCAGCTTTTTTTCATTGAAAAAAAAAGGCCAAATCAAGCCTCCACTTTGAAAGAAAAGCCCCCGTGATTGTCAAGCTATTGTCTAGTAAATTAAGATTCTTTTCATAGTTTTTTTATTTCTAATTTTCTGATCTCTCTTTGCTTCAATCTGATTTTATAAAAGGGTGTTTTTCTCCTCCCCTTTAGAGATCCAAGGAATTAAATCAAAGTAGCCCAAGGTTGGATCAATTTAAAATTCATTTAGACCTAAAACCCTTCTATATATGTGATTGAACATTGGACATCTTCATCTTCAAAAGAAGCGGTTCTACCGGGCTACATCAAGCAGAATCTTCAGATAAGTATTTTGTTTAAATTGGTTTTAGTTTTTGAGATTGCCAGAAAATATCTAGTGGTTTTTGAGATTGCTAGAAAATCTCTATTGTGGTTTTGAGTGAGATAGCCAGAAAATCTCAGCGCGGAACTTTTAATTGTGGTAGCCCATTGCAAATGATATTGTAAAGGTTTTAAGGTGAACCTTGGAAAACCTTCTTTCATAGTGAAAGCTAATATCACGTGGGTTATGATTATTGGGAGTGGAGTAGGTGTAGTTGTTTAATAACAGTTGGTGTATACACCGAACCACTATAATTTCTGGTGTTTTGTGGTTGATATATGTGATGTATGAGTGGTGAATGATTGTATCTATGTCATGTACATGTGGTGAATGTTGTAATAGCTAAATTTCATTATTTTGCCTCTTGTTTTAGTTTGGGTTTTTTATCCTTACCGAATTCAAGAAATCAGGTTGTGTTGGTGTAAGGTTGTCCTTTGAACAACGTTTGAATCAACTTCTTAATACTATTGCAATTGAGATTGTTATTTGATTCAGCTATCTTCATTTATATTCCACAATTATTTTTATTTTGCATAGTCCTATTCACCCCCCCCCCCTAAGACTGAGAGCTCCCCCATTTCAAATCCTTCATCCGATTCTTTTCCAAATCATTCTTAGGATACTCGAACTGTTCAGGAGCACAATTTTGTATGTCATACCTTTCAAGTATCCTATCAATATAGGCCCTCTATGACAGACTAAGTAGTTCACGTGATCTATCATGGCTTACCTCAATGTCGAGGACATAAGAGGCATCACCAAGGTCCATCATCTCAAACCTTTGAGATAGGAATTTCTTGGTATCGCTCAACATTCTGATGTCACTACTAGCCAATAAAATATCATCAACATACAAAACCAATATGACAAACTTACTCCCACTGATTTTAATGTATATATATTCATCTGTAGTGTTTTCTACAAAACCATATGAGGAAATTACTGTATGAAAGTTTAGGTACCACTGTCGTGATGCCTATTTCAACCCATAAATGAATTTCTTTAGTTTACAAACCATATGTTCTGAGTCATCGGCTATAAAACCTTCAGGTTGTAACATATATACATTCTCATTTAGATCCCCATTGGGAAACATAGTCTTTACATCCATCTGATGTAACTCCAAATCTATATGAGCCACAAGAGCCATTATGATCCTGAATGAGTCTTTCTTATATACTAATGAGAAAGTCTCCTTAAAATCAATACCTTCCCATTGGTTAAAACCCTTAGCAACAAGTTTGGCTTTTACCCTTAGCAACAAGTTTGGCTTTATATCTTTCGTCATTACTCTTGAAGTTCCATTTGATTTTGAATATCCATTTACAACCAATTGGCTTCATTCCTTGGGGTAACTCAATAAGATCTCATACTTTATTATCCCTCACAGATTTCAACTAATCCTCTGTGGCATCAATCCAACGAGAAAGGTCAGCACGCTGTTTAACTTGTTTAAAGGATTTAGGATCCTTTTCCACCCCCATGTCAAACTCGTGCTCTTACAAATATACGATGTAATCATCTCAATTCACATGCCTCCTCTCTCTTTCAGATCTTCTCAATGGCTCACCCTCTTTAGTGTGATTTTAATTTCCTTCATCAGTGGGTTGTATAGGATTTTCATCATGGTAATCTGTAATGAGTATAGGCTCAACTGCAGGATTTATACCAACGAAGTCCAGAATAACCGCAACAGGAGTCATGGTCCTTTCTTCCTCAAATACGAAATCCTAATGTTCCTGCTCTCACCATTTTTAGTGTCCTTAATGAATCTGACATCATCAATCTTAATAATCCTGATGGAGTGGGAAGGACAGTAGAATTGATAACATTTGACCTTTCAAAGTATCTTATAAAAAAATAACTTATGGCTTTGGGATCGAGTTTTCTTTCACGCGGGTTATAAGCTTTGGCCTCAGCAGGACATCCCCAAACATGTAAATATCGATGACTTGGCTTTCTCCCACTCCACAACTCAAAATGGGTTTTACTTACAACCTTGTTGGGGACCCTGTTAAGGATATGAACTGTAATTTTGATCTCATCATTCTACAGAGATTCTGGCAATGTCGAATTGCTTATCATGCTACTTACCATATCCATAAGGGTGCGATGTCTTTCAGCCACACCATTCTACTTTGGAGTATCATGCATAGTGTACTGGGTGACAATGTTTCAATCTTATAGGTATTTAGCAAAGGGTCATAGATTGTGACCTGATTAGTCATATCTGCCATAGTATTCACCACCATGGTTAGACTGACGACCTTAATCTTCTTGTCAAGTTTATTTTCAACTTTAGCCTTATAGATTTTTAAAGTATCCAGGGCATCTGATTTTTCACTAATAAGATAAATGTACCAGAAACAAGAGTAGTCATCTATAAAGGTGATAAAATATTTGTGCCCACTCCAAGACGATGTAGGGAATGGCTTGTAAATATCTGTGTGTATCACCTCCAAGAGTCATTCACTCCTTGTTGCACCCTTCTTCCTAATTCTGGTATGTTTACCCTTAATATAATCAACATATGTTTTATAGTCAGAGAAGTGTATAGAATGAAGAATCCCTTTTCACACTAGTCATTCCAATCTCTCACAAGAGATATGGCATAATCGCCTATGCCACAACATAGAGTAATTTTCGCAGTCTAGTCTTTGTTTAGATCCTACTTTATTTCTATATAGGCTATTTACATTATAGAGGTGTGAGGCATTCAAGTTTAATTGGTATAGGTTGTTCATCATAGAGTCAGTGCCAACTTTAATTGAATTAAAGTAAATACTCAATCTTTTATTATCAAATTGAAAAAAATAACCTAATTTATCCAACCGCGAAATAGAGATCAAATCACGCCTTATAGAAGCAACACATAACGTTTCTACTAGATCCAATAAATGACCTAACCTTAACCTAAGCCTACAGACTATGACTGCCTCTATGTCAACTTTTACACCATTGCCTACATATACTAAGCGTTCTACATCAGTTAGTGGCCTGTTCTGTAGTAAGTCCTGCATAAAAGTACATACGTGAATAGTTGTTCCTGAATATATCCACCAAGAATCTACCGACACATCAGTAAGATTAGTTTCAAAATAGACCAAAATAGAATCATTACCCTTCTTTATGATCCACTCTTGTACTTTATGTAGAATTTCTTTTGATGACCTGACTTCATACAAAAGAAGCAATTACCTTTTTAGCCCGCTTATGTAACACCCCGAATTTTTGCCAACCTGGAGATAGACGTCCTTAGGCAATGGGTCGATCCAAACACCTTATTAACTTGTCAAAACTCAATCCCAAAGTCAAAAATCATTTTTTAACCCTTTTCCTTCACAAATCTCACCTTGCGCCACCTCGTTCTTTAAATCTTTCTAAGTACTTTCACATTAGACACAAATCTTAAAGTTTAGGTGATGAAGAACAATACTCAAACTCAAAATTACTGTAAATAGTACATACATAAATAAAATGGGCTTTTGACCATTAACCTTATGGAATCATCGACGAATAGGTTATTTAGAAACATCAGCCTCTCCTGCCCTAGGACCTTCTTCTGTTGTAATTAGGGTGTGATTTAGTTAAGTATTAATTACTTGGATCACTTTGTATACAAACCACAAAGGCCCAAGTACCACCTCAGACAGAAATCTTACAGGACTAAATCCTTTAGAAATTAGGCGAGAATTAGCTAGTGCTAAACTAGATTAGCTACGAAATCCGCTCGATCCACTTTAAATACGATCTGCAAGACCCGAAACTTGTAGAATCAGCAACGCTAGGTTACCCTAAAATCTAGGATCAATCTCATTACCCCGCTACTCTCGGGAGCATTACGAAACTCTATATCAGATTTGAACTGCACATCAAAAGTCTGAATAATATGAAGTTATAGAATTAGTACCACCTTGTTGGGCTTGACAACCATCTCGAAAATCAAATCCAGATAGTGTCCCACGGCTATTCGCTTGAGCCCGGAGTGAAGAGTGTGAGAAAACATAGGTTTCTTTAGAAATTAAATATAATTTAAGTAATCTAAGACTTGTCACATGCGGGCCTGATATAAGCAATCAAACCATCAGAATCTGACTCAAATACATCCTCGGATCAGGGAAAATTTCATACACAGGTCAGTGTACTTGTAACCCTGATCGAGTTTCGGTGACCGTTGAACTGAAACTATTCCGCCACGTGTGATCTGGGAACCTAATTGGAATGAAAACTTAACTCGACCTAGAACCATGATCAGTGAGCTTAAGTTCGACTTTTGGCTCAAGGGGGGCTCCAAAAGTGCTCCGTTGAGACGGAACAGTCCGTATTTGGACATAACCTAAGTATACCTTGGCCCTGGGTCTAATTTGGTGAGTTCTGGGCCTATATAAGAACCTTAAACCCTCTCCCATTCATTCCATACGAATTTGAGAAAACCCTAGGTGAGAGAGAGAGAGTAAAGAGAGAGAAAGTGTGGGAGAAGTGAGAGAAGAATCCTAGTGCTCTACCCTGTCGTACTACGTGCTTAACCATCGCTACCAGATCACTAATCCGACGATTCTGTCTTCATTCTTAGGTAAGAAAACCCTAACCCTAATCTGTTTTAGGATTTCAATTGTTGTAAGTAGCGGAATAGCTAACTTAACTCGTGCTATAGGTAGTCATATCAACGTTGGCGAAGGCTTAGAGTTTCTAATGAATCCATTGCATTTCTACGGCTTAAAGTGCAGACTTTAGACGTATAGGTTATGGTTTTCAACGCTTTCAATGTTAGATAATGATAGATTCATGATCTGGGTGTTATTGTACATGCACAATGCGATGTCCGTTTTGCGTTTCAGTTGCGTATGCAAATTATGACATATTGTGTATTCTGTATATTTGTAGAAAATACCGTATACGTATGAAATACAGATTTATACTTGCCATGATTAATTGTTGTCTATGTATGCTAAATACATGTGTATCAACTTCTGGGTGAACGGATTAGCCTAATACCTGTTATGTTAACACACGTCGTGTATGTATAAGGTGTAGCCTAAGTGTTTGTTGAAATGCCTGAATGAATATGGATTCATGATTTGTGCCTGCCATATGTATTGAATGTGAGCACATGATTGTGGTGTACTAGACAACCCCTTAGTGAAAGGATTTGCCCTAAATCTCGCCACGGCCAATGCACGCTATGTGTGTTAAAGTGTGTAGCCCAAGCGTTTGTGAAAATGAACGAATGATTATGGAATGTGGATTCGTGCTTGCCATGGCTATCCATTGTGGGTGCACGTGTGTTATAAATGGGGCAACTCTCTAGTAAAAGGATTTGGCCTAATACCTATGTGATCAACATACATCACGTATGGTGATGTATGTAGTCTAAAGTGTTTGTTGAAATGTCTGAATGAGCAGTAGTTAGTAAATTGTAATGTGGAAGGGTGTTGAGATATGATTCTTAACTCCTTTAACTATATGTATGTTTTCCTCCATGAACCGTATATTATGGTGCATGTTTATCTATGTAATGCATATGTATAAATCCATGTTTAAATTGTATTCTATAAGGTCCGTGAAAGGTGATGGGGGAGTAGTGTAACAAGTGCGTGTAACAGTCCCTGCAGACCTAAGTGGATAATATTGGATTTTTGATTATATGAGTTGAAATCTTGATTCATAACTGCTTTAACTATCTTTTAGGATATTTTGCTGTAACTGAACGTGATTGGGGCTATTGTATAGTCTAGGCAATCGGTAACAGGCCTTGATTTTGTGGCTAAGGTCATTTCGCCACATAAGACACATTCGATGAATCTGAGTCGTATGATGGTTGTCGACAGCGGTACCTTGTTGGTTACTTCAGCATATGCTCGTACCAGTCGAGCTTGTCAAGTAACCCGATTGACCCGATGTATGTTCACCATGTTTGGACGTCATTGCTTGAACCTAAGGTACCAAACTTACCAGTGTAACGCTGTTAACCTTGGTACATCGATCCGCTAAGACTCATGAGCCGGGCATGGTGGTATGGGACACCGTGGTCAAGCTGTCGGCCTACACTAGGGCGATATGCCTCCCCGTAGTGACCAGTGAGCAACCCAGACTTGTGATCTGAATATGGTGGTATGGGACACTGTATTCGAGTTGTCAGCCTACATTGATAAGGTGATGGGGGAGCGATGCAACGAGTGCATGTAACAGCCCTGATAGCCCTTTGTAGTGACCTCGAGTATACTCTGAATCTGCGGTGAGGCGACGAGCCTTCCCGTAGTAAACAGAATATAAACTAGGACTGTATTGATAAGGTGATGGGGGAGTGGTGCAACGAGTGCATGTAACAGCCCTGGCAGCCCTTTACAGTGACCTAAAACCGCATCATCGTATGGGATTATATAGGACTGATGACCCTAGAATGGATCATTGTTTAAGAATGATATAAGGGAGGTACCTTAGTTTCCCAATACTGCTGTGTGAAAAGGACTAATAATAACTCGGTAATCACGCTCATAACATAGCACTGCATGTGCTTGGAAGATGTGGAGCACTGAGGGATGAACGCATGTCGTGGACGTAAGATGTCGTCTCATGAGGGAGCATTGGCCAGGGCATGCATCATGACTGTATTTCATACTTGCATTAATAAGATTATTTAGGAATGTTTGATTGTACTGCTTTACCATTACTGTTTGACTGAATTGATAACATGTTAACCTATGCTCTATTGTTCCACTGAGTTGATCACTCACTCCCACATTACGGGACGGTGTTGTACACACCAACCAAACATTGTTTGAGTTTCAGATGACGGCGATGCTATGAGGCGGAGCCGGACCTTTGCGATGACGATGATGCTTGCTTGTATATGCTATTTTCTGGCGGCTACATGTGAGCCTTGTTTTGATCGATGGGGTTACAGGGATGTTGACTAGATGACCTTACACATGTTGTATATTTTGGAATTGTACTTGTAATTCATTAACCTAGTAACATTATCACACTCTGGAGACTTACCATAGTTTATCTATTTTATATATCTATCACAGTCTTCCGCTTGCAATTTCACTTGTCTCTGGAGTAGGATATGCTGTTTTGGTATAATCTCATTCATATTTCAATGCTCTCATCATAATCATCATTGTCTATGTTGCATAAGTGATGCATTGGAACTCGGGAGCTGAGCTTTGCTTGACCCCCGATTTTCAGGGTGTTATAAGATGGTATCAGAGCATGATTTGGATTAAAACAGACCTGGGTTATAGTCTCACAACGTACGCTGATACTTTTTAACTTAGGTGGGTACGAGAAAAATGTAGAGACAGTCATAGGTAGCCTGATTTCGCCAATCGGCTAAGTTCACTAAAATTGGTCGTGTTGTTGGAGTCTGTACGCAACCGGGATCGCACGAGTCGACCCCAAAACACTTCTAAACCATTAAACGACGGGTTTAGATCACAACTCACCTCATCCCAGCCGTTAGAAATCGGTAAATACAGTTGTGCATTAGAAACCACCCATAAGGACCCGAAACGAAGCAAATCGAGGTCGTGGGCCTACCCACGCTCATCCAGAGGGACCCAGGGTGGAACTATACCTTTTTTAGGCCTAGGGGTCACGAGGACCTCGGCCAAATGGCGAGGCATCGCCGGTTAGTCTAGAGGGTGGCAAGGCCCTCGCCAGGTCGGGGAGGCCTCGCTTGTTAGAGGGCTCGGCAGGTCGGGCCGATTGTGTTTGGGGCCTAGGGTGACCCCCTGGTGTGTGGGTCGTTGACTAAAACCCTCCCAAATTAGTACCTCCTTCACAAACTACCCCTCCAAGCTCTCCTTTTCTCCAAAAGTTTCTGTTTTCTCTCTCAAACCTTCCCTCCATTCACCTATTTCATCATTTTCTATCAAAACACACATACCTCCATTGTTTACAATGATACCTACCCCCCTACCCTCTCCATTCTCGTTCATTTGAGCTCCTACACCCCTCATTTGAAGGTCAAAATCGTGTAAGCTCTCAACCCATCCCATTTCTTCATTTTCTTTCTTCACTCCCTGTCTTTTGGGCCTTTACAATCCCTGTTGAGGCTCAAATCCGTGGAGAACCAGAAATTCCAGTCCTTTCCTCCCTTTTCTTCACTTTTCCATAGCTCTATTCGAGCTTAGTACGGCCATTTTCTCGATTTTCGCCTAGATATCCATGCTATTGTCTCGTGGTTTGTTTGTTGCTGCGTTAGGCCTAGTGGTGTAGTCGTTAGTAGTATATTCTAGTATTTGACGCCGTAATTGTATTAGCTCACATGCATCCTCTGTCATGGTCCACATAAGGCTACATCCCATGTATTGTGACGATTTTAAGTTAAATGAAATGCATGAAGCTCCTTTTGTTATCAAAGGTGTAGAATGCTTGACAAGTTGGAGTTGTACTTGACAATTATGAACTCCTTCCACCCCTCCACCATTACTCCTCTAAACCCATCTCTTACTCCCTTGGTCTCACCATCTCACACCCATATGAGCACAAAACTCACATATTTGTGTCCCATAACCTTCACAACCTCCAAATGTTAGGACGTTTAGGGCCCGTTCGGCCAACTGCATTAGGTGAGCTTACGGTGGATGGAATTGTAAAGGTAACAATAAAGGTAGGTGTAAGGTATTGTCCCTAGATTGGGTGTATCCCATGGTTTCCAACACCATGTTTTGCATGTATGCGATTAAAAGTAAATTCTAAGATTTCCTTTTAAATTACACTTAGAAATTCATCATCATGGGATTTGAAAATCCCATCTCACACTTTCCAACACAAGACCCATTTTCCAAAGCCTATGAAATTAATTTTAATCCCCTCCCACCATCCTACCAAACATGTCACTCCAAAACCCAAGGTGGGATTAGCAATGCAGCCCCATTTAATACAACTTAAGACCACTAGCCAAATAGGCCCATAGAGTTTTGGACCTAGAGTGGTGCTCCTAGATTTCGAAAGACCTAATAGTATGGGAAATCCAATAAATTGATAACGTGAACCCTAGGACCTTTTTAGCTAGTATGAGCATGTGTGTAGTGCTCGAGCGTAGTTAAATTCAAGTTCAGGCAACTCAATTCCAATCAGACAACGCTTGACTCAAGCGATAAAACAATTTCCCTTATTTAAAATGGTATGAAATCATCTAGTGTAGAGGCATAGACTTTGGATTACAACTAGTGGATTACCGCTACTCATACGTTGCGACTAAGCTACTGGTTAGACTAAGGAATGTAAATGATTCATTATGCTAAGATAATTAAAAGATAAAGTTAATTAGTTGACTTGATTAGGTTGGATGAGCTACTAAAGATAATTGAAATCGTTTTAGGATGAGCTACTAAGATATTTGAAAGATAATTGAAAGATAAAGATAATTGAAATCATTTTAGGATGAGCTATTAAGATATTGATTCACCCCTACCTCAGACATAGAATAAGACGAGGACTCTCTTAGACCAAGACCTAAAGGGCAACCTTAGAAATAGGATATTTGAACCATTTAGTGATGGGTATTCCCTAAGCTTTTAGAGTGATCGGACTACGGAGTTACTGAAATATAAACTGCGAACCATTCGCGGCTTGACCCAATTCTCAATCCTGGGCGACTACCAATGGACTCACTGCTTGATCGAGCAGAAGACCAGGAGCCGCCAGGACTAGAAAGGGATACGATGAGCCTTCTACCCTGGTCAGGAAGATAATCGATGTATCGGGATCAAGCCCACTATAACCATCTCTCCGTGTTGGTCAAACATTGAAAACAACTATTTTACTCTAAATTGTTGGGAATCGTCGTCAAGACTCCAAATAGATAAAGAAATAAATTGTAGCAAACTATAAGGGTATAAGCAAGGGATGAAGAAATAAATTTTTAAGGGGGGTAGCCTAAAATGTACTAGACTAGCCTGCACAAGATACACCCTACCACGTATATAAACTTGAATCAATAAGTCTTAGGCAAATGAAATAATAGAATCCTTACTTATTACCTTTAGCCAATTTCGGGGATGAAATTATTTTTAAGGGAGTTTTGCCAACCTGGAGATAGACTTCCTTAGGCAATGGGTCGATCCGAACACCTTATTAACTTGTCAGAACTCAATCCCAAAGTCAAAAATCATTTTTTAACCCTTTTCCTTCACAAATCTCACCTAGCACCACCTCGTTCTTTAAATCTTTCTAAATACTTTCACATTAGACACAAATCTTAAAGTTTAGGTGATGAAGAACAATACTTAAACTCAAAATTACTGTAAATAGTACATACATAAATAAAATGGGCTTTTGACTATTAACCTTATGGAATCATCGACGAATAGGTTATTTAGAAACATCAGCTTCTCCTGCCCTAGGACCTTCTTCTGTTGTAATTAGGGTGTGTGTAACGCCCCAGATTTTTGCCAACTTGGGATTAGACATCCTTAGGCAATGGGTCAATCCTAACACAGGTTTAACTTCTTAAACGCTCAATTAAAGTCTCAAATCGTCCCTTAAATCATTTTCTTCACAAATCCCACCTTTCACTACCTTGTGCTTTCAATCTTTCAAAGCACCTTCGCCCTAGACACTATCTTAAACTAGCTAAGTAGTATAACTTGGATCACTTTATATACAAACTACAATGGACTAAGTTCCACCTCAGACAAAAAAATCACTTAGGATTAAATCCTTTAGAAATTGACAAAGTGAACTAGGTGTTAAACTAGATTAGCCATGAAATCCATTTGAATCGCTTTAAATACGATCTGCAAGACCCGAAACTTGCAGAATCATTGACGCTAGGTTACCCTAAAGTTTAGAACCAAACTCATTTCCCGTCTGCTCTCGGGAATGAAACGAAACTTCGTATTAGGTCTAGATCGTACATCGGGAGTCCAGATTAACCCGAAGCTAAGGAACTAGGACCGCCCCACCGGGCTTAACAATCATCTCAAAAATCGGCTTTATCGATGTTCCACGGCCATTCGTTTGAATCGGAGCGAGGTAGTGTGAAAAACACTATTCATATGCCAAAATAAATATCGGAATAGTGATCGGCATCGTTCATGTGACGCGTCAAGATAAGCAACTTTGACCGTCGAATCGGACCAAATTACACCCTCGGATTAAGAAAAATTTCGAGGAACATTTATATGTACTTGAATTTCGATCGTGGCCCACCGATCGTCGAAGCGAAAGTGGTCCGCCACGTGCGATCTGGGTATCCGAATGAGTCAAAACGTAATCCCACGTAGATCCATCGACGGTGAGCTTAAGTCGACGTTTGGTTCAAAGAGGGCCACGAGAACTTCCCTTTTGCTGGAAAAGTGGCGAAGTGCCTATATAAGCAGTCACCCTTGAACCTGAGTCTATTTTGGGAATGTTTTAGGCTATATAAGGAGCTTAGAGCACCCTCTCTTCCAGCCATACGAATTTGGGTTTTGGGGAGAGAGAAAAGAGAGAAAGTGAGGAAGAAGTGGGAGAATCTCCCCGCCGTCGTTCCACGCCATCCAACGGCCTACACCGCTTCATTCCGGGTGTTTTCCGGCGTTTTCCGTCCCATTTAAAGGTAAGAAACCCTAACCCTAGGTCGATTTGTGGTGGGATCGATGTGGGTTGCGTAACGACTAACCGATTCCGCTCGTAGGCTAGAAATCTCCGTATACGGAAGTTCTACTACCCTTGATTCGTTTCATTTCCATAGTGCAAAGGTGAGGACTTTAAGTGTATAAGTTACGGTTTTCAACGCTTTCAATGTCGGATAATGGTAGATTCATGATTCGCATGCAATTGCACATGTACAAAGTGCTTTCCGTTTCTGTTTCGATTAACGTGGTAGAATTTGGAATTTCACATACTCTTAGTATTCGTATAAATACCGTATACGTATTTTTTTGGGATAAATGTTTGACATGTTTATTTAATGTATGATTATATAATATATGAATAAAATACTAGTTTGGCGAAAGGGATCGCCAAAATACATGTTCACTTGTAAATGTGACGTATGTTGAAATTGTGTATGTTAGAAATACCGTATACGTACTTCTTTTGGAATAATGTTTGACATACTTATTTAATATATGATTATATAATATATGAATAAAATACTAGTTTGGCGAAAGGATCGCACAAAATACATGTTCACTTGTAAATGTGACGTATGTTGAAATTGTGTATGTTAGAAATACCGTATCGTATTTCTTTTGGAATAATGTTTGACATACTTATTTAATATATGATTATACAATATATGAATAAAATATTAGCTTGGCGAAAAGAATCGCCAGTATTACAAGTTCCCTTGTAAACACTATGTATGTTGAAATTGGGTATCTGGAAAATACCCTATACGTATAAAATTTTGCTGATGCAATTGTCATGATTAATTCTTTGTAGTAATATATTATACATGGATAAAATACTCACTTGGCTAAAGGATAGCCCTAATACATGTTTTGCTAACATACGCCATGTATGACGTAATAGTGTATTCTAAGTTTGGTGGAAATGATTGAATGAGTATAGAATCCTCATTCGTGCTCGCCATGACTAAATGTCATGGAATCATGATTGTTGTATTGGCGATACCCTTTGACGAAAGGATTTTCCCTAGTTCATGCCACCCAATATACACTATATACGCTGAGATGTGTGGCCCAAGTGTTTGCGGAAATGATTGAATGAATATGGAACTTGGATTCCTGCTTGCCATGACCATCCGTCGTGGGTGTACGCGTGTTATGATTGGGGCAACTCCCTAGGGAAAGGATTTGGCCTAATGCCTATGTGATCGACATATGTCATGTATGTTGATGTATGTTTGTTTAAGTGTTTCTTGAAATGCCTGAATGAGTAGTGGTTAGTAAATTGTAATGTTTTAGGGTGTTGAGATGGGATTCTCAACTACTACTAGAGACATGTATGACTACCTCCATGAGGTTATTTGCTTAAACCGCTTACTTGTAATATATGTGTTTGTATTCCTATTGATGAAGTGCTTTACAACATGCTTTCTATCATGCTTTATAACATGCCTTATAACATGCCTACTAGCATGCTTTAATTACTTTGTTATTATGCTTTACTCCACATGCTATGGATGCGAATTGATTGTGTTTGGGGCTATGATTATAGTCCAGGACAATCGGTACTGCATTGAATTCGTGGTTGCAATTCATTTGCCACGTGAGAGGTGTTCGACGAACCCGAGTCGTACTTCGGTTGGCGATAGTGGTCGGCCACGCGAAGTGCTTATGCACTTCATGTCGTTCAACTTGTTGTGCGCTCGAGCTAGCCGAGCTCGTCAAGTAACCCGATTTGTCTAATGTATGTTCGCCATGTTTGGTCGCCGCTTGAACCTAGGGTACCAAACTTACCAAGTGAAATCCCTTTTAACCATGGTACCTCGATCCGCTAAGACGCATGAGCCGGGCATGGTGGTATGGGACACCGTGGTCGAAAGTTGTCGGCTTCTACGCCGGGGTCATGTACCTCCCGTAGTGACCATTGCGCAACCAACCTCGTGAGCCGATTATGGTGGTATGGGATACTATATTCGAGTTGTCGATACTTACGGCGAGAGCCGAGTACGGTGAGACACGTGCTCGTCTTGACGACGGCGACGAGTCCTCCGTAGTATCTTCGAGTATACTCCAAGGTCCGTGATTGGCGACGAGTCTTTCACAAAGCCCGGAGTATGAGTTGAGCCGAGTACGGTGAGACCGTATTCGAGCCGACGGCTAGTGATTGAGCGAAGTGCACGGTGAGATATGTACTTGAGTGACGGCCAAAGCAATTGAGCCGCATACGGTGAGATCGTATCCGAGCCGACGGGTGACGAGCCCTTTGCGATGCCTTCACTACGCTTCTCAAACCATAATATCGTATGAGATTAACTAGGATGACGACCCTAGAATGGATCATGTTTGGGAATGATACAAGGGAGGTACCTTAGTTTCCCAATACCGCGATTGAAATGGACTAATAATAACTCGGTAATCATGATCATCATGCACCGCATGTGCTTTGTAGATGTGGCGCACTAAGGGAGTAGCATTCGCGAACGTAAGATGATGTCGCTTGAGGGTGGTTTGGCAAGGGCATACAGCATCATGTCATATCATTTTTGCACTTAACAAGAGTAATTAGAAATGTTTGATTTGTCTTGCGTTATCATTCTCGCTTGATTGATTTGATAACATGTTAACCTATGCTTTCTTGTTCCACTCGAGTTGATCACTCACTCCCACGTTACGGGGGTGTTTGCAACACCAACCATTTATTGAGTTTCGGGTGGTGGCGATGTTTGTGAAGAGCCGGACTACTTCTATGATGATAGGAGGAATTCTCCTATCGTATCTCTCTGACGGTCTCTCGAAGACCGGCACGTATTGACGGGGCTATGGTATTTGGGATAGGAGACATTACACTTCCTCACATTAGGTATATTTTAGAACTGTACTCGTAATTATTTAACCTGGTAACATTATCACACTCTGGAGACTCATTATAGTTCATATATTTTATCTACCAATCTCAGTCTTCCGCTTGCTAATTTACTGTCTCTGGAGTATGATATTCTGTTTTGGCTTAATCTCACTCATGTTCAATGCACAAGTATAGTCAACATTCAAACATCATTCATTTTGTTGCATAAGTGATGTTCTGGAACTCGGGAGTTGAGTTTACGTTCGACCCCCGATTTTCAGGGCGTTACAGTGTGATTTAGTTAAGTATTAATTACTTGAATACTTTGTATACAAACTACAAAGGCCCAAGTACCACCTCAGACAGAAATCTTACAGGACTAAATCCTTTAGAAATTAGGCAAGAATTAGCTAGTGCTAAACTAGATTAGCTACGAAATCTGCTCGATCCACTTTAAATACGATCTGCAAGACCTAAAACTTGTAAAATCAGCGACGCTAGGTTACCCTAAAATCTAGGATCAATCTCATTACCCAGCTACTCTCGGGAGCATTACGAAACTCCGTATCAGATCTAGACCTGTAACATCCCGGATTTTTTCCAACCTGGAATCAGACGTCCTTAGGCAATGGGTCTATCCTAACGCCTTATTAACTTGTCAGAACTGAATCCCATAGTCTAAAATTACTTCTTAACCCATTTCCTTCACAAATCTTACCTTTCACTACCTTGTTCTTTAAATGTCTCTAAGTACTTTCACATTAGATACTATCTTAAAGTTTAGGTGATGAAGAACAATACTTAAACTAAACATCACTGAAAATAGTAAATACATAAATAAAATGGGCTTTTAACCAATACCCTTATGGAATTTCATAAAACGAATAGGTTATTTAGAACATCAGCCTCTCCTATCCTAGGATCTTCTTCTGTTGTAATTAGGACATGCTTTAGTAAGTATTAATAACTTGGATCACTGTATGTACAAACTACAAAGGCCCAAGTACCACCTCAGATAGAAATCTTACAGGACTAAATCTTTTAGAAATTAGATAAAGTTAACTAAGCGTTAAACCAGATCACATACGAAATCTGCACTAATCACTTTAAATCTGATCTACAAGACTCAAAACTTGTAGAATCATTGACGCTAGGTTACCCAAAAATCTAGGATTAATCTCATTACCCAACTGCTCTCGGGAGCACATTGAAACTCCGTATTAGATCTGGACCGCACGTCAGAAGTCCGATTAACGCGAAATTAAGCGGTTAGGACCACCTTGCTGGGCTTGACAACCATCTCAAAAGTCAAATCCAGATAATGTCCCACGGCTATTCGCTTGAGCCCGGAGTGAAGAGTGTGAGAAAATGTAGATTTCTTAAGAAATCAAGTCTCATTTAAGTAATCTGAGACTTGTCACTTGCGGGCCTAATATAAGCAATCAGACCGTCAGAATCTGACCCAAATACACCCTCGGATCAGGGGAAATTTCATACACATGTCCATGTACTTGTAACCCTGATTGAGTTCCGGTGACCGTTGAATTGAAACTGGTCCGCCACGCGTGATCTGAGAATCCTACTGGAACGAAAACTTAACTCCACCTAAATCCAAGGTTGGTGAGCTTAAGTCCGACGCACACAGAAAAGGGGCCGTCAGAAGTGCTTCGTTGGATCAAAACGGACCCGCTTTGGACATAACCTAAGTATACCTTATTCTTGAGTCTATTTTGGAGAGTTTCTAGCCTATATAAGGACCTTAAACCCTCTCTCATTCAGCCCATACGAATTTGAGAGAAACCCTAGAAGAGAGAAGAGAGAAAAGAGAGAAAGTGTGAGAGAACTGGGAGCATCTCCCTGCCATTCTAACCTGCCGCTATACAAGCTTAACCATCCCATTCTAATCGCTTTCTCGGCGATTCCAACTTCATTTATAGGTAAGAAACCCTAACCCTAATCTGTTTTAGGGTTTTGATAGTTGTAAGTTATGAAATAACTAACCTAAAGCATGTTGTAGGTTGCCACATCACCGTAGACAGAAGCTTAGCAAATCTATTAAGTTCATTATGCTTCTACGGCGTAAGGTGCGGACTTTAGATGTATAGGTTATGGTTTTCAACACTTTCAATGTCAGATAATGATAGATTCATGATCTGCATGCAATTGCACATGTACAAAGTGCTGTCCGTTTTATTTTTCAGATATACGTTAATTATGTTGAATATACTGTATTCCTCGTATTTATAGAAAATACCGTATACGTACAAATTTTGAAAGTATGTTAGCCATGATTAATTACTGTATGAACATGCTATATATATGTATAATACTCACTCGGCGAAAGGATTCGTCCTAATATATGTTTTTACTAGTATACGTTATGTATGTTAAAAGAGTGTATTCTAAGTGTTTGTGAGAATGACCGAATGAGTATAGAATTTACATTCGTGCTCGCCATGACTAATTGTCATGGATATGTGATTGTTGTATAGGCGATACCCCTTTGACGAAAGGATTTACCCTAAATCACGCCACGGCCAATATACGCTATATATGTTGAATTGTGTAGCCCAAGTGTTTGTAAAAGTGTTCAAATGAATATGGAACTTGGATTCATGCTTGTCATGACTATCCGTCGTGGGTGTACGCCTGTTATAAATGGGACAGCTCCCTAGTGAAAGGATTTGGCCTAATACCTATGTGATCAACATACGTCATGTATGTTGATGTATGTAGTCTAAAGTGTTGGTTGAAATGTTTGAATGAGTAGTAGTTAGTAAATTGTAATGTATAAGAGTGTTGTGATAGGATTCTCAACTACCTTAGTGATGTGTATGATTTCCTTCATGTAAGTGTTTAGTTTAATCACTTACTGGTTTATGAAACGTGTGTGTATGGATTTCCTGTTTGTATTGTGTTTTATAACATGCTTGTTCATATGTTGAATTACTTGTTTATTTAATTCTACTCTGACTACTTCACATGTTGAAGTTGTATTCCATAAAAATCCATGAAGGGTGATGGGGGAGTGGTGTAAGATTCTTGCAACAGCCCTGGCAACCCTAAGTGGACAATATTGGATATTTGATTGTATGATTTGAAATCTTGATCCATTACTGCTTTAACTGTTCCATAATTGAATGTGATTGGGGCTATTATATAGTCCAGGCAATCGGTAATGGGATTGAATTCGTGGTTGAGATTCATTTGCCACGTGAGATGTGTTTGACGAACCCAAGTCGTACTTTAGTTGGGGATAGTGGTTGGCCACGTGAAGTGCCTATGCACTTCATGTCGTTCAACTTGTCGTGCGCTCGAGCTAGCTGAGCTCATCAAGTAACCCGATCTGTCTAATGTATGTTCACCATGTTTGGACGCTACTGCTTGAACCTAAGGTATCGAACTTACCAGTGCAACCCTGTTAACCTTGGTACCTCGATCCGCTAAGACTCATGAGCCGAGCATGGTGATATGGAACACCGTGGTCGAGCTGTCGGCCTACGCTGGGGCCATGTGCCTCCCCATAGTGACCAGTGAGCAACCAGACTTGTGAGCCGAATATGGTGGTATGGGACACTGTATTCGAGCTGTCGGCCTACACTTTTTTGATGGGTGATGGGGGAGTGGTGTAACGATTCCGTGTAATAGCCCTGGCAGCCCTGACCATACCAGGTGTAGTAACCTCGAGCATACTCTGAATCTGCGGAGAGGAGACGAGGCTTCCCATAGTAAACAGAGTATAACTAGGCCTGTATTGATAAGGTGATGGAGGAGTGGTGCAACGATTCCGTGTAATAGCCCTTGCAGCGACCTAAAATCACACTATCGTATGAGATTATCTAGGATTGACGACCCTAAAATGGATCATTGTTTGGGAATGATACAAGGAAGGTATCTTAGTTTCCCAATCCTGCTGTATGAAAAGGACTAATAATAACTCGGTAATCATGCTCATCATTGCACTGTATGTGCCTGGGAGATGTGAAGCACTGAGGGATGAACGCATACCGCGGATGTAAGGTGGTGTCGCATGAGGGAGTATGTAGGTGAGGGTATGCATCATGACTGCATTCATACTTGAATTAATAAGAGTATTTAGGAGTGTTTGATTGTACTACTTTATCATTACTGCTTGACTGAATTGATAACATGTTAACCTATGCTTTATTATTCCACTGAGTTGATCACTCACTCCCACGTTACGAGACGGTGTTCCAGACACCCACCAGACTTTGTCTGATTACAGATGGCAATGCTACTCCTGAGGCGGAGCTGGACTTTTGTGATGACGAGAATGCTTTCTCGTATATGTTATTTTCTAGCGGCTTCATGTGAGCCATGCCTTGATCGATGGGGTTACAGGGATGTTGACTAGATGACACTACACCTTTGGTATAAATTGGGAATTTATATATAATTATCTAACCTGGTAACATTATCACACTCTGGAGACTTACCGCAGTTTATATATTTTATGTATCTATCACAGTCTTCCGCTTGCTTAAACTAATCGTCTCTAGAGTATGATATGATGTTTTGGCTTAATCTCATTCATGTTTCATGTACTAATACAGACAACATTCAATCATCAGCATATATGTTACATAAGTGATGCATTGGAACTAGGGAGTTGAGTTTATGCTCGACCCCCGATTTTTAAGGCGTTAAAGGACCGCATATCGAAAGTTTGAATAATATGAAGTTATAGAATTAGGACCACCTTGCTGGGCTTGACAACCATCTTGGAAATTAAATATAGATAGTATCCCACGGCTATTCGCTTGAGCCTGGAGTGAAGAGTGTGAGAAAACGTATGTTTCTTTAGAAATTAAATTTAATTTAAGTAATCTGAGACTCGTCACTTGATGGCCTAATATAAGCAATCAAACCGTCAGAATCTGACCCAAATACACCCTCGAATCAGGGAAAATTTCATACACAGGTCAGTGTACTTGTAACCTTGATCGAGTTTCGGTGACCGTTGACCTGAAACTGGTCCGCCACGTGTGATTTGGGAACCCGATTGGAATGAAAACTTAACTCGACCTAGATCCATGATCAATGAACTTAAGTCTAACCTTTGGCTCAAGGGGGGCTCCAGAAGTGCTCCGATGAGACGGAACAGTCCGTATTTGGACATAACCTAAGTATACCTTGGCCCTGGGTCTAATTTGATGAGTTATGGGCCTATATAAGGACCTTAAACCCTCTCCCATTCATTCCATATGAATTTAAGAAAACCCTAGGTGAGAGAGAGAGTAAAGAGAGAGAAAGTGTGGGAGAAGTGAGAGAAGAATCCTGGTGCTCTACCCTGCCGTACTACGTGCTTAACCATCGCTACCAGATCACTAATCCGACGATTCTGTCTTCATTCTTAGGTAAGAAAACCCTAACCCTAATCTGTATTAGGATTTCAATTGTTTAAGTAGCGGAATAGCTAACTTAACTCGTGCTATAGGTAGTCATATCAACGTTGGCGAAGGCTTAGAGTTTCTAGTGAATCCATTGCATTTCTACGCCGTAAAGTGCGGACTTTAGACGTATGGTTATAGTTTTCAACGCTTTCAATGTCAGATAATGATAGATTCATGATCTGGGTGTTATTGTACATGCACAATGCGATGTCCGTTTTGCATTTCAGTTGCGTATGTAAATTATGATATATTGTGTATTCTGTATATTTGTAGAAAATACTGTATACGTATGAAATACGGATTTGTGCTTGCCATGATTAATTGATGTCCATGTATGTTAGATACATGTGTATCAACTTCTGGGTGAACGGATTAGCCTAATACCTGTTATGTTAACATACGTCGTGTATGTACAAGGTGTAGCCTAAGTGTTTGTTGAAATGCCTGAATGAATATGGATTCATGATTTGTGCCTGCCATGTGTATTGAATGTGAGAACATGATTGTGGCGTACTAGACAACCCCTTAGCGAAAGGATTTGCCCTAAATCCCGCCACGGCCAATGCACGCTATGTGTGTTAAAGTGTGTAGCCCAAGTGTTTGTGAAAATGAACGAATGATTATGGAATATGGATTCGTGCTTGCCATGGCTATCCGTCGTGGGTGCACGTGTGTTATAAATGGGGCAACTCCCTAGTGAAAGGATTTGGCCTACTACCTATGTGATCAACATATCCAACTACGAGCTACTTGCTAAAGCCAGCTACCGGAAAAGGAAGGTCTTTATTCCCAGTCACGTATGGTGATGTATGTAGTCTAAAGTGTTTGTTGAAATGTCTGAATGAGTAGTAGTTAGTAAATTGTAATGTGGAAGGGTGTTGAGATATGATTCTTAACTCCTTTAACTATGTCTATGTTTTCCTCCATAAACCGTATATTATGGTGTCTATTTATCTATGTAATGCATATGTATAAATCCATGTTTAAATTGTATTCCATAAGGTCCATGAAGGGTGATGGGGGAGTAGTGTAACGAGTGCGTGTAACAACCCTGGCAGGCCTAAGCGGACAATATTGGATATTTGATTGTATGAGTTGAAATCTTGATTCATAACTGCTTTAATTATCTTTTAGGATATTTTGCTGTAACTGAGTGTGATTAAGGCTATTGTATAGTCCAGGCAATCGGTAACAGGCCTTGATTGTGTGGATAAGGTCATTTTGCCACACAAGACACGTTCGATGAATCTGAGTCGTGCGATAGTTGTCGACAGCGGTACCTTGTCGGCTACTTCAGCGTACGATCGTACCAGTCGAGCTTGTCAAGTACCCGATTGACCCGATGTATGTTAACCATGTTTGGTCACCATTGCTTGAACCTAAGGTACCAAACTTACCAGTGCAACCTCGTTAACCTTAGTACCTCGATCCGCTAAGACTCATGAGCTGGGCATGGTAGTATGGGACACCGTGGTCGAGCTGTCGGCCTACGCTGAGGCGATGTGCCTCCCATTAGTGACCAATGAGCAACCCAGACTTGTGAGCCAAATACGGTGGTATAGGACAATGTATTTGAGCTGTCGGCCTACATTGATAAGGTGATGGGGGAGCGATGCAACGAGTGCATGTAACAGCCCTGGCAGCCCTTTGTAGTGACCTCGAGCATACTCAGAATCTGCGGTGAGGCGACGAGCCTTCCCGTAGTAAACAGAGTATAAACTAGGCCTGTATTGATAAGGTGATGGGGGAGCAGTGCAATGAGTGCACGTAAAAGCCCTGGAAGCCCTTTACAATGACCTAGAACTGCATCATCGTATGGGATTATCTAGGACTGACGACCCTAGAATGGATCATTGTTTGGGAATGATATAAGGGAGGTACCTTAGTTTCCCAATACTACTATGTGAAAATAACTAATAAAACTCGGTAATCACGCTCATAACATGGCACTGCATGTGCCTGGAAGATGTGGAGCACTGAGGGATGAACGCATGCTCGGACGTAAGATGTTGTCGCATGAGAAAGCATTGGCGAGGGCATGCATCATGACTGCATTTCATACTTGCATTAACAAGATTATTTAGGAATGTTTGATTGTACTGCTTTATCATTACTGCTTGACTGAATTAATAACATGTTAACCTATGCTCTATTGTTCCACTGAGTTGATCACTCACTCCCACGTTACGGGACGATGTTGTACACACCAACTAGACATTGTTTGAGTTTCAGATGACAGCGATGCTTATGAGGTGGAGCCGAACCTTTGCGATGACGATGATGCTTGCTTGTATATGTTATTTTCTGGCGGCTACATGTGAGTCGTGTTTTGATCGACGGGGTTACAGGGATGTTGACTAGATGACCTTACACATGTTGTATATTTTGGAATTGTACTTGTAATTCATTAACCTGGTAACATTATCACACTCTGGAGACTTACCACAATTTATCTATTTTATATATCTATCACAGTCTTCCGCTTGCAATTGCACTTGTCTCTGGAGTAGGATATGCTGTTTTGGTATAATCTCATTCATGTTTCAATGCTCTCATCATAATCATCATTGTCTATGTTGCATAAGTGATGCGTTGGAACTCGAGAGCTGAGCTTTGCTCGACCCCCGATTTTTAGGGTGTTACAGCTTATGTTTCGATCCGATCCTAAGTTGATCGCCAGCCGGAGAACCTAGAGGACATGGAGGACCAGAGGATCCCTTATCAGAACCATGCTTCATTTTTCCCTTTTGATTATGTCTATGTCCATGTCCTGAGGTTACAAGATTAATATTTTGAGCATTTTCGGATGATTTTCGAGGTTCATATTTTTCCAAAGCAAGGTCTAACTGCAAGCACCCCAGGATTATCTTTATGGGTTGTCCGTTGAACATAATTGGACCCAGTTAATGCAGGAACTAGATGCGTTTGAGTCGGAATTGTAACTAGTTACAAATATACTCACATTAGTTGATTGTTCCCATAAAATAATTCATGGATAAAACTAAATATCAGGTAAAATTTATTATAAGCTCATTTGATTAAGGCCTTCAATCGAACTCTCATGATGAAGATGGGCCTAACCATTCAATCTTGTTGAGAATCGGTTACATCATCATGACTCCTGTGGGAGGCAGTCATTACATGCAAGTGATTCTCCTAAACATGAAGCTAGGTGATGCCAATTATATAAATCTGATACACTCAACACTACAGGTAGGATGAGTCTTTCAGCTTTACATTGCGAGAACCATTTACTCCACCCCGTTCATGTCCCTGCCAAAAAGTGATCATCTGTGTTTTCGTCACCGTTTGCATAAAACGTGAACGCAACTACATGCAATCTTCTAACTCAATCCCAATATTACAAGTCTGTACCCGTAAAATTTCATCGATTGAAGTCACTATGGTGGCTAACACAACTGGATCCAATCTCGTGAATACAGACTTAGGCTTGTGATTTTAATTGTGCCCTCAGCGGATTAACTATTAATTAGTCTAATTTAGCGCAGAAAGTAGATGTTCTCGATCGTTGAAATATAGGGAATCTTAAAAGGAAACAAACAGCTAGGTTTCCATCTCTCTCCCATTTCCTTTTAAATCAACAATTAATTTCAGCTTCTGGAGTATAGGTAATGGGCCCACGTTTGAGCCAAATTAAGACTTTATAAGATCTTGATCGTCATTAATGAGCATTACAAGTCTAGCCCTTAATATTTACAGGATGCATGGTCTAGATAGAACGCTTAACCAAATTAATATGGATGGCTAGATCCTCACATTAAGGTCCATAAAGTGGATGGTTCAGATCCAATGCTCAAGATCCATATGATGTAATGTAACGCCCTAAATTTTTGCCAGCTAGGAATTAAATGTCCTTGGGTAGTACATTTGATTTATCAACTTGAGTGCAGGTCTGTGTGTGTATTCGCACTTGTTTGGGACCCAATGGAGTGACCTTAGATCCAACAAAACTGCTCAACTGAGTGAAATTTGAGAATTTTGAAGAATATGGACAATAAGGTTCGATTGCATCGAGTGGAACGTGATTGCACCAAGCAAACTGGGGCAACTTGGACAGCACTGCTCGGTTGCACCAAGTAAACCTTGAGCAACCGAGCAAATCTAAACAGTAGGGTTCGGTTTCACCAAGTCGCAACCGAGTAACTCTGTTTAGCAATATTCTACTTGTTAGGATTTTGACAATTTCAGTGCACTAACTTCAAAAAATCATTTATATTTTTCTACAACTCCGATTGAGGTAATTCAAGAATCAGATTGAATCTTGATGAGTCTAGTTTCATGAAAAATTAAATAAAAAATAAAAACAAAATATAAAGGAGGTTAATTTAAAACTTTTTGGAAACTATACCAAAATCATTAGTTTTAAGCAACTAGTACTCACAGAATTTTTAGAATTTTTTTATAACTCAAAATGTAATGAATTTTGGTAGAGCTAAATAAGACTTGATGATGAACTACTAAAAATAATAATAATAATCTAAGAATTAAAAGTACCAAAATTATTATATGAAATAGACCTATTGAAACTGAAAATTTCTACAATTATACGTTGCCGATGAACCACGCATATCCTTTTCATCTTAGAGTTTTTGTATTCAGTGTCTTCTTAGGAATTGTTTCTAATAATACTAGGAATTATCCTGTAGATAAGCCAGTGGGCCTCCGATGAGGCCCTGTTAATTAAAAAAGAACATGTCCAAGGGCAACCTTATTGGAAAAAGAGTCACTGAGGTTATTTGTACATATTCTGACACTATAAATAGCATTATTTACCACCCCCTCACTCCCATATGGATTTTCATTGCAAGAAAGGGTAGAGGGAGAAAGAGAGAAAGAAAGAAAGAGAGGAAGGATGTCTTGTGAGGGAGATCTTGGAGCATTCCTAATGGATTTCCTCCGATCAAGTTGTAGCCTCGACCATTCTCATCCACCAAATCCACCCACTCTCGATTGAGAGGTAAGAAACGAACCGTGCTTCTCAACTTAGGTTTTCTAGGATTAATTGCATGATTCTCATCCAATTCCTTTAAATTTGGTGTAGGATTCATTCGTCTCTAAATCTCTAACTCTAGGAGCCTGAAATCAGAGACTCCTTCTTAAAGGTGCGGACCATTACCTTTAAGTTATCAATTATCAAACTCATGCCACAATTAATGGTTTATGTAGTGAATAGATGAATTCATGATAATTAGTGTTGATTTGTGAATGTGTAGTGCGTAGACAAATGCATGTTAACCGGTGTCGATTATTGATTTGGGTAATGTATGGGCCAATGCATGATAATTTGTGTCGACTTATGAATGTGTAGTGCGTAGAAAGATGCATCCTAACTAGTGCCAATTATTGATTTAGGTAATGTATGGCTTAATGCATGATAATTAGTTTCAATTTATGATTGTGTAGTGCGTAGACGGATGCATGCTAACTAGTACTAGTTACTATTGGTTGCACATGGATGAATGTGTGTTAATTAGTATCGATTGATGATTGAGATACTGCATAGATGTATGCTTGCTAACCAACGCACTTCTATGGCCACTAACTTACCATAAATTGTTAACTTAGTGTAATGATACTTACATATTCGATAAAATGCCCAATAGAGTGGAATTCCCTGAATTACCATTTGAATCCCTCAATGTAGTCACATTAGTCAATTTTATTATTTCGGCTGATTGACCGAGACTACCCGAAATGTTGAGTTAGCCAGCAAACTGTGAATCCATGAGGACGGTCTCGATTAGGTTGGCCATTCAAGACTAGTCTGATTGATCCGGGCTGAACACAGATAACTGACAGTAGTCGGACTACACGGGATGCTTTCACACAATGTTGGTTATGCCGGAGTTTGTCCAACTCAACTAATTAGCCTAACAGTCGACCAACCGTGTGCATTCACCATGTATGCTCACGCCTGCCTGAATTTGCAGCACCCCATACCTTTGAGTGGTCTACTATTAATCGTAGTGATACGATTCCCAAGTCTCGAGAGCCGGGCATGGTGGTATGGGACACTGTGTCCATGCTGCCGACCTACGCTAAGGTGATAAGCCTCTCCATAGTGACTAACGAGCACAGGAGGTGATAGATCCTTATTTGAATGGCCCCCATTAAATTTTCCAGCCGATGGTTCTGTGCTAAAGTACCGTTCGAATGACCTGGCATGAATGTAATTGGGTGACGAGCACCTTTCCTTTGTATTGATTTGGTTTAATGCGACAAGCACGCACCTCGAAACTGAGTGATCATACTTGGTGTTTGGGTGATGATCCATACCAAGTCGATCCTCATACATTTAGGTATCATGTCTTACCTTTAAAATTATTTATTTATGAGATAAATAGGTGATAGCTAAATTTGGATCACAAATCGTAGGCTTAGAAGCACTACGACCGCCTTGGGCTAGGTGATTTGGATAAGGCCATTGATTAAATAGATGTGTTTTAGTTTACCCAATCTTGCTGAATGAACGGACTTAATTAAATACTTGGCTAACATGAACATTCATAGCATTGCATTAGCTTAGGTTGTGGTAACTTGGGCATTGTGGTGTTGAGGGAGTGTTGGCATTTGCGAATATGGTATTGGAGTTGCTTAAGAAGGGGTGTTAGATTGTGAGGGCATGCATTATCTCATGACAATATGCACGTACATTAATAAGAGCATTTTGGAACTGGGTGTTTAAGTTGCTTTATCATTACTTGTGCTAGTGGAATTGATAATATGCGTAACTTAGTTAATGAAACCACTAAGTTAATCACTCACTCCCACTCTGAGACAGTGTTTTAAAATACCAACCAGGCGATATTATCGATGCATGTACTATCAAGATCTAAGATGGGCAAGCTTAGAATGCTTGCACCGTCGACGTTGTGTTTCAGAGGATTGGACCAAACCGAAAACTTTAAACTTTAATCATTTTAGGTATGTATATTGTGCCTTGTATAATCCCCATTTGGGCGAACACCATATTTTAATTGTATATTTACTATTGGCCCCATATCTATTTATTTTTGTTATCTCTACCTCTCTTTGGATCCGCTAATTTAAATTATGCCACTTGGATTGCTCGTGTGTAAAATGAGTGTGAATATGAATGAGGTCACACATGCATTTTATTAAGTTAACACCCAAAAACTTGGGATCAGAGTCTATGTACTCGGGTGCCAATTTTTGAGGTGTTACATGTAAGATTCTAACACTTTATTGACCATTAAGTGAATGAACAAAATTGTACACTCATTGTGGGCTGAATAGATGTTAAGTGTCAAATATTGCATATTTCTCCAAGTTTATATCTTAGTTTTATGGACATGATAGTGCTTAATCGATATATTTATGCATGTTTGTCTTGCGAAGTGATTTTGAGAGCTTAGATTGAAAAGGATGTTAAAAGTATACAATTAGATGCTTAAAGATTATAAAAGAAATGATAGATATTTGGAGACCAAGATTGAAGATTTCAAGGGCCCAAGATCCAAGAAAACTAAGAGAAGAAGGAAATCGGATTTGCAAAGTGCAGAAAATCAAGACAACTGGAACTTGCATGTCGATGACATTAAGCACACTTCGATGACATCGAGGTAAGTGTTTGGCACCATCGAAGGAAGATCGATTGCATGGAGATTAAGTAGAAAATCAAGTTTCTTGCTTGACAAAAGAGTGCAAATTTCAATCACATCGAAGGAATTGCTTTAATTGCATCGACAATAATTCGATGGCATGGAGAATTTCTGAATTTCAAGCTCAACTCGCTAGACAATTCTAGGTCATTTTCGATTGCATTGAAGACCTTTTCAATGACATCGAAGACATGTTCGATGACATTGACAGGACGCACAATGCGAATGCACAAAAATTTCTAATTCGAAATCCACCACCTTCGATGCCATCGAACCACCTGTTCAATGACATTGACAGAACGACGATGCGCATAAATTGAGTTGGTTTTCAAAGTCGGTTGATCAAAGGCTATATATATAGGTTTTTCAAGAGATTCAAAGCATGAATTTGGGGTTCAAGGAGAAGAGAAAAGGGTGAAGCTACTGCCAAAGAGTTCTTTCTTCTTACTTAGTTAGTTTTTAATGTTTTTATTTAAGAGTTTTAATTTCATCATGTCTATGGTTAACTGATCTCTGAGCTAGAGCTAAGAGGTGTAGTTTATAATTTATTTTAATGTTTATTTTACTTTGATTCAACTTCATGTTAAGCTTTTATTGATTTCTGGTTTGAATGAATAAATATTTTCAGTTTTCTATGATTTATTGTGACTGAAATTACCATAGATGCTTTGAAAGCTCTTGATATCTTCTTATCCTTTTTGCAATCATCGGATCTTTATAATTCGTGATCGCCCATCATTTATGGGCATTGTTGATGCATGAATTCCCTGTGATCATGAGATTAGTGCTTCATGTGTGAACTAATTTAATGAAGTTCAACAACACTTTGATTTAACTATTTCATCTTCCAATTGGGTAAAATAGGACTTTGATTCTAGTTGTGTTCGTATTAAATCAAGTAGCATCTTAATAGCTACAAGTGGATCCTTAGCGCTCTAGTTTCTTTTCTTTTGATTATTTCAATTTACAATAATTTTCTCAAATTCAGTTTTTAGTTTACTAGTTTTAGTTCTAGCTATTTTTAGAACATGTACAAGTTAAGTCCATGTGAATACAATTTTAGTCTCACCGAGTTATTACTACATTGGGGTTCTGAACAATAGATGGTCCAGATCTAGATTAAAAACACATAAACATGCTTAAAAAGAGAATACTCATACACGAACACTAAATAAGCATCCAATATGCTCTAAAATTAGGCTAAATATAAGCCCAAATAAGATCCTTAATCTTGTCAACCACTAAGCCTTGATCAGGCCTAGAATGCGCTGAAGTGGCCTACAACCGGTCCCTAAGATGAGTGGATAGATAGGCCCTATTTAAGCCCAAACCAAACAAAAGATCAATCCATACCGAAAGCCCAAACCAAGGTTCATACACATGATCCACATATATAGCCCACCTAAGATCTGAATGAGTTTAGTCTAAAAGGATGGCCCTTGTTAGATTCTTAAATGGGTGCTTGCTCAAAATGATGTCCCAATTATAGGGACATTGCTATAACTAGCCCTATGAATGGCCCACCACACATTGGAGGATTCGTAATCCCTAAAGATAAGGTCCACCCTGCGAAATGAGAGAGCCAACTGGACTAGTGGAATACCCAAAGGAGCCATCGGCCCATGTGAAAGAAAAAAAAAAACTTAACGGCTTTCATTCGATTAAAAAAAATAGCCATGGCTGGTGGGGTTTAATCCCCTGCAATGTACCGGAATCCAGCCACCCCTAATCGAGATCCCACAATCCAGAGCCATCGGCCATGGCTACCGACAACAATACAAACCGGTTTTTTTTTTTTTGTAACTGCCATTAGTGGTTGCAGTCATCTCCAACGACGGTGAAAACCCATTCCGATTAGGGTTTAGTGAAGCCAAAACAGATAGGTTCCTCTAAATAGGGATTTTGATGATTCAAATCCTAGAATCCGACAACCTCTAACATCCCCAAAATTAATTTCATACTCTTGGCAACAAAGGCGATGTACACCACTGTTATAACCGAATGCCAGAATCGAGTGCAGAAAAGCACCAGATGGCCAAATATGAGTCTAGCTGATCTATGATATTTGACCCTAATAGTTTCTTAACAAATTCAACAATTTGTGATGATCCACCATAACCAATGTGTAGTCATCTCTGATACCAATTGTAAGATGTATGCAGAATTGCAAAGGACCATGTTATACATTGAATATGGAGATCAAATAAACTAAATAACGTACCTAATTAGGACACCATTACTATAAGCTTGATGATGTAGTCTTCTGCACCTTACACTCTTAAAGAAGCACAGGGATGGGAATGGAAGCTTCTGTTGTATGTAGGCTTGGGGACCCAGCCTTGTTAATATAGTTTAGAGGGTTGAGGAGTTTGAAACCCACCAAAACTCCTCTCCCTAAGGCTCCACATGAATTTGGGAATCCTAGTCCAACTGAAACACTGTGTGTGACACAATTGTAGCGCACCACCCCTTACACGATTTTAGATGAATCACAACTAAGTGGGGTCCACTGGTATTCTGATCACACTATCCAACCCTTAGGACAATCCAAACTGTTGATCAATAAGGCCCACATTATAGAATTCCTACAAGCCCAACCCTTGACCTCACTTCCTCCGCTTAATCTCTACTATCACATGACCTAATGAATGATTTTTGTAAAAGAAAAAAACAAGCATATAAGACTTATAAATTAAGGTTAACTAGGAAATAAAAGAGAAAATGTTGTAATTAGAGCTTAAACATGGAATCTCTTACTTTCTACCCAAGTCCCTTACCAAGTAACCAATAATAAATTTATAACTGTGAATTAGCAAATTAAATTCATAAATAAATTGTAGCATGATGTTCATATATACAAGGAACAAAAATTATTACTAAATGGATTCGTTCACTCACTCATTTAGTGGTCCACATGAATGAATGGTTCACATGTAACTAGAAAACAAACATCTAGATTTATTCAATGTAATTAATTAGACCATGGATCTTCACAATAAAATAGTAATAGTATGATTCTTTTGATAAATCAAAAGATGAATCATCATGATTTTTTAAGATCAAATGGTAGATTGGCGATGAAGTTATGATGGTAAGTCAAAATGTTAAACTCACTAATTTTATTCTTATCGCTGGACTTTTGTTCTAGTTGTTCATCCCTACTGTCACCATTTCTCATGAGAACCAATCAAAGCAGCTACATGTGATATGGATGAATCCACATGGTGTATTTGGAGATATGTAGAGATGTACGAAGATGATTTTTTGGCAATACAACTGGAGCACATCAAATAATGCCACACCATTGTTTAAGCGGCCAATGGAAGAACGATCGTGAAGAAGCAGTTATAGGATAGATGATAGAAGAAGAAACGAAGAAAGCCACAAAGTCCCAAACGATTTTAGTAACCGTCAGAACATGAAAAGAATCTAGATGGCCAGATTAAGGCTATAAATATTAAAGGAATTTAGCATGAAGAATTTGTCTCATACCAACCCAATCAAAACTAAACATTATCTTTCAATTATCAAGTCTTTTTACATTCCGTAGTGTAATACCTTACTACTTACCAAGTAAATTACATTCCTTAGTATATTCCTGTACTTTCAGATTGTTAATTTACATTCTATAGTGTAATTCAAAGCATTAATCAAGTACTTGATAATCTTAGCTGTAATTTGAGTCTATACTCTCTTGTTGGATTCAATTATGCATTAAAAGAGGTGTCTTGTAGCAGTTCTCAGTGACCGACTATAAGGGTTCCTTTCTAATTTGTATTTTATCTATATCAAAAAGTCATTTCATTCAAAAGGCAAATGTGTAACCCATCATCAGAGGACGAACCTTACCATCTAAATATCGCCTGATCCCGTTTACACAATGAGCGAGTGGTTGAATAGGCGGTCGATCTCATTAGATTTCAGTCATACACTACTTGTCTGCCTATCTCAACACTTAGGGTTATAATTATTTGGTTTAAATTGATCTGCAAATTCAATTTTGACATGCCACATCCAAGAGTCGAAAACCAGCAGCAACACAGGTAAAAATAAATGAGCCAAATTAGACAAGTCATCAAATTAGAAAGTTCTAAAAATAGTAGGTTTCAAAATTAGCAAGTTTTGGGGAAAAATAATTTCACTCCAAAATTTTTAGGATATTGCACTGTTGTTTAATCAAATCCTACCATGTTAGGGTGGAGGGAGTTCCATAAAAGCAAGGCTAGTACCCAATGCATATTCGAATCCAAAAATGGATTATACAACTTAATGGGGAACAGGGTGATGGGCAACACCAAGTTCCATGCCAGCTCATTTTAAGGCATGAGCCCAAAGATGAAGCGAATTCAAATCTTAGGTGGACACACCACATGAAATAGTAGTGATTGGGCACCCACAGTTAAAAACTTCCTAAGGCCCACTAAAGCCCACTGTAATGTTTATTTGCCATCCAATTTGTTAGGTACACATGCCTGGATGAAAGGAAACACAAAAGTTAGTGTAACGTCTCAGAAAAATCCGTACAAAGACCCGAGTACCACCTCAGGCAAAAATCACTGAGGACCGAACCTTTAGAAATTAGACGAAAGTTAATTAAGTACTAAACTGAATTAATTAGTAGATTAGCTTGAACCGCTTTCTATACGAGCTGCAAGACCCAAAACTAGTAAAATCGCTAACTCTACATTACCTAGAAACCTAAGATCAATCTCAAAACCCAGTCGCTCTCGGGAGCGCATTGAAACTCCGTATCGAACTTGTACCACGCGTCGAAAGTCCTATTCCCGCGAAACTATACGGTTACAACCGCCTTACTGGGCTTGACAACCATCTCAAAAATAAAGTCCAAATAGCACCTAGAAATGCACAACTAGAGCCCTGATTAAAGTGTATGAAAAATACGAATATCTTTAGGAAATGAACTCAAATTTAAGTTAATTAGGCCGTTCGCTTGCAGGCTAAATTTAAGGTTTAAGACCGTCAGAGTTTGATTCAACTACACCCTTGGATCAGGAAAATTTTTCTACTAATTTCAATGTACTTCTGGCCCTGATCGAGTGATGATAGCCGTTGAGCTGAAACTGGCCCTTCACGGTTGATCCACAAATCCGATCAGACTGGAATCTTAACCTGACATGGATCCATTGTCAGGGAGCTTTCACTAGACCGTATGCAGGTAATGGACCTCCAGATGAGCTCTGTTGGCCCAGAACAGACGACTCTTGGCTGTATCCAAAGTATATCATGGCCCTGGGGCCATTAACATCACTTCTGGGCCTATATAATGCCCTAAACCCACCCCTCTCTCATTCCATACGAATTTCCTAAAACCTTAGGAGAGAGAAGAGAGAAAAGAGAGAAAAGTGTGAGGTGAAGAGTGAAAGTCAGGGAGAACGAGACAGTGTTTCTTTCGTACGACTACATGCACTAGATCGCCTCTTTGCTACGCTACACAATTCGTTTCGATTTCATTTTTGGGATAAGAAATCCTAACCCTAATCTGTTTTAGGTATCTAAATAGGTAGATCGGCGAAATAGCTAACCTATTTCGTGATTCAGGTTGTCGTTGTGCCGCAGACGAAAGCATAGTGTTCGAACTGCGTTCGATACAAGTTTACCAAAGGAAGGTGTGGACTATAAACATTTAGGTTATGGTTTTCAAGGCTTTCAATGTCAGTTAATGATTTTTAACTAACTTGATTGTTGTCACATGTACTTAGATATGATGTTTTCCATGTATTACACATATATATGAACTATGTTGAATATAATGCATCCCATGTGTTTATTGAAATGTTTGAATGAATATGGAATTTAGATTTGTGTTCGCCATGATTATTAATTGTAAATACATGATTGTTGTTTGTGTGACAACTCTTTTGTGAAAGGACTCGGCATAATATATGTTATAACTATTATATTACATGTATATTGTAATGTGTAGTCTAAGTGTTTGATAAAATGTCTGAACGAGAAATTATTTGATGAAATGTGTTTATTGAAGGTGTCGAGATCAGATTCTCAGTCACCTTAGCTATATGAGTAGATTCCTACATGTAGTTTAAATGCAGCTATATGATTCATGTGTGAAATGCCTATGTATGATAACATGCACACTGTGTTTGCAAAAAAAGATCAAATGAGATTTACATTTGAAATGTTTGTTGAATGCTGTCATGACTATCACTTATGAATGTCTATTATATTTGAGTGAGAATGGGACTAATGTATAGTCCAGGCAATCAGTAATGGTTTTCGATCGAGTTGCTGAATTAGTTTCGCCACAACAGATACGTTCGATAAATCTGAGTCGTACGGTGATTATCGACAGTGGTTAGGCCACAAGGAGTGCGTATGTGTTCCATGTCGATTAATTCAACGTGCGCTCGTACCAATCGAGCTTGTCAAGTAACCCGATCGACCTAATGTATGTTCACCATGTATGAATGCTACCGCTTGAATCTAAGGTACCACTTACCAATGAAAAGCCTGATTAACCTTGGTACCACGATCCGCTAAATCTCATGAGCCGGGCATGGTGATATGGGACACCGTGGTCGAGCTGTCGGCCTACGTGGGGTGACAAGCCTCCCCGTAGTGTCCAGTGAGCAACCCAAACTCGTGAGCCAAATACGGTGGTATGGGACACTGTATTCGAGCTGTTGGCCTACGCTAAGGTGACGAGCATTCCCGTAGTGACCTCGAGTATAAACTAAGGCCTACGCTGAGGTGACGAGCCTCTTCATAGTGACTTGAACTTACTGTCCACTGTTTCTAAATCAAGGGTGACGTTGCCCTATAACTTGCATATCGTCTGTGATTAACTAGGATTGACGACCCTAGATGGATCATTGTTTGGGTAAATGATATAAAGGGAGGTACCTTAGCTTCTCGAACCTGCTATATGAATGGGTCTAATAAAGGACTGGGCTAACACAATCATGCACCGTATTGCATGTGCCTTTGGCGTAGGAGTTGAGCACAGTGGAAGGGTTGCATGCACGATCATGAGATAATGTTGCAAAGGGAGTGTAGGCGAGGGCATGCATCATTCACACATATCATCCTTGCATTAACCAGAGTACTTAGGAATGCTTGATGTATTGCTTTATCATTACTGCTTGACTGAATTGATAACATGTTAACATTTGCGTTATAGCTCCACTGAGTTGATCACTCACTCCCACTCTAGGATGGTGTTTTAAAGCACTAACTAGACTCTATTGTAGTTTCAGGTGATGATGAGGCTTATGGATGGAGCCTTTCTTCTATGATGACGTGAAAAAGTTCTCCTACATGCAATTCTCTGGGGGAGTCTATGTAGACCTGGAGTTGCGTATCGGGGCTACAGGGATATAGATAGATGACCTTACACTTTATCATTTTGTATATTTTGGAATTATACATGTAATTATTTAACCTGATGACGTTCATACTCTGGGGACTTACAATCACTTATATGTTCTATATATTTATCGCAGTCTTCCACTTACGTAATTTAACTGTCTCTGGAGTATGATATGCTAATTTGGTATAATCTCACTCATGTTTAATGCACTAATATGGACAACATTTAATCATTATTATCTATGTTGCATAAGTGATGCGTTGGAACTCGGGAGTTGAGCTTCTGCTCGACCCCCGATTTTCAGGGCGTTACAAGTTGGTATCAGAGCATGATTTGGATTAAACCAGACCTGTGTTATGGTAACACGATGCACACCAATGTACTTTGACTTAGGAGGGAGCGTTAAAATGTAGGAATGATTATAGGATCCCGAGTTTCGCCCGTCGGTGATCATATGACCGTTGAAGAGAAACTGACCATTGAATTTCACCCCATATGCATATAAGATCATGTAAAAATGATCTCAACCCCTTCCTAGACTGTCAATCGATGGGTTTGGGTAATAACTCAGTGAATCCCATGCTCAAAATACGCCAAAAAGCGTGAATACGTGTGAGTTAAAGTCCGAAACCACCTCAAATGGAGGTAAGGGCCACACCGTAATTTACACAGGGACCCAAGGGGGGTCCCACGTGTTTTCGGCACCCCGGGGAGGGGTGGACACCGCCCCCAGGTGGAGCCACCGCGGACGGTCCAGAGTTCGGTCGGCGACGCACCGCCCGGCTTCACAGTGCCTGGGCGGCGGCATAGCCCGATCGGCGGTGCGCCGCCCACCGCCCGGCCAGGTGGGCCTGTGTATACGTGTAGGACCACCCCACTACTCCTTAAACCCTCTTTTAGGTTGTTTTGTTCCATTTAATGCCCCTCTCAACTCCATTTCCCCTCTCAAACACTCTAAAGCTTCCTTTCCCTCTCAAATTTTTTCTTTCATACACTTCCAACCTTCAAATCTTCCATCTTATTCATCACTACCTTCCCATTTCTCAATTCCATCCCTCACATAAAAGCCCTCTTTTGTGTCTTATAATCTTTTAAATCTTCTACCTATTGCATTTACCCACCACCATTGCCTCAAAACTATCATTTTTATCTCCCTTCCTTCCCTATTTTCATCTATTGAGCACAAAGGCCCTCCTTTTGTGTCTTAAACCCTCCAAAACCCACAAATCCCTCTCATCCTTTAAGCATTCCCTCTTCCAATGGCTCTTTTTGAGGTTGTCGCCGCCATCTTCTCAATCTCTATGCTCCTTTCTCTCATGGGAAAGAAAAGGGCAGCCCCAGATGAGGCCGAGCCAAGCCGACCACGCCGTACTACGAGGAGGGCGGACGCCGAAGCCAGTACGAGTGTCGAGCGTGAATGGAGGTCCAAGTGGGACCTCGATCCTCACATTCCGTTGGAGAGATCGCTACTTCCAAATATCGACCTTGGTAAGTTCCACAACCGCAAGGTCGTATTTGAGGCACATGTCGATGAGAAGATGTTTGGGACATATCCAGCCATCAACTTTCTCCTAGATAATGGGTGGGGCCACATATTCGAGGGGAACACTCATGCGAGCAAAGGCACTGTGCGCACCTTCTACGCCCTCACTCTGAATCCACTATTGAAGCCTCTCCAGTTTACTATCCCTCTAGGAAGGCACGAAATCATAGTTGGTATGGATGAGATTGCCCGCATTATGGGAGTCGAAAGAGGTGTGGTGCAAGCCAGTGAGAAGAACCTCACTAGTGAGAGAGAGAAGAGACTCTGCACACATTTCCTATGCAGCTAACTCGAGCATTGGAGGTGAGGAAATAGCCTCGCTTCATCCAAGATGACGGCCGACTTCCACCTACTCCACCACATATGCACGTATAACGTGTATCCTAGGTGGAGTAATCGCATCGATGCACAAGGTTCATGGTGGATTTCTTATATAGAGTTGGGCAAGGAGAGAAAGTATGATTGCCTACTCTTGTCCTATCCCAGATAATCCGCACTGCTCGGTCTACTAGGGAGAGCTCCTCACTACTTTTTGGCCGACTTATTTGCAAGATAGCATGCCACTACTGTTTCTGACTCCATATGGAGGACATCGCCCCAATCCACATTATCAGTGAAAACACGCTTGACAACATGGGCATTGGCCAAAAGCGACGCCAAGCCCGCCTTGAGGAGCTGAGTGATGATGCAGAAGAAGAAAGTGAAGATGTCAAGGAAAGTGAAGGTGAGGAAGAAAGTGGCGACGAAGAAGAAGGAAGTGGTGGGGAAGGCAGTGAAGATGAGGGCAGTGGTGAAGGGGGAGATCAGGAAGAAGAAGAGGAGGCCCAAGACTCTGAAGGGGGCTCTCCTCCTGCTACACAGGAGCACCACCGTGATCAGGCCACCATAGAGACCCGCTTAGCTCAGATTGAGAAGAGTCAGGTCGCCCTGAGATAGGAGGTCAGAGAGACCCAGGCCAAGCTTGAAGAGAGTCAAGCCTTCATAAAACAAAAATTCAAGAAGGTGTCTCGCACTTTGAAGGCTCTCTTGTGCTATTTGCAGGACAAGGGTGCTCCTCCTCCATCACCAGATTCAGATGACTAGTCCTATGTTGTAGTTATCATTGGGTCTTTTTCTTTTCATATTTTGCTTGCTTTCTATCTTACAACCTTGATAAGCTTAGTAGTAGGGTAGAGATGTGGTATGTTTTGGTGTTTGAAGCTTTGGTAGATTAGCTCTCATACATCTTCTGTCATTATTCATGTAAAACTATATCTCATGTATTGTGACAAATTTTGGTAAATGAAATGCATGAAGCTTCTTTTGAGTTGGAATGTAAATGATGTTTAGATGAGTGCTTGTTCTTATGCTAATTCTTACACGGGTTACACCCTATGTTGTATATAGGGAATGCCACCCAAAAGCACTCGGAGTACGGCACGTCTTACACTTGGTGAATTGAGTGACCGGGCACCTCCCCTCAGCGATAGCCATACGGACCCCAGTTTGGGCTCGGATCATGAGACTATGCCGGATTCTCAGCCGGCCACTGGGTCCACTAATGGGCCAACTCTTTCTGCACCAAGGTTCCAAAGCAGAACCGTGCATCTACTTCGACGCCTCACATGCCTCAATCGGCTCCTCCTGATAGGTTGAAGCAAATGATGCTATTAATACAGCAGCAGCAATAGTTTTTTACTACCATTGCGAGGGCCATTGCACAGAACATGCATGTGGTCCCGCCTGCACCCGCACCACCTGTACAGCTTGCTAGAAACATGAATGCCGGCAACTTATTCGAGCGATTTCAGCGCTTCCGACCTCCTACTTTTGTGGGTACTCACCGACCCGAGGAGGTTGAGTATTGGCTTGACCGCATCTCTAAGATGCTGAAGCCGCTGCATTGCACTAAGGTAGAGCAAGTTGAGCTGGTCATATACATGTTCGAGAAGGAAGCCAGTCTCTGATGGGACATCATCCTTCGAACCATGGTTGTTGGCTATGTATGGACATGGGAAGCTTTTGAGACATGCTTACATGGAAAGTATTTCCCTCTCACCTACCGTAATGAGAATGAGGGAGAGTTCCTTTGCCTCCGACAGGGAGGGATGACTGTGGCCGAATATAAGAATTGGTTCACGGAGCTGGCCAGATATGCTCCCTTGATATTAGTAAATGAGCCAATGAAGATGCGGCAATTTTCTGAGGGTCTGCAACTCGAGATACGCACGAAGATGTGTTGCGCTAGCATACCCAACTATGTTGAGCTAGTGAACATGTCTTTGCATCCTGAGCAGGACGGGGACAAATTATCCCGTATGCATGTGCCCATGGCTCTGAGGCGTCAACCGGATTTGCCAAGCAGACCGTTACTCGGTAAGAGGCCCCGTGTAGACTCACCTCCCAGACTTATGGCTCCACCAGCCCAGATGAGCCGATCAGACTTGTGGTGCACCTACTGCAAGAGGTCGGGCCATACAGATACCTACTATTTCACCAAGATAAGTGATAACGGCTTCTCACCGCCTCAGAAGATCAATCGTCAGCTTCCTCAAGCCATATCAGCTCCACCTCTGCGATCAGTGCTGCCAGCATAGCCTTTCTATAGGCCTAATGTACCACGTAGAAGGCTGCCTCAACGACCTATGGTACCGCAATCGAATCAACCTCAACAAGCTCGAGTGCACTCACTTGCAGCTGAGGCATCCGAGACAGCAGTTACAACACCATTGGCCTTTGAGGTCACAGCATACATCCAAGGTACACCAGTTTTCTTATTGGTGGACATCGGGTCCACTATCTCTATAATATCATGCGCAGCAGTTAAGCGACTGGGATTGAAAACTAGTCATATGGTTGGGTTGAGACTCCTTACCGCCATAGGGACCTTCTCAGATACTACCAAGATGTGTAAGGGTTGTTTAATAGACTTAGGGAGCAGAACAGTACTCGTCGACCAGATCATTGCCCCGCTATTTCACTACGATGTAATCCTCGGTATGGATTGGCTCACCAAGATGAAGGCAGAGATTGATTGTGATGCTAGGGTGGTGACAGCCCATGGACCTGAGGGCACGACCTTTACATTCCTAGTTCAGGTCAGTTAGTACTACTGCATTAGTTGTTATGCTACCATCCTAGAGAATGTTAGTGGTCGGACACTTGGGAACACACCAGTAGTTCAGGATTTTACGGACGTGTTCAGAAAGATACCTGCATTACCTCCTCAGTGCGAGATTGATTTTACTATTGACCTGGTGCCTGGTGCGACACCTATATCTCTTCTGACATATCGCATGCCTCCATGTGAGATGGAGAAATTGAGGAGACAGATCGATGATCTGTTGGGTGCAGGCTTCATACGACCGAGTGTGCCTCCTTGGGGAGCACCTGTGTTATTTGTAAAGAAGAAGGATGGATCACTGCGATTGTGTATTGATTATCATAGGTTGAACCAAGTGACGATGAAGAATAAGTATCCTTTGCCCAGGATAGATGATCTGTTCGACCAATTGAAAGGGGCACAGTATTTCTCAAAGATCAACTTACTGTCAAGGTGTCACCAGTTGCGCGTCAAGGATGAGGATGTGCAGAAGACAGCTTTCAGAACCATCTTTGGACACTACGAGTTCCTTTTGATGTCGTTTGGACTCACAAATGCACTGGCCGTGTTCATGGACCTGATGAATAGGGTGTTTCGGCCGTATCTGTACTAATTCATTATCGTATTTATAGATGACATCCTAATATATTCCAAGAGTCGGGAAGATCACGAAGAGCGCCTGCGAGCAGTCCTTGATACTCAAAGGAAGAACCAATTGTTTACTCAGTACAAGAAGTGTGACTTTTGGAAGGAAGAAGTCAAGTTCCTAGGACATGTGGTGTCCAAGGAAGGGATAGCGATGGACCTTGCTAAGGTGACCGCAGTTCGGGACTGGAAGCAGCCCAGTTCGGTTACTGAAGTGAGGAGTTTCCTTAGCATGGCAGGCTACTACCGTCGATTCATAAGGGACTTCTCCAAGATAGCCAGACCGTTGTCTCAGCTGACTCGGAATGATCTTAAATTTGCCTGAAATGAGAAGGCAGAAGCAGATTTTTAGGAACTGAAGGACAAGTTGACCTCCGCCCCTATGCTAATATTGCCAGAGCAAGGGGTCAAGTATACGATATACACCGATGCATCTCGCGTTGGCTTGGGTTGTGTTCTGATGCAGAAGGACAGAGTGATTGCTTATGGCTCACGATGGTTGAGGAAACACGAGGAAAACTACCCTACGCACGACCTGGAGTTAGCGGCTGTCATCTTTGCATTAAAGCTCTAGAGACATTACCTCTATGGAGAGGAGTTCGAGCTCTTTTGCAACCACAAGAGCCTCAGATACATTTTCACACAAAGGGACTTGAATATGAGGTAGCGACGATGGATTGAAACCTTAAAAGACTTCAAGTTTGAGGTTTCCTACCATCCTGGCAAGGCCAACCTTGTGGTAGACGCGTTAAGCCGCAAGAAGACGATAGCATTTATGGCTCCGCTGATGATAGACGAGTGGAACATGGTAGAATTTGTGCGAGACTTCGAGCAGAAGCTTACGATAGAGGAGCCATTCGAGAGCGTTGCACACATTCGTGTGCAGCCACTCATTGATGACAGGATCATTGCAGCTCAGAAAGATGATGCACTATTGGCAAAGATGAGAGAGCAGGTGAGCGACAATAAAGGCTCGGACTGAGACTTGGTATGGATGGGGGTTTACGTTATCGTGGCTGCCTATGCGTCCCAAATCTTCATAACTTGAGAAGAGAAGTTCTCGAAGCTGATCACAATTCGAAAATGGCGATGCATCTTGGTAGTATGAAGATGTATCAAGATATGAAGCAATCGTATTGGTGGGACAATATGAAGGCCCACATAGCAGATTATGTGTCCCGTTGTCTAACATGCCAGCAAGTCAAGGTCGAGCATCACTGACCTCCTGGACTGTTCAGCCCATGCCCATAGCTGAATGGAAGTGGAATTTTATCTCTATGGACTTCATTTCAAGATTGCCGAAGACGAGGAAGGGGCATGACTCTATTTGGGTGATTGTGGACCAGTTGACGAAATCGTCTCATTTCCTCCCTATTAAAGTCTCAAACTCAACAGACGACTTAGTCAGGTTGTACATCAAGGAGATAGTACGTCAGTATGGAGTTCCTATGGAGATCGTGTCGGACTGAGACACGAGATTCACATCTATTTTTTGGACTCTTATCCATGAAGCAATGGGTGTGAAACTGAAGTTCAGTACCGTGTTCCACCCATAGATGGATGGGCAGACGGAACGGGTGAATCAGGTGTTGGAAGATATGTTGCGAGCTTGCGTGCTTGATTTCAATGACAGTTGGGATGACTGTCTTCCTACGGAGTTCACTTATAACAACAGCTTTCAGGCGAGTATTGGCATGGCTCCCTACGAGGCACTGTATGGGCGCCCATATCGAGCACCACATTGCTGGGCAGATTGGCTCAGAATTAGTACAGGTGACCTCAAAGAAGATTGACATTATTCGGTGTCGAATTTTTATAGGACAGTAAACAGAAGAGTTGCGCCGATACAAGACGGCGACAGCTAGAGTTTGAGGTCAGGGACTATGTGTTTCTCAAAGTTTCTCCCATGAAGGGAGTCCTTCGATTTGGCAAGAAGGAGAAACTCACGCCACGGTTTATTGGTCCATTCCAGATTCTAGATCGAGTGGGTGTGGTAGCATACCGCTCACCCACTTGCAGGCGTGCACAACGTATTTCATGTATCGATGTTGAAGAAATACGTTCCTGATCCTTCCCACATTATCAGATGGGAGCAAGTACAGTTGAGTAAAGATGCTACTTATGTACTGCGACCGACCCGTATCCTAGACAGGAAGGAACAGGTGTTGCATATCCTTCCATCTGAATATCGCCTGATCCCGTTTACACATTGAGTGAGTGGTTGAATAGGCGGTCGATCTCATTAGATTTCGGTCATACAATACGTGTCTGCCTATCTCAACACTTGGGGTTATAATTATTCGGTTTGAATTGATCCATAAATTCAATTTTGACATGCCCACATCCAAGAGTCGAAAACTAGCAGCAACACAGGTAAAAATAAATGAGCCAAATTAGACAAGTCATCGAATTAGAAAGTTCCAAAAATAGTAGGTTTTAAAATTAGCAAGTTTTGGGGAAAAAATAATTTCACTCCAAAAATTTTAGGATATTGCGCTGTTGTTTAATCAAATCCTACCATGTTAGGGTGAGGGAGTTCTGTAAAAGCAAGGCTAGTACCCAATGCATATTCAAATCCAAAAATGGATTATACAACTTAATGGGGAACAGGATGATGGGCAACACCAATTTCCATGCCAGCTCATTTTAAGGCATGGACCCAAAGATGAAGTAAATCCAAATCTTAGGTGAACACACCACATGAAACAGTAGTGATTGGGCACCCACAGTTAAAAACTTCTTAGGGCCCACTAAAGCCCACTGTAATGTTTATTTGTCATCTAATTTGTTGGTTACACGTGCTTGGATGAAAGGAAACACAAAAGTTAGTGTAACGTCTCGGAAAAATCCGTACAAAGACCCGAGTACCACCTCAGGTAGAAATCATTAAGGACTGAATCCTTTAGAAATTAGATAAAAGTTAATTAAGTACTAAACTGAATTAATCGGTAGATTGGCTTGAACCGCTTTCTATACGAGCTACAAGACCTAAATCCAGTAGAATTGCTAACTCTACATTACCTAGAAACCTAGGATCAATCTTAAAACCCAATCGCTCTCGGGAGCATATTGAAACTCCGTATCGGACCTGTACCGCACGTTGAAAGTCCGATTCCCACAAAATTATATGGTTACGACTGCCTTACTGGGCTTGACAACCATCTCAAAAATTGCGTCTAAATAGCACCCAGAAATGCACAACTAGAGCCCTGAGTAAAGTGTGTGAAAAATGTGAATATCTTTAGGAAATGAACTCAGATTTAAGTGAATTGGGTTATTCGCTTGCAGGATAAATTTAAGGTTTTAGACCGTCAGAGTCTGACCCAACTACACCCTTGGATCAGGAAAATTTCCCTACACATTTCAGTGTACTTGTAACCCTGATCGAGTGACGATAGCCGTTGAACTGAAACTAGTCCTCCACGGTCGATCCACAAATTCAATCAGACTGAAATCTTAACCTGACATGGATCCATTGTCAAGGAACTTTTCCCGAACTGTATGCAGGTAATGGACCTCCAGATGAGCTCCGTTAGCCCGAAACAGATGACTCTTGGCTGTATCTAAAGTATACCATGGCCCTGTGGCCATTGACATCACTTCTAGGCCTATATAATGCCCTAAACCCACCCCTCTCTCATTCCATACGAATTTCCTAGAACCCTAGGAGAGTGAAGAGAGAAAAGAAGAGAAAAGTGTGAGGTGAAGAGTGAAAGTCAGGGAGATCGAGGCGGTGTTTCTTTCGTGTGACTACACGCACTAGATTGCCTCTTTGTTACGCTACACAATTTGTTTCAATTCCGTTTTTGAGATAAGAAATCCGAACCCTAATCTGTTTTAGGTATTCAAATAGGTAGATTGGCGAAATAGCTAACATCGTTCGTGATTCATGTAGCCATTGTGCCGTAGACGAAGGCATAGTGTTTGAACTGAGTTCGATACGAGTTTACCAATGGAAGGTGCGGACTATAAACGTTTAGGTTATGGTTTTCAAGGCTTTCAATATCAGTCAATGATTTATGACTGACTTGATTGCTGTCACATGTACTTAGATGTGATGTTTTCTGTGTATTACGCATATATATGAACTATGTTTAATATAATGCATCCCATGCGTTTGTTGAAATGTTTAAATGAATATGGAATTTGGATTTGTGCTTGTCATAATTATTAATTGTAAATACATGATTGTTGTATGTGTGACAACTCTTTTGTGAAAGGACTCGCCATAATATATGTTATAACTATTATATTACATGTATATTGTAATGTGTAATCTAAGTGTTTGATAAAATGTTTGAACGAGAAATTATTTGATGAAATGTGTTTATTGAAGGTGTCGAGATCAGATTTTCAATCACCTTAGCTATATGAGTAGATTCCTACATGTAGTTTAAATGCGGCTACATGATTTATGTGTGAAATGCCTATGTATGATAACATGCACACTATATGTTTGCAAAAAATGCTCAAATGAGATTTACATTTAAAATGTTTGTTAAATGTTGTCGTGACTATCACCTATGAATGCCTATTATATTTGAGTGTGAATGGGACTAATGTATAGTCCAAGCAATCAGTAATGGTTTCCGATCGAGTGGTTGAATTAGTTTCACCACAATAGATACGTTCGATGAATCCGAGTCGTACGGTGATTATCGACAGTGGTTAGGCCACAAGGAGTGCGTATGCGCTTCATGTCGATTAATTCAAAGTGCGCTTGTACCAGTCGAGTTTGTCAAGTAACCCGATTGACCTAATGTATGTTCACCATGTATGAACGCTACCGCTTGAATCTAAGATACCACTTATCAATGAAAAGCCCCTTTAACCTTGATACCACAATCCACTAAGACTCCTGAGCCGGGTATGGTGGTATGGGACACCGTAGTCGAGCTATTAGCCTACGCTAGGGTGACGAGCCTCCCCGTAGTGTCCAGTGAGCAACCCAAACTCATGAGCTGAATACAGTGGTATGAGACACTGTATTCGAGCTGTCCGCCTACGCTAAGGTGACGAGCCTTCCCGTAGTGACCTCGAGTATAAACTAAAGCCTACGTTGAGGTCACAGCCTGTAACATCCCGAAAATTGAGGGTCGAGTAGTAACTCAACTCTCGAGTTCCAGAACATCACTTATGCAACAAAATGGATGATGATTGAATGTTGACTGTATTAGAGTAGTGAACATGAGTGAGATTAAGCCAAAACAGCATATCATACTCCAGAGACAGTTAAATTTGCAAGCGAAAGACGGTGATAGATAGATAAAATATATAAACTATAATGAGTCTCCAGAGTGTGATAACATTACCAGGTTAAATAATTACAAGTACAATCCTAAAATATACCAAATGTGTAAGGTCCTCTAGTCAATATCCTAGAAAGCCCCGTCGATCAGGACACGGCTCACGGGAAGCCGTCGAGAAGACAACCAATACAAGCATGCATCGTAGTCATTGCAAAGGTCCGGCTCCGCCTCAGAAGTAGCGTCGCCATCTGAAATCAGACAATGTCTGGTGGGTGTTCGAAACACCGTCCCGTAATGTGGGAGTGAGTAGCTAACTCAGTGGAGCAATAAAGCATAGGTTAACATGTTATCGACTCAGTCAAGCAGTAATGATATAGCAGTACAATCAAACACTCCTAACTACTCTTATTAATGTAAGTATGAATGACATGATGTATGCCCTCACTGACATACTCCCTCATGCGACACCATCTCACGCATGACATACTTTCATCCCACAAAGTTGCTCCACATCTTCCCGGGCACATGCAATGCATGATGAGCATGATTACCGAGTTTTTAATTAGTCCATTTCAAACTTGCAGGATTGGGAAACTAAGGTACCTCCCTTGTATCATTCCCAAACATGATCCATTCTAGGGTCGTCGGTCTAGTTAATATCGGATGATGGTGCGTTTTCTAGGTCATCTGCGAGAGGCTACCGGTGGCTATTACGCACAAAGGTTACACCACTCCCCATCACCCCTTAAACGATTCATCACTGTATGAAACGAGGCCTAGTTCATACTCTATATATCACGGCGAACCCTAAGGCGCTCTGTGCGATTTCAGAGTATGCTCGAGGTATACAATTTGTCACGGGCCCATTGCATGCACAAAGGTTGCACCACTCCCCATCACCTTATCAATGTAGGCGACGGCGCGAATATAGTGTCCCATACCACCATAATCGGCTCACGAGTTTGGTTGCTCACTCCGACACACTACGGGGAGGCACGTGGCCCAGTGTGTGGGCGACGGCTCGACCACGGTGTCCCATACCACCATGCCCGACTCATGAGTCTTAGCGGATCGAGTACCATGGTTAAAAGGGTTTTCACGGTAAATTTGGTACCCAGGTTCGAGCGTGCGACAAACATGGTGAACATACATTAGACAGATCGGGTTACTTGACGAGCTCAGCTAGCTCAAGCGCACAACAAGTTGTACGACATGAAGTGCATAAGCACTTCGCGTGGCTAACCACTATCGCCAACCGAAGTACGACTCGAGTTCGTCGAACGCATCTCACGTGGCGACATGAAACTCAACCACGATCTCCAATCTGGTACCGATTGTCTGGACTATAATCATAGCCCCAAACACAATCAATTGTCATCCACGCATGTGGAGTAAAGCATGATAAACAAAGTAATTCAAGCATGATAAACAAAGTAATTCAAACATGCTAGTAGGCATGTTATAAGCATATTATAAAGCATGATATAAAGCATGTTATAAAGCACTACATCAATAGGAATACAAACACATGTATTGCAAGTAAGCGGTTTTAAGTGATCAACCTCATGGAGGTAATCATACATGTCGCTAGGGTAGTTGAGAATCCAATCTCAACACCCTCACAAGGCATCTACATCCAAACACTTACTCACTCAAGCATTTCCACAAACACTTAACATACACTATTTCACATACTTGGTGTATGTTAGCAAACATGTATTAGGGCGAGTCCTTTCGCCAAGCAAATAATTTACGCACATATAGTATATTTATACAATAAATAATCATAGCAAACACATCTCTAAAATACATATGTATACAGTACTTTCTACAATACAGTATTTGTACATACATAGTGTATATTAGTAAAACATGTATTTGGACAAATCCATTTACCAAATAAGTATTTTATCCATATATCATATATTCATACAACAAATAATCATGTCAAACACATTTCCAAAAAATATATGTATACGGTATTTTCTACGAATACTTAAAATATGTAAAATTCCATAATTTGCATCTTTAATCGAAACCGAAATCGAAAAGCACTTTGTACATGTGCAATTGCATGCAGATCATGAATCTATCATTATCTGAAATTGAAAGCGTTGAAAACCGTAACCTATACACCTAAAGTCCTCACCTTATATTGTAGAATCGTAACGGAGTTGATAGGTTTGCTAAGCTCCCGTATTCGGCAGTTTGGCAACCTATGGAACGAAATACGTTAGCTATTTCATAACCTACAACCACCCAAGCCCCAAATTAGGTTAGGGTTAGGGTTTCTTACCTAAAAACGGGGCTGAAATCGCCGGAAAAATGATGAGAATGAAGCGGTTGAACACGTATAGCAGCGGCAGGGAGATGCTCCCACATCTCCCACACTTTCTCTCTCTTTTCTCTCTCTTTTCTCTCTCTCAATCTCAAATTCGTATGGCTGCCATGAGAGAGGGTTTAAGGTCCTTATATAGCCTAAAAATTTACTGAAATAGACTTATGTTCAAGGTATACTTACATTATAATCAAATCGGCATTGTTTTCAGCTCAAAAGAGGGTTTGGCGGCCCTCCTTGAGCCAAAGGTCGGACTTAAGCTCTCTAACGCCGGATCTACGTTCTATTAAGTTTTCCGGTCGGGATTTCAAATCACGCGTGGCGGACTGAGTTTCAATTCAACGATCGACGGATCTCGATCGGAGATTAAGTACATGTAAATGTGTATGAAATTTCTCCGATCCAGGTGTAATTTAGTCTCGATTACGACGGCACCGATTGCTTAAACCCGATCATAGCGATAGGTGCCAGATTACTATTCAAGATATTTTATTTTGAAATTATTTCACATTTCTCACACTCTTCACTCCGAGCTCAAGCGAAAAGCGCTGGGACACTATCTGGATTTGATTTCCGAGATGGTTGTCAAGCCCAACGAGGCGGTCCTAAGTCCTTAACCTCATATTGTTCGGACTCCCGATGTGCGGTCCAGATCAGATACGGAGTTTCGTAATGCTCCCGAGAGCAGTCGGGTAATGAGATTGATCCTAGGTTTTAGGGTAACCTAGCGTCAATGATTCTACAAGTTTTGGGTCTTGCAGATCGTATTTGAAGCAATTCAAATGGATTTCATGGCTAATCTAGTTTATCACTTAGTTAACTTTGTCAAATTTCTAAAGGATTTAATCCTAAGTGATTTCCGTCTAAGGTGGTACTTAGTCCTTTGTAGTTTGTGTATAAAGTGATCCAAGTTATACTACTTAGCTAGTTTAAGATAGTGTCTAGGATGAAAGTTCTTAGAAAAATTGGAAGATCAAGGTGGTGATGGGTGAGATTTGTGAAGGAAATGGGTTCAAAGGCAGCTTTAGACATTGGGATTCAGTTCTGACAAGTTAATGAGGTGTTAGGATCGACCCATTGCCTAAGGACGTCTAATCCCAGGTTGGCAAAAATCGGGATGTTACCTGTATTTCCCGTAGTGACTGGACTCCTTCCAACCGCTTTCTAAATCAGGGGTGGCGTTGCCCTATAACTTACCTATCATCTATGATTAACTAGGATTAACGACCCTAGATGGATCATTGTTTGGGTAAATGATATAAAGGGAGGTACCTTAGCTTCTCGAACCTGCTGTATGAATGAGTATAATAAAGGACTGGGCTAACACAATCATGCGCCGCATTGCATGTGCCTTTGGCGTAGGATTTGAGCACAGTGGAAGGGTTGCATGCGCGATCGTGAGATGATGTCATAGAGGGAATGCAGGCGAAGGCATGCATCATTCACACATATCATCCTTGCATTAACCAAAGTACTTAGGAATGCTTGTTGTATTGCTTTATTATTACTGCTTGACTTAATTGATAACATGTTAACCTTTGTCTTATAGCTCCGCTGAGTTGATCATTCACTCCCACTCTGGGACGGTGTTTTAAAACACCAACGAGACTTTGTTGTAGTTTCAGGTGATGATGAGGCTTACAAGATGGAGCCTGTCTTCTTTGATGACGATGAGTTCTCCTACATGCAACTCTCTGGCGGGTCTATGTAGACCTGGAGTTGCGTATTAGGGCTACAGGAATATGGATAGATAACCTGACACTTTATCATTTTGTATATTTTGGAACTATACATGTAACTATTTAACCTGGTGACATTCATACTCTAGGGACTTACAATCACTTATTTGCTCTATATATTTATCACAGTCTTCCGCTTGCGTAATTTAACTGTTTCTGGAGTATAATATGCTAATTTGGTATAATCTCACTCATGTTTAATGCACTAATACGGACAACATTTAATCATCATTATCTATGTTGCATAAGTGATACGTTGGAACTCGGGAGTTGAGCCTCCGCTCAACTCCCAATTTTCAGGGCGTTATAGTTAGCTTGATCCGAAACTTTTGTGGTCCTTAAGAAGTTTTTAATAGTCAATCACCATTGTTTCCTATGTTGTCTATGTTGTGGTCCACCTGAGATTTGGATTTGCTTCACTATATAACACAATTACGACTTAGCTCCACCTTGCACCAACCATGTGGTGGGACTCTAACTGTAGGGCTCGCCTTCTCACCAACCATGTGGTGGGACTGACTTTAGGGCTCACCTTCATGTGTGAATTCTATATCCATGCCATCCATTTAGTTTTCCAGCTTATTTTAAGGCCTAGTATTAAGAAATGAAACATATATAAATTTTAGTTGAACCACAGTGCAATAAATATTAATTATTAGTCACTAAAAACTTTTGTAAACCACAAAAGTTTTGGATAAGCTGATATTTGTTTTTTTTCCTTTCATTCGGGAAAGTGTGACCTTATCAACAAGTCAGATGGTCAGTAAACAGTACAATAGACCTTAGGAAGTTTTTAACAATGAGCATTCAATGACCACTGTTTCATGCAATGTGGTCCACCTTAAATTTGCATTTGCTTCATTTTCGAGATCATGCCTAAAATATTCTAGAAAAAAAAAAAAAAAGACGAGGGAGTGGATATACAATGCATACGCCCAGATGGGCCCTACAGTCAGGTCCCACCTACACCGGTGGTCGCAGCCAAGTCGCGCTCATACAACACATCCATCAAGGTAGGCCCATGGTCACTGCCTGATCGAATCGGCTCCCAACTCAGTCAGCTTAGGCCCCGTTTGTTAAATCTGAAGTCTAAAGCCTGAATCTGAAGTCTAAATCTCGAATCTGAAATTTGAAGCCTGAATCTGAAATCTGAAGTAAAAAAACTTGTTTGGTAATTATGGCTGAAGTCTGAAATTTTAGTACTAAATTTGAAACAACCTGTTTGTTAACAAACATCTAAAATGTCTGAAATGTGTTAATTTGACACATTTGCCCCTATCTCTTGTTTGAAAATATTTTACATTATAAAGAAATTATTTTTTATTAAATGAAAATAAAATTATTCTATTTAATTTAAATAAAATATGAAGTACTTAATAGAAAACTAAAATATCATTATTCACAAAAGTCAGGGTGCGCCCATATAGGTTTCCAGCGCAGGAACTTCCTGTGAAAGGCTTTCCAACGGAATCCGGGATTGGCTAGTCCCGCTGCCACCATCCAATGGCTAATGGTCGGTGCTCTGTGGGCCCCACCATGATGTATGTGTTTCATCCATACTATATATATATATATTTTTCCATATCATTTTATAGTATGAGACAAAAAATGATGTATATCCCAATCTCAAGTGGACCACATTACAAGAAACAGTGTTGAATGAACTTTGTTCATTGAAAACCTTTTGGGGACCGTAAATGTTTTGGATCAAGCTGATTTTTGTTTTTTCACTTCATCTGGGCATGTATGACCTAATCAACATATTGGATGTCAAATAAACAGTACAGTGGGCCCTAGGAGGATTTCAACGGTGGATATTCAGTCACTATTGTTTTCATGTGATGTGGTCCACCTGAGATTTATTTCCCTCTTATTTGTGGGATAAAGACATAAAATAATATGTTAAAATGGATGAATGGAAGGGATGAAACACATACATCATGGGGTCACAGAGCACCGACCACATATATCATGAGATTTATATCCCTCTTATTTGTGGGATAGTGACACCCCGGCTCCCAGGACCCGAGTACACTACTTGTTTCCCAAAAACCAAGCGTTAACCTGTAACGGTGACTCGAATATTACGTACATTTTTTTTTCTTTATCAGAGTTAACCATTCAAGTAGAATAAAAACAATTCAAGTATAAGAGGGAGTCCAAGTATACATAATCAAGGTTTTCAAGTGGTTATCCAAAAACTTATACAAACCAATTGTCTTAAGTTTTATAAACATAACAGTATAAATTAAATACAAATAAGATTAGGAATAGAGATTCGCAAGGTCATCAGGCTCCTCCCATTCCTCCTGAACACCATCGTATGCATCATCTGCGTCTCCTGCACACTGAGTACGCTTCGATAGCATCAATGGCTATCCAATGAGGTATAACCCCCAAGATTTATCGATCATCAAGATAATTAAGCATAGTTATTATAGACAATGTATAACAATTATTACATAATGATTATCATGGAAATCAGGTGAGGTTCAACAAATACACATTCATTAAATAAATCACACAAAATAATCTTGTTTAAATGCATGAATGTATGCACATGCTCACAAACCTGGGGATGCACATCCAGCTTGTAAAAAGTCGCCCAAGGAGAATTAGCCACCCGAAAACATACTCAAAGGTACGCCCAAGGAGAACTAGTCACCCGGAAAAGACTATGCAACGAGGTCGCCCAAGGAGAACTAGCCACTCTGAAAAATACTCAAAAGTACGTCCAAGGAGAACTAGCTACCCGGAAAAGACCATATAATATAGATCACCCAAGGAGAATTAGTCACCCAGAAAAGACCATATAATATAGATCGCCCAAGGAGAATTAGTCACCCGGAAAAATGCACAAAGGTACGCCCAAGGAGAATTAACCACCCGGAAAAGACCAAATAATATAGATCGCCCAAGGAAAGTTAGTCACCCAAAAAACTACACAAAGGTACACCTAAGGAGAACTAACCACCTGGAAAAGACCGTAATATATGCCATGAAAATGCATGATTAGCCCAGCCATTATTATTCCAAATTCAAACAATCAATTTAGAAAAGCTCAAAGGTTACCATGGGGGGTTGGTCACCCAGCATAGGCCAATAGCTCAGGCATAGTGTCCCATTCCACTATCCCTATCTCATAAGATTAACAAATGTGATGTTTAAAGGTAATCTACTCAACTAGTGGCCAATTGTAGTTCTACAAGTGGGACTTATCATTAAAGGACTATTTAATAATAATTCTTTAAAGCCGCAAGGGCAAATAGCCAATCCGAGCCACAAAGGGCAAATAGTTAATCCAAGTCAGAAAGAGCAAATAGCCTAACAAGGCCGCAAAAGGATAATTAACCAATGAGAGCCACTAGGGCAAATACAAGCTGCAAAGGCAAATAACAAAAGCCACTTAGGCAATAAATGGTCCATAAGATGATAAGTCCACCATATTTTCATTTAATTCATTACACAAATGGCCACTAAGTTGAGGACCTCTAAATACGCCATAAAGTAATTACAAATGGTATAATAAGTCACGTACAATGTCACTAACATTTACAAATATAAAGCGTGCATCTTAAATTAGATTAGAGATACTAGAGATTCATAGCATGTTAAATTACTTGAATTTGAATCTAAACATGTTGCATTTATAAAAGGTTACTCAAATAAAACTAACATTAATCATTATTTTCACATTGCACTATATTAAGTAATCAACAAATTAATTAAACCAAGCTAACTATTATGATGTAGGAAAAGCTTGAAGGGTGATCCTCACATCAACGAGTGTTTTTTCCTTGTCTTGGAGTCCTTATGAGGTGGATGTAAAGACCTTGATTGGACAGATTGAAGGAAGAAATGTCTTCTAAGGTAAATGATTGCTGATTACACCTAAAGAAATTGTTGTAAAACACCAGTGAGTCACGACCGAGTTGACTCAGTCGGGATTTTTAACTAATAACTAGTTGAGTTAGTTTACACAAGTTTTATTTACTACAAAGCCTGCTTAATGATTCCATTGATTACAATGCTACCCACATCATCCCAAGATGGTAGGAGTTAGCATGTCTCAGTTGGGACACTGACCGAGTCAGCTCGCTACTGAGTACAGAGTTGACTCAGTTGGATATCTACTGAGTTTACTCGCCCACAAGCTGGATGTGGGGCTAATTAGATGGCAAAGTTCTGATGTTTTACCTGGAAGAGGTTCCCCTCCACAGCTGAGAGAATTGCAGCCCGAGTATGCCTTCTTCAACGGCTGACTGAGTCGTAAACTTGCTTTCTCAAATAGGCACCAAGTCAGCCTAGCTAAAAACTTCAAGTGATAAGTCGATTGGACAAGTTTTGGGATGATTACCAAGTGTGGAATAGGGTTGTTAGTTTTCTGGTTCTGATGTTCCCCATACTCTCCTTAGCCAATCCCTAGAGTCAGTTTCAGTCTGGGTTAGTTGGGGAAACTGGTCGAGTCGACTCATAGTCGAGTCGAGGTTAGCTATAACTGGACAGGGGCTTTGGTTACGCACCTGGATAGGAATTATTTCCCACCAACGATGAGATGGAAGATCCGAATATGTCCTCCCCTAATGATGGATTGAAGCAGGGATCTCACTATAGCTCGTAAATCCACTGAGTCAGCTCGGATTGAACCGAAACCGCTCGAGATGGTGGATTGGACACTGCTGCAGGTAGCTTCTTCTTCTTCTTCTTCTTCTCTCACTCACTCTCTCTCTATCTCTCTCTCATTCTCTCTCTTTCTCTTTCTCTGCAGAAGAGAGAGTCAGGCTGATGCTAACTCACTGCAAGAAGGGCCGGGACAAGTTGCTACAGGGCCTACGACTCGCACCAGCGGTCGATTTTTCTCTCTCCCCTTATCTCTTGTTGTTTCTTTCTTTAGCATCCGGGAAAGATGCCCTAAATCCAGCTACTTATAATCGTCCCATTTTTGGAAAATATCCAGGACTAATCACAGAGATTAGCGCGGAGGAATCATGTTTAGCCAAGTACAGCCATCCATCAGAGTCTTCCAATGTATTGGGTGTGGTGCAGGGTGTTAAAATGACTGTACATATGTATTTTAAATGGGGTGGGCTGCACAATGAACGGACCAGATCATTGAATGGGTCTGTTTTACAGAACGTGTGTCAATCGGCTAGATCAGGGAAGATGACCCACTGGTCATGGTGATTTTTTCACCACTGGTTGATCCTATGATCAGAGGCGTTCAACAGGTTTGGATTGTGTCTAGGAGGCTCATGGGGTCCATCTTACGGCGAGGTATGGACCGTTGATGACACATTCGCTAATATTGGGTTCGGTTCGGGTTGTGGCTGCGACTCGTCAATATCTCCTTTCCTTACGAGATTTTGCTAACCGTCCTAATTCCAATGCCCCGGATTAGCTCGAGAGGAGTTTCCAGAGGCCGATGATCAGGCAAGATGGTTTGTTTCTATAAGTGGAAGGATGCTTTCCGCTTTTGGCTGAATAGGGAGCCATATCCAGAAGTGGTAGGCGTGACTAGGACATTGGCGCGACGCGTGGATGGAGTCCGACGACTCCTAACGGTCGGATTTTGCCAGCGTAGAAGACTACATGATTTCCTTCCTCAGCAACAGCTCCACCTTGCAGTTCTTTATCAGTCACTGATTTAGCTTGCGTGGGAGTCTGTTGACCATGGATCTCACCATGGTTAGGGTCGGCGGGACCCTATCGAGAAGATGGACGGTTTGGATTTAGCTAGTGTATTCATATGGATGGTCGTTTGCATCGTCAAACGGAGGGTTCGGTTTGAACAGCGTCGAGCGGGAGGAAATTTTGAATTTTCGACGTTTTGTGAGCTTCTTTGATCCGATGCTAGATCTCATACACAGCGAGTGCACGCTATCTGTGTACACACTCGGCTTAGATGTGGTGGCCCACTTTGTGATCTATGCTAATCAGCACCATCCCTTTGTTTTGAAAGGCTTAATCAGAGCCTTTGACCAAGTATCAGGCATGTTCAAAGCTCGGGCGGGCCATACTTTCAATGTTCGAGTCCTATTTGTGGATTTCTGTTAATCCAGTGGTCGGATCATTCCGAATTCGAACATCAATGGATAAAAGGTCTCACGGAGTTGTTTCGATGGTTAAGACATTTCACAGCACATATTGGACGATTAGATGGCCACTCTCGCGGATAAATGACTTGTGATTCTACATAAACATTACTCTTAAGATTTAAATGGACAATTTTAAGGTGTAATGGCTGAATTGTTTTAATTTGTTGACCAATGGCCTAATTGTATTGATTACCAGATATAAGGTTTGTAATTCAATTTATGGAAAATTAGTTGCTATATATATTTATAATTAGATGACCTTGTATCTCAAGTGAATGATCATGGTGGGCTGTGCTACTTTATTTATTTATTTATTTAAGTCACTTATCTCCTTTGATCCGAGGGTCATATTGATGCTGAAGTTGAAGATAGTTGTCTTAAGGGCCCTATTACTTATTTAGATGAAATTTGATAGTAGATTTGGTGATCGGAAGGCTCGATGGGGCTAACCAAGGGGTGAGTTTGTTAGATTGAGAGTTGTGAGTCTGATGTACAATGAATTCAATGATCTAGGCCTCAAATTTGATTATGGACAGTTAGATTCATTTATCATAGGAAATTAAAATCTAACATTTAAGTTTTCCTAATGATTGATGGTCCATCTTGAAATTCAACGGGTGGATGACTCAATCTATGGATGAGAATTACTTTCCACTGTCAGCCTTAGACTAGAGTGAAGCTAAATATTCAAATAAGTTAGGTTTACATTTATACCAAGTTAGGTTACATAGTAACACCCGAGTACTGAAAAGTATAGGGTGTTACAGATAAAGACAAAAAATGATATGCAAAAATGGATGAACGGAATGGACGAAACACATACGTCATGGGGGCCATTGAGCCCCGACCACCACCCACAGGGCTAGTGGCAGGGGGAGTTGCCAATCCGTTTTCGTACCACACACCAGCTATATAGCTGGTGTAGATACGTGTTGTGCAAAGACGAGCGCGGATGCTCCTCGAGGTCTGAGTTGTATGAACGGTTCAAAGGAGATCAAAGTTACATGGGCCCTACAATAATGTATTTATTATATCCACACCGTTCATAAAATTTTTGAGATCATTTTAGAGCATTATCCAAAAAATGAATCATATCCAAAACTCAAATGGGCCACCCTAAAAATAACAGTGGGATAATGATTTTCACCGTTAAAAAATTCGCAGGGCCCACTATAACGTTTATTTTCCATCTAAACTATTCATAAGGTCAAAAATATCTGGATGAAGAGGAAAAACAAATTTCATATTTTTCTGAAACTTCTGCGACCCCAAAAGGATTTCAATGGTAGACATTCAATCTCCCACTGCTTTTTGCAGTGTGGTCCAGTTTATCTTTAGATCTATCTTATTTTTCAGCTCAAGCCTTACGACGAGCTCACAAAATGGATGGACGGTTTGGATATAATAAATACATCGTGATGGGACCCACAGAACTTGCTGACGTCAATACACCAGCCAATCCACTTCCCAATTTCGTCCCAGCCCGGGCGTGGATTAGCTACTGACAAGTTGAGTAGCGAGACCAGCTCCTGAAGTAACGTCACCAAGTTTCTTGGGCCCCACCATGATGTATGTTTTGTATCCATGTCGTCCACCCATTTGGAGAGATCATTTTAGGGCAAGATCTAAAGAATGAATTGAATCCAAAGCTCCAGTAGACCCCAGCACAGAAAATAGTGGGGGCAGTGACGCCCACCATTAAAAACTTCTAAAAGCCACAAAAGTTTTAGATTAACCTAATATTTGTGTTTTCCTTCTTTCATGTCTTTTTTAACTTTTGAACAAATTGGATTTCAAATAAACATTATGGTGGGCCTTAGGATAGTTTCAACGGTGAGAATCACTCTCCCCATTGTTTTCTATCGTGGGATCCACTACAGCTTTTTATCTGCCTCATTCCTTGGATCATGCCCTAAAATGATATCTCAAAATGGATTGAAGGTGTGGATAAAACACATACATCACAGTGGGGCCCATACAACTTGGTGACGTCACTTCAGTATCTGACTCGCTACTCAACTTGGCAGTGTCTAATCCGCCTCCCCAAGCCCATCTGCTTCAAATGCGGATTGCATCCTACCCCCGTCCAGGCAAGGCTCTGTGGGGGCCACCGTGATGTAAGTGTTTTATCTAAGCTGTTCATCATTTTTCTCATATTATTTTAATATGTGATCCTAAAGATGAAGTAGGTCCACAGCTCTAGTGAACCACACCAAAGGATGCTGCAGTAATAATGACATCCACCGTTGAAACCTTTCTAAGGGCCACTGTGATGTTTTCTTTTACCATCCACCTATTCATTAGGTCATGTATACGTGGATGAAGTGAAAACACAAATATCAGCTTGATCCGAAACTTCTCCAGCTCCTAAGAAGTCTCTAATAGTGGACGTTTAATCCCCACCTTGTGGTCCAATTAATCCTTAGACCTGCCTTTAAAAAAAAAAAAAAAAAACTTACACCTTAAATGATTTGAAAAAGTTAATGGACGGTTTGGATCAAATACATAAATCATGGTAGGGCATCAATAAGTTTTACATGTTAAAAATTAGTTTTGTATTGCGCAAAAAAGAGAAAAAAATTTCCTTACTAACTTGAAAAGGAGTAATTTTGAAAGCATTATTTTTTAAATTAGAAACACTCATCGAGCACATTCTGCGTTCACCATTAACCTTGACTCATATCGTGGAAAGAATTCAGTGAAAAATTACTCAGTGCTTTCCTTCTTCCGCGTTAACAATACATTAACAAACACCGCACCACTAAGCAGGGAATATTTTACTTAAAGCGCAAAAAAACAAAGCGTTAACAAACAGGCCATTAATCTGAGTTAATGCGTGCCACGCGTAGAATGTCTGATTTCCTGCGTATCAAGCGTCATTGGCTGCAAGAGTACGAAAGAAGTCCTAATTTAAAATAGGGGAGGGTAGAAACAAGGAGGACAGCATTGGGGAGAAGCAAATGGCGTGGTGCGCATCAAGATCCCTATCCGCGCCGGCGGTCGACCTAAGCGCCCTGCGCACCCGGGCCCCTCTCGTTGCAGGCCTTTGTTGCGTGTCCCTCGCAAGCTCCAGACTTTGGTGCTCCTCTCCTCCTCTCTCTCGTTCGAAGCCTTTTGCTTGCATAAACGCGACTATGGCCGTTTCTACTGCTGCTGGTAACCTTCTTCTCATCTCTGACTACCTTCTTTTTATTTTATTTTATTTTTATTATTATTATTTTTTTAATGTCATTTGGATTCTGATGATTGGTGATTGCATACATGCACCGTATACAGACGGTCCAAATCACGGGCCCTATCGTGGATGGATCATAGCCTGAAAACCATACTGATCCCACGATCATAACCATCAAATGGGTCTGGCTATTTAATAGACGGTTGAAAATAAAACAGTGAGCAAAATCAGGTGGTTATGATCGTTTGCCAGTTTGGATAGGGGAATGCTTCATCCACGATAGGTCCATGATTTCGAGGGTGCAGATCGCTTTATTAGGAAATGTTTTACCCATTTGATGATGTTTGTAAGTGTTTGGACTCCCACGTTTGATTCAGCTGAGTCGATGAAAGAAGCAGTGAGGAAATGCGATGGAAATGGAATGAATTGTAAAAAGTCAGAAAAGTTGGAACAGAAAAAAAGAAGGGGATTTTCACAGCAAAATTCCTCAAGAATCCTGATTTTACCAAACAATGCCTCGGCTAATTATAAGTGACTGGAATGTCCTCTTCTATTTTTTCAAACAAAGGGGTGAAGTCGAGCTTTGTGGGGCCCACGTGGTGAGTGTTTGATATCCAACATGTCCAACAGGTATATGTGACCATGATGATCAGACAAACCAAAAATCAGGCCGATCCAATCATCGGGATAGGCCATACATGAATCAGGAGGTTTTTGAGTGGTGTAGATTGTTCCATCTGTATCCCACCTGATGATTGGATTAGCCTGATTTTAGGTTAGTATGATAATCATGGTGGGGGTATGCCTTTTGGACAGTTGGGATGTCACACACACCCCACTGGGACCCACAATGCTTGATTTCACCACTTCAAATAGAAATAGATGGTCTTTCAGTCATTTCACCTCCCGAAAAGCGCTGTTTGGGCATTTGAGTTAACCAAGGTTTGTTTGTTAAATGAGAATTCTTGAGGGATTTTGCTGTAAAAATTCCAAAAAGAAGAATACTAAGACCAGGAATTATATTATTGTCAGCTGGATGATATGGATAGAGCCTTCAGGCCAATGCCTCTTTTTTTCCCCCTGTCAATGTGGAATGTTGGTGTATCTTCTTTACTGTCTGTATGCAAGCCCTTCCGTGGAGATTTTTAGGTTGTGGTCCATCCATGGCGGGGGCCAATTTGTAGATGGTCTGGATCATTGAATCATGGGCCCCATTCATAAGAACTCAACCATTGAGGATATTGTATATGTCCTTGGACCAAGGCAAGGATCATATAATTCCACCATGAAAAATACAACTCTCTATTTCTGTCATTGCAAACTCAGTCTTTGTTATGAAAAGATCAACCCCTGACTTGATCAATCATTTTAGAGAGTCCAAACTGGAAAAAATGTATTAAAAATTGATGGTTGAAGTGCTTAACCATAACTGAATTCTAGTTAGCACATCATGCCTAATCGTATCAGCTATTAATGTTGCCTAACGAGGTAGTTACTTTTGGCATTTTAGTTTGGACCTTGTACTAAGGCTTTTAAACAATTGTGCAGAATCATACAATGATACTTGGGAGGTTTGCTAGCCCCATGCACACCCTCTCCTCATACACCAACAGCGCATGTGCCAACCTGGTATGTGTTGAGAGTAGGGCATAAGGTCAACACCACTGTGCAGATGAGTTGGTGCAAAATCAGGCTGGCCTCTATATCAAGCAGGCAACTCTATACGAAGGCAATGAACATTTTGCCAAATTTCCACATTCAACATAGAAGCGTGGCCCACCTGATGAATGGACTGGCCTGATTTTTGTGCGAATTCATTTTTCAGTGAGACACATTCTACATGGCTCAGACGTGCTACGTTTGTCATGTTGGCATCTATGCCAGGAGTAATGGTGCTTGTGGAGAGTGATGCATGTGGGGTTCACTCAGAAAAAAGAGAGAGGAGAGTCTAACTAAAATACTCAAACATGTATACGAATTAGGGATTGCCTTTCGACATCTACCTATGTTTTAAATTAGACCCACTATCTCTGTAGAATTTAGAGTGTAGATGAATGAACAATCTTGTGAAATTATTGCCGGAGCTGTTTTGGTGTGGTTATAGCTATTGAGTTATAAGCAATCCTTGACAACTATTTTTTAGAGTTTCGGGTTTAGAGGATCCTCCTTGCCCATAGTCGAGTAACATATGATTCAGATTGAGATTCCTGTAAGCAACTCTACAGTTTCCATATTAACTTTTGGGTGGTAACAAACTTGCAACTTCCATTGGCTTGCTTTGAGATCGTGAGACCTGGATTCTGCTATTATGAGGCATTTGCGTAGTTGTAAAATCTTCTTTCAAAATGATACACTTGTTGAGATGATCATTAGGCTCGCTGAAATCTAAGGGAGTGTTTAGATGGACACTAAATTCATGAATTTGGCAATTTTAATCGCTTAATGAAGTGTGTTGTGGCTCGTTTGGACAGCTGTCTTTTATCCAATTCATTTTTTTTCGAAGGGCAACGGAAAGTTCCATTGAAGGAAAAGAAGAATATGAAGAAGAAAGCTGATGATGAGGGATCATCGTAAACAAAAGACAAACAAACCAAACACGTAGCTATCTCCGCTCAGTTACTAATGAATTGGTTTGCTATTGCCTTTTGAATATGAGTAGGGCTCCTATTGACTAAAGGTTCTTCAGTTCTCTTCATAATGAAAGTTGTTATGATGCCCGCACTATGATTCAAAAGGCAAACAACTCCGTCTCTGGAAGTCGTATGGGGTGGGGTGCTTGATATGAAGAATTCCTCAAACAAAAAAAAGGCAAAGTCCGGTATTTGACGAAGATCTTTCTATAAATAGATAGGAATGAGTGTTCGATATAGGTAGGGGATAGGATCCATCTGCTCTCTCTCTCTAAATGTATGTATTTCTTAAAAAAAATGTATAGAGCAGATATAACGATATAAAAGAAAATCGGGAGATGATAAAGGATACATAGACATTTAAACATTGTTGTCAAATGGCACATGCAATCGTATGAGACCCAAGGGTCCCATGTGCATATGCGATCACAAAATCACATATGCCATTGCACAACCCCCTTTTGTTTTGGAAAAAAATAAAAAATAAGAAAAATGAAAAAAGAATAAAAATTATGTAAAAATACTACAAGTGTAGGGAATTATTTTTTTAATAGTTTTATTACCAACTTAATTAAAATTTTGTTATATTTATTACACCTATTAGACTATTAGACTACAATGAGTCTACTAACAATTACTCAAATGAATGCATATACTAAGAAAATTTGAAACATCATAAAATTTTTATTGTACTTTGAACAGAGATAATTTAAGCTTCAATTTATACTTCCTCTTCCTTTGTTTCTTTGTCATTGGTTCCCACTAATTGTTCATCCACATCCAATGGTTGTTCATCTTCTTTTTGTATCTCTTAATTCTCGTCTTCCCCTATCTAGGTGTTTCGTATCCATTATGATACGGCTGTAAAGGCCGACACTTATAGGTAACAGCTTTGACCATCATGCGATACGGGAGTGAAATAGGGAGGGCAATTGGTTTTTTGGGACTATATTGGCTATTATAGGGCATAACGACGGTTCCCCCTGTAGCGATAAAAAAAATACTTAAAAAATATATATATATATATATATATTTAAATCTATCTTCACCTTATTTTTTCACTTATTCCAAAAACTATCCTACATTATTCTACAACAGATTTGGGCCACTCTTATTATAGTTTTTAGGATTAAAACTGTAAATTGAAGTGATTTTGGCGAATAGAAGCTTAGAGGGCCATTAAAAAAAAAAAAAAAAAAAAAAATGAAAAAGTGGTATTTGTGCATTTTTTATTTTTTCGATTTCTAGTTCTAATGTAAATATTATTAGCTAGGCACCGCGAAGGTGACGAAAAATACAAGAGCAAGAGCCTTAACCAGCCCAAAACAACTAAAGAAACGCCCAAAAAAAAAGCCCCCAAGATGCAAAACCAAAGAAAAAAGTGCTATTTATGCCCTTTTTTTTTTTTTTTTTTTTTTTCCGAATTCTAAAGCTTGATTGTGATGTGTAAATATTAGAGAGACATAACCATGTTCATAGATTCACTAGACAACCAGATACAACACTCTCACCAAAGAGTGGACCGTTATGCACTTATGCTACCATATACATGTTCAAAACAAAATATGAATATATAGTTGGAATATTTACATTATTTTAGATTCTCTAAATGTTTTTCCAAAATTTTTCTAGCAAAAAAATAAAATAAAATTTTAACTATCACGGGGGTCATAACAGTCGTTACCCCCCCATATCGGCTGTCACGGCCAATACCCATATCGATAACGGTGGTGACCATTACGGCTACTGTTGCCAATACAGAATACCTTCTCCTAGGCCCTAATTGTTGTTAGGCGGCTTCGCCCGTCTTCTAGCCTTCTAACTTGTAATGTGTAGTAGAATTTGAGCCTTGCAACTTGAAAGAGAGTCTTCTAGCCTTGTGGTCTTGGATAAAATGAGAGAAAAAGAGAGGTTGGAGAGTAGATAACTAGAGCTATAATGAGAGAGTAAGAGAGTAGAGAGAGTACTAGAATGAGAGAGTAAGAGAGAATGAGAGTATTAGAGTGAGAGTGAGAGAGTATTAGGTGAGAGAGTAAGAGAGTATTAGAATGAGAGAGCAAGAGAGTATGAGAGCATTAGGTGAGAGAGAAAGAGAGTAAGGAAAATGGGGAAGTGGAAGTGATTATTTATAGACAAAAAAGGAAAGAAAAAGAAGAAAAAAGGTCCCAACAGTCATAAATGTGGCCGTGGGAAGATTATGCCATCGCATACTGATACTTATGACATATGTGATCACATGTTTTTGAATACGACCACATGATGCCCAACTGTCATAAAACCGCATATGCCACTATGACATATATGGTATGTGCTGTCAAAATGGCATATGTGATTGTATATGACAAAACTACATCTTTACGAATCCTCCGAGATACTAGCTAGGGCAGTGGATGATTTTGCCCATGCAAACAGAAGCCCATTGGCCTGAAAAGAAATCCCCTCGATCGTATATGACTTGTCATGAGAAGTCCTGTTGTTATGTTCAAGCCAGATTGACGTGTGTATGAGAGAAAATCCACCACAGAACCTTTCTCTCACTCCCATGACAATTGAAGTGCCATGAGATGAAGAACTCGCCGGTTGAGCGGGGCGTTACCCAAGTCACCTTAAGTACGTTTGAAGAAAGAACACCAGATCTTCCTTAAGAAGCAGCAGTGCATAAAAAGTTCGTCCTCTAACTAAGTGCACACAATGTACACAAACTGGATCATCCTGGATGATCACGTGCTTATTCCTTAAGGGCCTGTTTGGTTTTCCTAATTCCTATGAAATACAAAGTAAATGATCCATCATTATCATTTCCAGGTGTTTGTTTAAAGGGGAATTATGGCTCGTAAATTGAGAGTCAAATACATTTGTAAAGTATGTAAAGTAAACTGCAATCATTGCAATTTCATGTTATAATAAAACTACCATTTTTACAGCGCTTTCTAGGTGAAACAAACAATGTAGCAAAATAATCATTGCAGTCAAATATAAGTGATGTCATCACACAATTACAGGAGTAAATAATCATTACCCATTTACAGCCATTTACCGTTGTAATTGGAAAACCAAACAGGCCCTAAGTGATTAATACAACATTGATGCAATAATAAAAATCCATTACTGTTGTAATTAGAAAACCAACAGGCCCCAAGTGATTGATACAACATTGATTTCTCATCTTTGCTCTTTTCTAACAAATTTTTTTTTTTTTTTGGGTTAAAAATAATAATGAAATCCATCTATTAGATTATTCGGTGTAGATCAAGGTACCAGTCTTCCTCGTTTTGTTTGTTTTCGCAGGTTGTTCTCTTTTAGTTCTTGTCATTCACAACCATTTGGTGTGGTGATTCATGCCATGCTTAGTAAGGGTGACCCAACTATCAATAAATAAAGTAATAAGGATGACTTTCTTTGTTCTGTATTTAGGTAAAAAAGAAGCCGTTCAAACAGATAAAGCACCTGCAGCATTGGGACCATATTCTCAGGCTATCAAAGCCAACAACCTTCTCTTTGTATCTGGTGTTCTGGGTCTTGTTCCTGAGGTTTGTTATCACTAGCCTAATTGATTAGTTCATCACTGGATGGGATTGGGGAGCATATATATGTCTGTGCTGTTCCCTCATCTGGTGTCTAGTTTCTACCAGCTGTGTTAATGATTTCAGTACTTGCCTGCAGACAGGAAAGTTCATCTCAGATGGTGTCGAGGAGCAAACAGAGCAGGTATATCAACATGATTAGTTAACTCTTTGCATAAAGGCTGTGAACTTTTTGTGATTATGCGATTATTGTAATCCATTTTCTGGGTCCTCTGTTTCTATTAGTTTGTCTTCTGCAAAGGACTTATTCTGCACCATAATTGCATGCAGATCTCAGTTGCAAACCGAAATCATATGATTGATATTTTTTGATGAAATGTGTTCTAGTAAAAGAAAGCTACACACCCACATATATATGGTTGGTATTTGGGCACTATGGTGGGGAAGTAATAATCTATTTTTTTGAAATTGGATTGGGTCGGTGTTGTAGGTGTTTAGAAGGGCTAGGGTGGATGTTATGGGGTGGGCCTCATGTCTCGAGTCCTTTGTAGAATGTAATCTTTCCCCTTTGTATTTGGCCTCGTTGTTGTAATTCACTTTAGATTTTTTCCTTTGGCTTTCTCTAATGCAATATCGTTACGTTTAGAAAAAATACTTGCTCCTTTGACACAAATATTTTGAATTGAATGATTATTTAATGCATTGATACTTACATAGTTATATTTCGATTATTGGGGTGCACCTGCGGTGTTCCATACATACGATGGTGTACACCCGTGCGTGCACCTACTTTGTACACATTCTAGGACCCATCTAGAACAATGTTTGGACCACAATCAATGAATTGTGCGTTCTTAGGATACTTATGCTCTAAAAAAGGGTGTAAATGTTGCTGCCCTGTGAATTGCAAAAGATATGTTTTAGAGGATGTTAGATTTTCTAAATATGTACCTTGTTTCCATTTATGGGTTAGTGCATAAATGCTTCTTGCAGTAATAGGTAATTCCCACAATGAAAAGGTCCCAAATTCTACTCCAAGCAAAGAACTAAAGGTCTATCCTAGACGAAAGAAAAATCTAAATCTTGTTGAGCGCTATCACTCTTCAACTGCGTAACTTGGGCAGTTGGACCTTCCAATCACTCTTCACAAAGGAACTTGGTTGTGTACTAATAATCTGATTGGTACTTATGTTTCATACAAAGCCTCATCTCCTTCTTATTGATTATACCTTTCATCTATATCTTTTGTATTTGAACCTACTAAGATTGCAGATGCCATGGGTGACCCAAAATGGAAAGCAACCATGCCATGCTCAAAGAGAAGTCGGCTCTTGAGAAACAGAAAACTTGGAAGTCAATCACTCTCCTACCCACCAAACATGTTGTTGGCTGCAAATGGGTATTTACCGTCAAGTAAAAAGCTGATGGATCTATTGATAAATATAAGGCATGCTCATTGCCAAGGGATTCACATAGAAGTATGGAGAAGACTACGAAGACGCCTTTGCTCTAGTAGCAAAATTGAATTATGTGCACATTCTCTTATCTATAGCAGCTCATCATAACTGGCCTTTGCATCAACTTGATGTCAAAACATTTCTTCATGATGATCTTCATGAGGAGATATATATGGCCCTTCTTCCCAGCTTCCCACCTCTAGGGGAAATGGGCAAAGTTTATGGGCTTTAAAAGCCTTGTATGGCCTCAAACAATCTCTTCGTGCTTGGTTCGGAAAACTTGTAAATACAATTGCTAAAATCATTTTGTATAGATCTGCCTTTGATAATTTGGTGTTCGTTGAAAATGTAGACGATGACACAACAATCCTCGTCCTCTATATTGATGATATTATTCTAATTGGCACAAGTACAACTAAGATATAGAACGTTAAGAAGTTCTTGGCCTTGTCATTTGAGATGAAATATTTAGGGTTATTGAAATACTTTATGGGCATCGAGGTTGCTTGATCAAAGCACATGATCGTTTTATCCCGACACAAGATCTCTTTTCTGAAGCTAGCTTACTTGCCCGTCCAGTTGATATACCTATTGAAGTAAATCATTAGTTACATGAACACCAATTAGACAAGATTGATAATCTTGATATATATTGTCGACTAGTGGAACGTTTAATTTATCTTAGTTTAACTTGTCTAAACATCTCTTATGCTGCCGAGATTGTAAGAGAATTTGTAGAAGGCTTGCTATCATCATCTTAATGCCATTTATTGTATTCTTCAATATTTGAAGGTTGCTCCCGGTCATGGTCTCATCTATTCCAATCATGGACACTTGAACATCAACGGTTTTTGTGATGTTGATTGGGCTAGCCGTTCCTTTGATCGACATTCTACTACAGGCTATTGCACATGGGAGGTAGTCAGGTTACTGGAAAGGCATGAAGCTAGCTTACTTGCCCGTCCAGTTGATATACCTATTGAAGTAAATCATTAGTTACATGAACACCAATCAGACAAGATTGATAATCTTGATATATATTGTCGACTGGTGGGTCGTTTAATTTATCTTAGCTTAACTTGTCCAAACATCTCTTATGCTGCCGAGATTGTAAGAGAATTTGTAGAAGGCTTGCTATCATCATCTTAATGCCATTTATTGTATTCTTCAATATTTGAAGGCTGCTCCCGGTCACGGTCTCCTCTATTCCAATCATTGACACTTGAACATCAACGGTTTTTGTGATGTTGATTGGGCTAGCCGTTCCTTTGATCGACATTCTACTACAGTCTATTGCACATGGGAGGTAGTCAGGTTACTGGAAAGGAATGAAGCAATTAGTTGCCACTCGATCCTATGCCGAAGATGAATATTATGTCATGGCTCACACGGCTTGTGAATTAATATGGATTAAATGCATTCTTCAAGATATGGAAATTCCTACGTCATCTCCCATTCCCCAACATTGTGATAATCAAGTGGCCAAACACATTGCAAAACATGAACAAACAAAACACATAGAAGCCGATTGCGACTTTATTCGGTAAAAATTAACTGCTAAGCTTTTACATATACCTTTTGTTAGCTCAAAAGATTAGTTAGCATGTCTTCACTAAACCTCTCCATTCATATTCTTATAGACCATCATTGCGAAGCTTGGCATGTCTGATATCCATGCATTGGCTTGAGAGTGAGTGTTAGTGTACACAACTTTCGATACACCTGGGTATACCATAGATATGATAGTTTACAGGTGTGCATGCACCTGTGGTGTACCATTACTTTGTAATATCTTATATTATATTTGAGGTTATCTAGGTTACTTTAGGTGCTTATCTCTGTTAACCTCTTCTTTATTATAAATAAATCATGTAAGAGGGGGAGAGCATCCTTCGAAAATTCTCCTTATTTTCAAAATTTCTTCTCTTGTTTTCAAGGAGGACAAAAGGATATATAACACTTCCTTATAACTTTAGCCACGGTTTTAAAAATCGTCTGATACGACTCGATACACAAGTCATATCAATATCGGCGGGACCTAGTATGAGTTCGATACCCTACGCACAAAAAGGGGATGAATTGATACCGGCTTGGTCAAACTTTTCTAGACTTGGGATGAATCATACAGTTGAATCGAGTTGACCTAGGGTAGACAGTCGCAGTGGGTCACAGTGCAACTTGTGTGATGCATGTAAGTTTCAGAGATGGGCTTACAAAACCCATTGTAGGCTTGTTTTTTGTTGGGTTTTGAGGGTAGTAAAGAGAGGACACGTGATTTAGGAGACCATCGCTGATTTCCACAAGAAAAACACATTAAAATCATTGGATTTGCAGTTCTAAGTTTTAGACGGAAAAATCAATTTTGGGAATTTTCAAATCCCAAGTAAATCTTCACTCTTTAAGTTCAGTTCTTGTAGTCTTTTAGTCAAAAGCGTGACTAAGTCATAGATCAATGGGTTTTGAACAATGTTTTAAATAACCCGCTTAGTGCAACATGTAGTGGTAGCAATGACATCAAGGTGTACCAAATCAGTTACGTTTAGGCTGCATCAATTGATAAATAATGGTAATGGCGCAGACCGATATACGATACAAGGTCAAAACGGCCTAATTGAAAAAAAAAGAAAAAAAAAAGAGCCGTTATGGGGCCATAACGGCCATTACAGACCGATAACATTTTGGGACAGCTTAGTGTAATGGTCCTGAGTTATTAAACACAGTAACAGTGGAAGCAAGGTATTCAATAACGTTAATGGTGGCCATAACGAGCACCACTGTTACCTTTATGATACGGGGTGTAACGGTCATTTCAACCTACGAGGAGCGTAACGGGCCGTTACGGGTCTTTTTTTTCCATAATGATTGTTACGACCTTTACGACCCTGTAACGTGTTGCCACCATTACCTTTACGTAATAGCCTTTATGGCCCCGTAATGGCCTTTACGGTACACCATGGGTAGAAGAAAGCGAAAAAAAAAAAAGTAAAAGAAAATACATAACATACATTTTCTTCTTCTGCTGTTGTTATCGTTGCAACGCTGCTGCCACTATTCTTGTTATCATACTTCCATTGCTGATATGTTGCTCTCTCTCTCTCTCTCTCCCCCCCCCCCCCCCCACAAATTTGGGCCGTTTAGATGAGTGTCAATGCTGACCACTGCACTAGATAGCAAACTTAGTCTGATTTGCATTAATCGGATGAGACAAGATTGAATTGACCCCAAGTTCGATACATGTTATATAAAGTTTACTATCATCACACAATTTTGGATCAATTAGACATGTGGATCCCACAAATCTGGGCCGTCCATATGGGTGTTAATGCATGCATCAAGGGGTCTCACGTGGTTGGGCCTAACTAACTGTCTACACGGACGTGGATGAAACACATGGATAGTGTGGCTGGGCCTAATTAACTGTCTGCACATGGGTCCCATGTGTTGTGGCACACTTGCCCTCCGCCCTAGACAATGAGGGTAAAACACATATGTCATAGTGGGTCCCATGAGTTGTGGACCACCCGCTGTTCTCCCTGGACAACGAAGTTAAAATACTTGCATAACAGTGGGTTCCACGAGTTGTGGCCCACATTTTTTCCCTCCTGGATAGTGAAATAAAATATTTACATCATGGTGATGGGTTCCACGTATGTAAAAGGAAAAGAAGAAGAAAAAGGAAAAAAAAAGAAGGGGGGGGGGGGGGGGGGGGTGATGACCTACCTGATGAATGGTGTGGGACAGCTGGATGGTGGTCCTCCTTGGCCCTCATCTCTCTCTATGTTTGCTGAATTTTGGCTTAGTAGTGAAAATGGGGTGTGCTTTTATAGAAAATGGGGGCTGATGTGGAGCTTAGGTGGCACTTTGTTGGAATGTTATTGGTGCTGAAGGGGGGTGTAAATGTATTGTATGGAGTGAATGGTGGATGGGCTATAGGCTTGCATTGATCATGGTGGAGGGTGTCTTGATATGCATTGGTCGTTGGAGTGGTGGAAGGTGATTAGGATGTGATGTGGATGGATAAGGTGTAGGTATTGGTTGGCGTGGGTGATGTGGCAATTAAAAGGGCATGCATTGGATGCATGAGATGGGTGATGTGGCAAGAAGCATGAGATGAGTAATGATAGTTTTAAGAGACATGGGGAATTTTGTCATTTTGTGGTTGTAGAATCCTCTTTTGTCCTTTTGTGTTTCTAGTAGTGTAAAATTCAAGGTTTTAGAAGGTGGACTTTAGCTTAATGGGTCTACCCCAATAAGGATTGCTTGTCCTGCAAGTAAGGCTCGAGTTCTTTGCGCTCTAACTCCCTAACCGTGTATCGCATTAACACACGGGGGATACCACCGCAATCAGAATGATGGTATGATCGACATGTCGGGTGCTTCGGGTCAAACGAGCTTCTTCCGTTTGCAAGCCTACACTGTGTGAACCGGTGCTACTAATTGTGCCAAACGAAGAACGTGTACTACTAGAAAGATATGTGAAAGACCGGAGTCCTACATCTCACCCTACTAATAAAAATTTCGTCCTCGAAATTCCGACCAAAGGTAACATACACTCACCCCAACAAGAGCAACACAATCTCAAAGAGTCATGTATAGAGCAAAACACATCCAACTAAATGATGAGCAACACAATCCCAACAAGTTAAACATGATCATCATCCATATTAAATTGGCAAGTGTCACGATGGGTATGCCGAAAACATCTATGCAACTTAATAATACAACAAACATATAACAATCAAGCATCAAATAGATTGGGATATCGCTTGCGGATCTTATCCTCTCTCTCCCAGGACGCCTCCTCTATGCTATGATGCCCCCACTAGACTTTCACTAGTGGGATCACCTTCAATCTTAGAACCTGCTCCCTCCTGTCTAAAATACGAATCGGCCTGCGTGAACCTCCAACCAGGGGTGTACATCGAGTCGAGCTGGCCTCAGCTCGACTCAGCTCGGCCACTAACTGACCTCAACTGGAACTCGGCTCAGTCCTCGAGCCTGACTGGCCAGCTCGGCTCGGTTTGGTCAGCAGCTCGGGCCAGTTCGAGCCGAGTTCAAGCCAAGATTGAGCCGAGTTTGCTATGCAACATTTCATAAACACATGGACTACACCTTCAAATTCTCACTGAATGTAAAACACCAGTAACGGTTTTACAGGTATTTCATCAAACACCTTGTAAGTAACATCAAAATTAAGAAAAATGGAATTTGTTTGATGAAACATACCTTCCTTGCCACCAGTCGACACTTCGTTGAGTCATTTCATCAAACACTTGGTGAGCAACATCAGAGAATACTTGAGTCGATTCGAGTCGAGACAGGTTCGAGCTATATATCGAACCGAGTCGAGTCGAGTTGGGGCTAGCTCAAACTCAGCTCGAGCTCTAAAAACCACCTCGACTCGGATCGAACTAAGCTTCGAACCGACCCAATTCGAGCTTTTTCGAGCCGAGTCGAGCGAGTTGATCGAGCTAGCTTGGTTTGTGTACACCCCTACCTCCAACTCTCTCCAATCAATCACATGGAATGGGTCTACCTCTTTTGACGATGTATGATGATATATTTTCCTTTAGAATATCGATTGTTGATAGTAGTTTGCATAATTAATTCCAAAAAAAAAAAAAAAATCCCTTCGTCTTAAACCGGATTTGGAGTTTGGGAATTTGGTGAACCTGTTCGCCAAGTCTAGTGTGGGGTGAGGTAGCTAGAGCAACTTGGGATCGATGCTCGGAAGTGGAAAATTTTGACTGCTAACCCCTTGGGGTGACACACACACACACACACACACACACTCTCTCTCTCTCTCTCTCTCTCTCTCTCTCTCTCTCTTATTTTTTTAAATGATTTGCGCACGTGGCCTTTTCTGAGCCAAGTTTTAATAGAGTTTTTCTTTTTTACTCCGATGGCATATGTAATAATTGCACTTGCACAAATTAGTAGCATTAGTGGATGTTTCCCTGACCGTGTGGCCCACCTTGATGCATGTGTCGTATATCCACGTTGTCCATCTATTTTGCCAACTCATTTTAGGGCATGGTCTAAAAAATGAGGTAGATCCAAATCTCAATTGGACCACTCCACAAGAAAACAGTGGTAATTGAATGCCCACCATTGAAAACTTCCTACAACCCATTGTAAAGTTTATTTTTCTATCCAACCCGTTGATAAGGTCACATAGACTTGGATTTAGGGAAAACACAAATAGCAGCTTGACCCAAATCTTTTGTGGTCCCTTGGAAGTTTTTAATGGTGGGACCATGCCCTAAAATAAGCTAGCAAAACGGATGGACGTCATGGATATACAACACATACATTGAGGTGGGCCTCACTTACTAAGCCATTACCGTGCCTCACCTAATCCACGCCCTAAAAAATTGCATATAAGTCGTACATTAACTCAAAATTAACCAATTAAATTATGGGACCCGTTGTTGCTAAGTTGAAATCCGAAAATCAAAATTGTTTAAGCGATCCTAACTGCTCATTTACAGACACTTTAAAATAAAAAATAAAAAAATAGGACCACTGGATATTTTTCGTTCTTCACCATCTAATAAATGTCCACCGATTTGGGGCCAATTACATTAGTGGGATGAGTGCCAATAGATTGCATGCCCAAATCTGCGACACTATTCATCTGAATTTAATTTCAGTTTTTTTTTTTTCTAAAAAATTATTGGAGGAATGGTCTAATAATTAAAAATATGCATTAGTGGTATGGGTGTCATAGCTTGCATGAATTTAGGGTCGATTTGGGGGCATTTGAGTGGCTCTCAAATCTGTGACCCAATTGATCCGAATTTATTTTTATTTTTTAATAATTACTTGGGGAAAGTTATGTCAAATGCTTAGGGATATGCATTAATGGATGAATGTTATACAATACATTAATTTTGGGACTATGTGAGGGCATTCGAGTGGCCTCCTAAATTGGTGACATTATTCATTCATAGTTAATTTCATTGTTTTTCATAAAATTTTTCAATGTGGGATATTTTAGTATTACATTCATTCTAACATATTTAAAATTGATATTAGATAGAAAATTAAATATAAAAGTTTTGCAGTAGGTAGTCAAGTTCATAAATTCATCAGACTGCCTGATGCAACACTTTCACCAATGAGTGGACCATTATGCAAACATAAATTTGTTCAAAGGAAAAAAAAAAAAAAAACATAATATTTAGATTATTTGGAATTTTATGGATTATTTTTTCAATTTTTTTTGGGCAAAAAAGTTAATAAATTAAATAAAAACAAAATTCGACTAATACGGGCTGTTATGCCCTTGTATCGGTAACAGTGGTGACCGATATGGAATACTTTGGATGGTATAGCTATAACACTACGTAGCACATGCAAGGAGTGCAAATCTTGTGTAGTGTATGCTATTTTGTGCATAGTGTATGCTATACTTTGCATAGCGTGTTGCATAAGTAGCATACACGAAGCTGTATGCGGGTTTTAAAATTTAGAATCTTAAGTTCTTTTTGATCCATGTTGTTTTGTTAGTTCAACACCTATTTGAAAATGGAGACTCACCCTCCTCACATGTGGCACTAAAGTACAACTATCCAAATCATCTAGGTTATTGGTCCTATTGTGGGGAGTATATCTCTAGAATCACACCTTAATTACTCGTACTAAAGTATACAATAAGCATACGGCTGAAGCACTTACAACCATTTTTAAATGGTGTAAAACTATCATTGGAGTGTAGCTTTTATAAAACAAAAGCTATTTGAAAGAGGGCTTTCAAAAGCGCACTTGAGCGCATGGCGCTTCCAAAAAAATCAGCAATTCAATTCTATCAGTCCGAATAACTCAAGATGAAATTACAGGGGACTGATTGGCCCTATGAGAAGATGCTTTGGCTAAATTTTCGTGGGCAATGGAGTCCAAACAAGGGAAAAATCAAGATTTCCCCCATTTTCACCTCTAAATGGCTATGGAGCTGAAGATTTGGATTTTTTTAGTTAATTTAAAGCTAAATAGAGGTAGTTTTCTTACTCTTAATCTCAGTTAATGAGTTCTATTTGATTTTGATTAGTGTTTTCAATAGCGTACGCTACTTAGAGTAGCGCTCCAAAATCGCTACGTAGTGTACACAGTAACGTAAATCTACAGGGGTCGTAGCGTACACGTAGGGTGTATCGCAGATAGCATGTGCTACCTGTTTTGATTTTGAATTTTTTTTTTCCACTGCCGTAAATGGTGGTAAACTCACACCATAGCAACAAGTTTAAAAAAAAAAAAAAACACAGCCTTTTCGAACAGTGTATTCGACAGCCGGCCCTAAACCGACGCTGCTTCCTCTCACTCCTCTTCAATCTTGCGATCAAAAAGCCCTTCGAAGGGCCTTCTTTGGCCGATTGTTGGAGACTACAAGGAGCTCCATTTGGTGTAGTTTCATCAACAATGGAGAAGAAATGACGGAGAAATCAGATTTCCCCTATTCCGGTTCCGATCGGCTGTGGAGCTTCAACTTTTGCATATTTCTTTAATTCAATTTCACCTTGAGACAAAAATAGATATGCACGCTTTTTTAAATTTTTTTTTTTTTCCGATGTACAATGAAAATAACTTGGTATTTTGAGTTTTTCCTTATTTTTTCCCTTTTAAAATGCTAGTTACTGTGCGTTTTTTTGTTCTTTATAATTTTTTCATTTCTTTTTCAATATCTTTGTAGATATAGATTTTTTTTCTGTGGTATGGCCCACGTGGGGCCTACTGAGGTGCGTGAAGGGGTGGATTTGCATTGTTTTCTATGTTGTGGCCCACGTGGGGCCCACTATGGTGTGTGTATGTGTGGATGTGCATTGTTTTCTATGGTGTGGCCGACATGGGGCCCATTGAGATGCGTGAAGGGGTGGATTTGCATTGTTTTCTATGGTGGGCATTTGTATTGTACTTGATGCTATTAACTTAGCGATTTTTATTTTGAAGAATGTGACATTTATATATTTTGCTTTTTTCCTGCTATTTAATATTTATCATATATATATATATTTAAATAATAAAAAATAGAAGTATTGTGCAACTTACGCTACACGCTATGCAATTTCACTACACGCTACGGAGGGTTGAATGCTACGCAACACACTACCGCTATTTAAAACACCGATTTTGATTGATTTGGTCTTCTTTTAATTTTTAATTTTTATTTATTTATTTTTTCCTTTTTGGGAGGCCAGTTCATATGGAAACCTTCTAGAATAAGGTTGTTTTACAACCATTTGTTGTGTGGGGCCTACTATGATGCATGTATGGCATGGCATCCAACATGTCCATTCTGTCTTGTGGGCCATCATGCTGCAGCGGTGGCTTTTAAGAGCCTGGGCATTGTTTTCTATGGTAGGGTCCACTTGATGATTGGATAGACCTAATTTCCTTTTCTCTATGTTGGCTCTGTTGTTTTCTATTTTGCTATTTATTTTTAGCATTTAGCATATTTTATCTTTTATTTTAATTGAAAATTTGAAGTATCATGTAGCTTAACGCCACATGCTATAGAAGGGTCAGCACTATGCCACACATTACATGCTATTTAAAACAGTAGTTTTGAAAATCTATCTCTCAAACTTTTTTTCATTAGATGAGTCACATTATGTGCTTGTTGTGACCAGTGTTCGAATTATCTCCGATATTATCTTTATCTCCAACTCAGCGATACCGATAACACTGGTAGCGATATTGATACCGATAATGCTGGTAGTATCAGAAATTCCAGGTATTAGCAATGTATCAAGTATCGCTAATGTAATCGTCAATATTTTCAACAATGTAAATTCTAGGCGTCGCTTATATTGCCAATGCATTAATATCGCCAATATTTTTTTATTGTGTTAATTCTAGGTAATGCTTGTATCATAAGTGTATCGACAATATTTCAATAATATTGTCAACGTATTGATATCATCATAATTTTGTTTATTAGAAAAAAAAATTATTTTAATTTTTTTTCATAGGCACATGGTTGTATGTAGTGTTCAATTTGTCATTGATAATATTAATAATATCTCGATATTATCGATATCGCAACATGCGCAATATTGAGACCACAATCTTTCATTTCCTTTCCAATTGTTGATGATTTCTTGGTGAAATATCATGTATTGTTGATATTTTGCAATATCGATGGATGGAAGGTTGGATGGTTAAATAGGCTGGATGGAATGGTTAGATTGATTTCTTACAACATCACATGCTTTTAAGGCTACATTAAATGGAAACTTGTTATGTATGCATTATTATTATTATTATTATTATTTTTTTTGCATTTTTTATTACTAAATATGCAAATATGTGCATTTTAACATCTCCTGAAGTTTTGCTGAAAATTCCACCAATTTTCCCATGTTTCCCTGCATTTCCGGTTATCAGCGATATTATCAGCGATATCGATATTGTTTCTGTATCCCTGGCCAACGAAACTTGTAGCGATACCGATACCTTGAACACCGGTTGCGACTCATCCCTCATCAGTTTGACCTGTCCCATGTGTGGGCAGGTCATACGGAGTCGGGACCGATTTGGCCCTTTTTTGGTGTACAGAGTACTGGACTTGTACTGGTCTCACCGAAACTGATGCAACTCAAATGATACTGAGTTGTATTGGGCAATATTTGAAACCATGGTGTAAGTTTCTTGTGGGGTTAGTAAACCTCCCAATAATAGTGTAAAAAGTGACCAGATCTCTTCATTTTTGTTTTATGTAAAGGGAAATATTGTATCGACACAGGCACAGCGTCCACCGAGAATCGATGTGCACATATCTCCCATAAATCATAATCCAGTAATGGTGGGTGAGAATCTTAACATGCATTTCTAAAGAAATCACATTTAATACTCATACAAGATTCCTTTAATGGCCGGATATAAGGTACACACCAGCTTTTGGTGTTCACTGTAGCTGCTGGCTCCTGGAGCTCGCTTTATGCATTGAAGTCATGCTTTATATATTACTTCACTGATTCTGTTTCTTGGAGTTGCTGGTTTTCTCAACTGCAAAGCACATTGCTAACTGACAAGTTTACTGTTTGAAAACCATTTGCAGGTCCTGAAGAATATTGGGGAGATATTACAAGCTAGTGGTATCAGCTATTCTGCGGTTGTTAAGACGACAATTATGTATGACTTTCATTTTCTCCCTAGTCTTAACACTTGACCTTCGAGTCATATCAAGAGTGGCATTTCTCATAGCTGACTTTTCTACAGGTTGGCTGACTTGAAGGACTTCAAGAAAGTAAATGAGATCTATGCGAAATGTGAGTTTTCAGAAGAAATTCCTAGATACGAAATTTTCTTTATTGCTGTAAAGCTTTTCACCGATAGTCATGTAGTTCTTCTATCAGGATAATTTGGAGTTTGTCAATTTCTTTCACTTATTTGTGACTTGTTTTATGTAAAACGTGGCAAATGTGTTTGGGTATCTATCTATTCAGGGAGGCCACACCTTCCATGGGTCATACTACCCCACAAATCACACCAATCTGAAAACCTTCTATTGGAGTACTTATGGGAATGAAAAATAGATGGTCATAAAAAGGTCAACTGAAGGTCCTTGGACTGTTCTTTTTTCCTAAGAGTTGCACTGTGGTGTTGTGGGCCCAACCATGGATGGGTTGCTCCAAAAATTTCTCAGAAAAGAAGTTGCTTGCCCTTCAATCTTTGGCTATTACAAATTGAATAAGGACAGTTGCTGTATCTCTCTCTCAACTGTCTTTTTGTAGGCTGCTGATTGAAGGCTTGGGATATTTATTTATTTTTTGGGGGGAGAATTTTAGACATCGCCCATAGCACATTTTTGGCTCAATACATCAATAATTTGCATCACTGAACCATGGACCCCACATGTGGGCTGTACACAAGCCAAGCTAGCTCGAAAAGCTCTCTCAGCTTGGCTTGATTTAGCTCGACTTGACTCGAACGATGAATCAAGGCGAGCCAAGCTTTATATGACCCAGCTTGTTTTGAAAACAAGCCAAGTTCAAACATAGTGGAGTTTGACTCGACTCGAACTCGAACTCGGCTTGGCTCGAAGCTCGAGCTCGAGCTCAGCTCGACTCAAATATATTATTATTATTATTATATATTAATGTATATTATATTATATTTAAAAATTAAGAATAAATAAAACATAAACCCTATCGTACCCATCCGTCTCTCTTATACCATTTCCCTTCCTTACATAACCTGCCGCGCTCTCTCTCTCTCTCTCTCTCTCTCTCTCTCTCTCTCTCCACTCGCCTGAGACCCGGCTTGTCTCAGCCGTTTGGCCTACACTTACCTAAGCTCTCCTCTCTCTCTCTCTCTCTCAATATCAACAACAAAGTACCATCTATGGTTTTATCTAATATTATATGTGTGTGTGTGTGCATTATTAATTAAATATTTGATTTGGGGGTTGGGTCGGGTTGCTGGGTTAAGTCAGGTGTGGGTTGCGGGTTGGGAGCAAGCTCGACTCAACCCGAGGTAAACTCGCCTCGAGCTCGACTCGAATGTTTTGGCAAACAATCCAAGCTTCAATAGTAAGCTCGGGCCGAGCTTGAGCTCGAGCTCGAGAAGAGCACGGACAAGCCAAGCTAAGCTTGGCCCACCTCGACTTGGCTCGGCTCGATTCGTGTAATCCTATCCCTTGCTAAACTGTACATCTGTTGAGGCTTGGGACCCAATCAAGGTATCCCGTATCGGTATCGGTTGGCATAACGGTGCTCTCCAATACCGATACGGATACGGGGGTGTAACGGTGATACGGGGGCATAACAGCCCGTAATAGTGCAATTTTTTTTTTTTTGCCAAAAAAATATGAATTAAATCCGAAATATTTTAAGCATTCCCAATATGCATTCATTTATAAATTGGAACATGTTTATGGTGGTGTAACGGTCCACTCTTTTGTGAGAAGTTGTATTGGATTGTCTGATGAATTTATGAACCAGACAACCTGGATTTGACTGCAAAACTCATATATTTAATTTTCTAACTATCTACCATCTATCAATGATAGATATATTAGAATGAATGTAATATGAAAATATCTTACATGTGTAATATATTCAATTTTTTATTTTTTTTAAAAAAGGGCCGAAAATAGTGCGTAAATAGAAAAAAATTAAAAAAATATATAAAATGACAACAACAATTTGTAAAATGGACATTAACATATTCTACTATGATTAACACATCATATTCTATCATTAAAACAACAAAACATTCAATAAAAAATGATTTTTCGAATTTTTTAAAAAAAGGGCCGAAAATAGTGCGTAAATAGCAAAAAATTATAAAAAAATATAAAATGACAACAACAATCTGTAAAATGGACATTAATATCTTCTATTATGATTAACACATCATATTTTACCATTCAAACAGCAAAACATTTAATAAAAAATATAAATACCTATTTTTGAGGAATTTTTATAAAATGGCCCACGGAGCTTCGAATCAAGAAAATCCTTCATATAAATTGTTTTTATCTGTAATATGAAGCTAAAAGTGGTCGAAAATAACAATAGAATGATTTAGGAAGAGTTCGGAAGAAAGAAGTTTCAAAAAATGTGAAAAAACAGACCTTAAAAAGAAAATAAATAAATAAATAAAAATTAAAAAAATGGCCGTTTTTTGACCGTTACGCCTACAGAATCAGGGGGTGCCCCATTACGGCCCCATATCACGTAACGGCCACTGCCGTTACCGATACGTATCGGCTGATACGGCCGCATCATAATGGATATGGGACACCCTGGACCCAATGATCACCAACCTTACAACTGGATATGTGGAAATATGTATACTGATATAGAACGAGCAACGGTCTATTCAGAGAAATCTGATGAAATTGGATAGTTAATCTCTAGAAAGAAAAAAGAAAACAGATAGACCACTCATGGGTGGACCATGGGCTTAAAAGTTGGGAATAATTAGCTGTTTCTTACAATTCCCTCTATAGACTTTCACCTAGACTGTTGCTTTAAACTTCTCTCGACTTTCCAAAACGGGTGATGTATCAGAGAGTCGTGAACTTCCAATCAGCATGATCTTGGCTCCTCCAATTGGTGTTCCCCTAGTTGGACGGTCTAGATCCATCACCTATGCGCACCAATGATAGAGTTTTTAAATGGTAATTGATACACACTGGATCCTTGAAGGAGGGAAATTCTCTTCCATTGGAATAAAGCATCAAAAGAAAATAGAAGAGATGGATCTGTGGACGAACATTTCTGATTGACGTTGCTTTAGCGTGCCTGTGATTGATCTGTATACTCCTGCATATTCGCCGATCACATTTCCAAGATTTTTCTCTGCTCGAAGGCATGTCTTGTATTCCTTTATTCTGTGTTTCTATTGTGTATGGTGACTGTTCATGTGAAAAAAATCTAGCTTATCTACATTTGTGCAGTTACTTATGCCTTTTATCTATGATTCTGGTATGCTTGTGGGGTTGTTTGCATGACTGACTACTGAGTAATTTAATGTTGCAGACTTTCCATCCCCTGCACCTGCCCGTGCCACATACCAGGTAGCAGCATTGCCCATGGATGCACGGATTGAAATCGAATGCATTGCCGCCCTCTAGAACTCCAATTCCAAGTCTCTTGATTCTGCCAAAGATATCTTAAAGGAATGATGAAAATCACGGTATCTTTTGAGCCTTTGTTTCAAAAATTGATCTTTGTATCGATTTAAAACCTTTTGTTAAGCCATCTGTTAATGGTTATGGGTTTGTGGCCTATGGCCCAATAGAATTTGGTTATGGTCCTACTGCCCACTTATCGCTTAGTGTTTTTGGTCTTGGGAAATGCTAGATATTATGTTTATTGTATTAGAGGCAGTTTCATGATATTTGCTTTTTATTATTTAAATATGATAGAGAGGGAGTGGAGGCGCATAACCCTAACCCCATCCTTTCTTCTCACTCTTTTTTCTTTTTCTTTCCTCTTTTTCCATCTCTACACAAGTCTACACCATCAATGTTAGAAGTATTTCTTATGAGTCTCACTGAAAACTCGCGCATTGTTTCTGAAGTTTACACTTAGCCATTAGATGTGTTCTTGTGTCCTTTTAGGTCTCGTCACTATGCAATTTCCTGATTTATTTAGTTTCTTAGGCTGCATTTGAATGCACAAGTGAATTGAATTGTAATCATTCAACTTAATTCAGAGGAAATGACAAAAAATCACGATATTGCTAGTATTCAAAAAGACGTGACCCTTGAATTGCAGCTAAGTTTCTTTACAGGCAGACATTACAGTCAAGTAATTGAAATTTGGAGACCAAACCATTGGTATGAATGCTAAGGTAATTCTGATTTGATTATTTCCATTTTAGCTGATCTACCCCACTCCATTTACAATGTCGGAGCAGCCTTCCAAATTGCAACTATTATCATTCTCAACTTGAAATTGAGTTTGGTCGTGGTAAGATTGCATTAGTCCTTAATTTTCAAGAAAAAAGAAAAAAATTGTATCACCCTAACTTCAGTCATTTCCTTTTGAGTTTGTAATTCAATTCAAGTGAGCATCCAAATGAACCCTTAATCTATCATGGTTATAATTATCAAACTAGAGGAAATATACAAATTATAAAAGGACATGGGTGGAAGTAGGAAGAAAAGACTTGAGGTTGAGGTTCTATGGTTTTTAACTGAGGATATAGTCCATGATAGATACAATGATTGCCCAGGTGGAACACACTTCAACATTCTTGTCTCTTCATAATCTAGACCTCGCCATGGTTTCAACAGAACTTTCCCATTGAACAATCTGGTTGATCCAATGTTTCGACTGTAAATGTGTGGTTTAGAAAGAAATCAGCCAATGGTCTACATGTTTAGGAGAAAGTTCACCCTATCTGGTTTCTTGGTACGATAATCTATATATCAATTAAAGATGCGATCCACCTGTAAAACCTCTTGGCCGAGTAATGTATAATAGCCACATTATCGAATACAAACTGCCATTTTTGTTTAAACAGACCATAAGGCCTCGTTTGAGGCAGGGCTGTTACATACCTGTTTTTCTTCTCTCTCTCTCTCTCTCTCTCTGGGTCATTGTAACCACTTCAAACGACATGGATTTTCTTGTCAAACCGTTCGAGCTGAACGCTTTGGACTGGGAGTGTTGCCATTTTCTTTCAGATTTAGTAGTATTTATTTTTTTAATTATTTTTTAGGGAATTTGACATATAGTCTCCTCATTTATCACATTTTCATATAACCCCTCACGTTTCAGCGTCTCACAACGTTCCTTTTCCTTTTCCTTTTTGCGCATCTTGTCAAAATGGCAGTCCAAAGCAAGGTTTCTCGACTCGTAGAGTAAAAAGCTTGCCAGTGTGGAGCCTATTGACCTATATTCACCTTCTTTTACGTATGCCATCCAATTCCAACCCGTGACTATTATGATGGGATGCTCCAAAAATAAGGCCCATTTATCAAGATGGGCCACACCAAATAAAATGATTCTAAAATCCCCCAAATTCACATATTTGGCCAACATGATGGTTGGATAAGTCTAATTTATTTATTTTTTGGCGTGCAATTTTCACAATGGAGTGAACCTTCTGGACAGGTTGGATGCCATAGGTAGAGGTGGGCATTGAGTTGGACCGGCCTACGTCCAACTCTACTCGATGTAATGGTTGGATTCATTCAAGGGCTAACCTCGATCCAACCGATTCCTTATTCTCGAAGTCCGAAAATTCACTATTTAATTTTAAAAAATAAAAAATATGGAAAATTTTCAAAAAATTGTAAAAAAGAAGAAGAAATTAATAAATAACTAATTTTACATATATTTAAAATATATTTGTCATGTGAAGAGCCAGGCACGAGGTCCCAGAGCTTGGTCGGACCATTAACAGCGGGACCCACCATGAAAAGTGTGAATGAGCCAGTGGTAGTCGACCAGATTTGAGGGCGAGCCACAACCAATGTCCAGAGCCATGGGCAATGCTCGAAAATACATATGGACAATGAATAATAGTCGATCATCAGATTTCCATAGGCAAGTAGACATTAATTAATGATAGATCAACCAATCAACCAATCAATTGCCTTTTGTACGATAGTGTCCTGTCGCTGTTTCTCTCCAGGCCCACCGTGCATCAATAATGAGAATACCTCGAGAATATCAAAGGCACGTGCAGGCTTTGAGAACTAGGGTGCGTTTGGTATTATATGGGATTAGGTGGGATGGATTGCATTCTTAATGGACAGTCCTTGCATTCGATCATCAATTTTGGGATTAATGAAAGCTTGGAATTAGATTGGATGGAATTGCATTGGCCCCGTGCCAATTCCACTCAATCTTAGCAAGGTGCGTGGGTCCCACTATGATGTGTGGGCTATATCCACACCGTCCACCTATTTTTCGAGATCATTTTAGATCATGATCCAAAAAATCATTGTGATCTAAAATTGCATTTCAGTGGATCCCATTTCGGTGGATGCCATAGAAAAAGAAGGATTGATTGATACTATCATGCAATTCCAAAATCTTTGCGTGGGTCCCAAGTTTTGGATTTGCCACATTTTTAGAGCCATTTTGCCATAAAATAAGGTGGATCAAAATAGATAGAAAGCGACAAAGGATTGAATATCATTAACAGCCACATAAGTTTTATTTGCCTCATTTTAGGCCCATGCCATAAAATAAGGTTACAAAATGATAACACATTTTATCCATTCAAATGATGGTGGGTATATCCATTCAATGTACCACTGTATTACAAATATAGTGCGTAATTAAGCTTATCCCTGTTACCATGGGACAATCTCTGTCATAAGTAATAAGTATATTTTTTTGAATCCCATCCCACCTAATCCTTCCCAATACCATGCGCCAAACACCCTCGGGAGAAGATGATGATGTCGGTACTTCTGCTCCTTCTACACGGTAGGGGTATTTGGCACATGGTATTGGGAAGGATTAGGTGGGATGGGATTAAAAAAACATAATTATTACATATGGTAGGGATTGTCCCCTGTTACTATGGGATAAGCTTAATTCCATGTTATGTTTGTATTATGGTGGTACATTGAATGGTTATACACACCATCATTTGAAACTATTGAGAATAACCCATATGTGTTATATCCAAACCGTTAATCTGTTTTGTAACCTCATTTTATGGCATATGCCTAAAAATGAGGCAGATCCAAAACTTATGTGGCCCTAAAGAAATTTTCAACAGTAGGTATTCAATCCCCGCTGCTTTCTATGGTGAGGTCCATTTGAGCTCTAGATCTACCTGATTTTTTGGCCTATGCTCTAAAATGATCTCGAAAAATGGGTGGACGGTGTGGATATAGCCTACATATCATGGTAAGACTTACATAACTTGCTAACATTGAGTGGAATTGGCACGAGACCCAATGCAATTCCATCTAATCTAATTCCAAGCTTTTCCATTCTTCCCAAACATTGAGTGGAATTGGCTTAGGACCAAACGCAATTCCATCCCACCTAATCTCATCTAATACCATGCGCCAAACGCTCCCTTAATGACCTTTTGCTACTTGAGGTGGTAAGAAGAGATTAGGAATCCTTCCCACTATCAGTGGATTCTCTATTGATTTTTATTGCCTCCACACCTCTCTCTCTCTCTCTCTCTCTCTCTCTCTCTCTGGGGAGAAAAACTCTTCCGATTAAGCCTCATGAGAGAGGGATTCGGTATTATTGGTGCCTTGAGGGGCGGAAGGTGTCGCAAGTTAGACTCACGCTCCCATTAGACCCTAGCCCACGCCCTCCTTCTAGAGTCAGGCACAGGATGGCTCGTGCACTTAGAGGAACCATACAGAGGTGGGTCGCACCCCTACCTGGAGGATCCGTGCCTAGACGAAGGGAGGGGGGCAGAGCACCCTCTGACATGTTGATGACCCAGCTTGTGACCTGTCCCACACCCTCTGCTGGAGGTGGACATATGTCACCCGTGTAGCCTACCACATGGAAAAATTGGGAGTAGATGTCTATAATACCTCAAAGGGCTTTTTTTTTTTTTTTTTTTTTTTTTCTCGCTTCACCTCTCTCTACAATCTCTACTCTAATCGCACCTGCCTCTTGTGCCCTTTGGGTGGCTCCACAATCATCACCAGGTGACCACAGGGCCAAGGACAAGGCGCTAGTTCTCTACTCGTCCCTCTGGTTTCTGTTTACACTCATTTTCGGCATCTATGACTTGGCTTCTGACTTGGCCTAGTAAGTATGTAGCACCACTATGCGTACTGTAAGTGTACTTGCACCCGAAGAAACCATCGGACTATGAAAGGTGAGTCATTTCATGCCACATTGCCACAATCAATGCACCTATTTCTGAAGAGACATGATCTATTACGAATTTGGTGAGGTAATCTCTCGTGGCTCTTTCAAAATGGGATATTTCCCTAAAAGAATTTTGGAGAAGTGGTAGTGATCAGTAAGGATCTGAACATCAGGAGATCAAACCCTTATCCAAGCTAACCCAGTTTGGATCCGGGCATAAGATGGGGGAGAGACTTTAATCGGGTAATCACAAGCCATCCATTGATTGAGACAAAGGTAATGGTAAAACTGAATGAGAAGACAAGATCTAGTCTGTTTAACAATTTGGAGATGAAAAGAAACAGAGAAGGTACCCAGAAGCCCCTTAAGTTGCATCTCGACTGGAAACTTGAAGGGAGTTAGGACATATTTGATCATGTCTGTCCATCATTTCTAGCATCTAAAACCACCCTATAGTGAATGATGAGAATGCAAGAGAGGGCCTAATCTAGACCATCTAACGCCTCTCGGTGACCTTTAGTCAAATCCATTCAGTAAGATGTGAGTGATCAAGATTGATCTAAATCCAATCTCAGATTTGGTTGTCTTGATTGGAGAGATTTCAACATATCTAAGCCTGGTTCGTTATGGGGCCATGGACACCCCGTAATAAATCAAGAATCGAGAAGCCAGAGAGTCTGAATCTAACTGGAGTTCTTTCGAATACAAGCTGTAAGTTTCAGAGCAATCAAATGGATTCCCATATCCACAATAGCGACACGACCACAAAGGATCCAAAAAAAAAAAAAAAAAAACAAAGAAACCCTAACTAGGGTTTCACCGCCTTGACAATCTATGAAAGGAGCAATCAAAGAAAAGCTTGGAGCCCTATGACAAATACATCAATCTATCTTTTATTTATCTTTCCTTTTCTTAGTATAACGTAGCTTAGTTTTGCTATTGCCTAGTGGCTCCCACTATAGTACCTTAGGAGTAGAGTTTGCTTTTCTGCAACCTTAAATTGTAGATCGTGATCTTCTGAGTTCCAATATGGTTGATCACACCCGCCTTAATTTGTTTGTTTTGATAGACGCGCAAGTTGTCTGTTGTAAATAAACACCATTTTATAGTACTTTATGAAATCGGTAATATTTCACCTTATTTAATTTGAATATGTATGTTCATTCATTTGAGAAGTGTTTTGAACTTAAAAGTGTTGGTGAAAGAACAAGTACTTAAGGATGTAAACTCACAAGATAAAAATAACTCATTCAGAAGGCTAATCCTCTTTTCCATTCACTAGTTGTTTGAATGGAGTGCAATTTTGGTGTCTAAGAGGACTTTGGATTTTTGATCCCAGACTCCAATCTATCTATTTTGGTGAAGGGGACACCAACAACTTAATCAACCCTTAAGTCAAACAGACTCTGGCATGCTCGCACATCCTACTCACACACACGTGTATCTAATCTAGACCCTTGGTCATACAAGTGGTCCTATTTGATTGAATTGGAGTGCAACACTATTTTTGGCATGCTCGGTGGGACCCATCAAAGTTCATTACATCTTTCAATAGAATAAGATGCCTCCCAAAAAAAAAAATAAAAATAGGTTAGTTCTATAATCAATGTTTTGGAAGAACAACTCGATGTGGAGCTATAGGAACCCATAATCGAAGTTGAAGTAGGGTCATCTTCCTAGCAGGTTTCTGATGACTTTCCTACATTCTTCGAGCAATTCTCAGGATGTATGCAACAAGTTATCAATATGTGCATATCATAGCTAGAGAGAAGCGAGAAATTGGCCCAGAGTCTCATCACAAGGCTCGAAGCCATGGATAAACGTTCTCCTCTACTCCATCCCGTTGTACATGAGGAACAACCTATTGAGCTCCCAACCAGAGCCAGTCAAATCAAACTATAACTTATCATTTACCACATCTTGTGGCGATTAGGAACGAGCAAGAAGGTCGTTTATATATTCAGTCGGATTACCCCAACTGACAGAGTTATTATCCTTCTAGGAGTTAATACCCGGTCGGTCCAACTCCAGAGCGGTCCAACCAATCACTACGTGACCCAAATGGTCAACTACTAGAGGGGGCAACCCCATATGACATCGACCTCATATCAAAGAGTGGACGCATCCGAGGGGAAACCTTCGACAGCGTACCCTTATCATAAGAGCTATGAAAGGGTCGAACCACTCGAGGGGGGGGGGGGACCTTTGGTCGTGCCTCCTACCCATAACGGCTACCAAAGGGTAGAACCACTTGATAGGCAACTCCTGGTTGCGCTTCAACCAACGACCATTTCTAATGCTGTCGTGAACCTGAATATGGGACAACCATACAGACTTCTCAGCCAAGAAGATTAGGTAGGCTCCCAAAGGGCACTCGGCCGAGACTAGGGGAGGGGGACCTTTGGTCTTGCCTCTTACCCATAATGGCTACCGAAGGGTAGAACCACTTAACGGGCAACTCTCGGCCGCACCTCACCCAACAGCCATTGCTAATGCTGTCATGAACCCGAATATAGGACAACCATACAGACTTCTCAGCCAATAAGATTAGCTAGGCTCCCAAAGGCCACTCAGCCGGGACAATATTATCAATCTCATTCAGGAGTACATCATGCAGCCGAATGGCCAATGTATTGTACGAGTGACCTATAGGAAACCGTACCCCAAGTGGATTGATAGAAACTAATTCCCTAGAGGTTTCAAGTTCCTAGAGTTCACCCTATTTTCAGGGGAAAGTGAGACTTCTACCATAGAACATAAAGGCCACTTCACCATGCAATGTGGTGAGGCATCCTATAATAATTTTTTGAAGCTCAAACTTTTTAGGAATTCTTTAATTAGAACTGCTTTCACCTGGTACATCAACCTAACTGCTGATTCAGTACAGACCTAAGATGAAATGGAAGAAAAATTCCCCATGCAGTTCCACCATATTGAACCGGAAGTCTCTACAATCAACCTCTCCAGGTTAAGGCAACTCCCAGAGGAGTCAACCGAGCAATTCATTGCCCGATTCATGGGCAAAAGGAATCACTATCTGGAGATCCTCTATAAGGCAGAGTTTGCTAGATTAGCCCTAGAAGGCATGGATTTTGAGTTTCACAAGAAGTTTGAAGGTGTGTTCTTTGGTGACATATTTGAGATATCAACTAAAGCCACCAGGTATGAGCGAATCCTCTAAAAGGAGCATCAACAAATAAACACGTCCAAGGGCACATTTTACCTAACCCAAATCATGAGTTAGCCACTGCAACATCATACCTGCACGGTCAGGCGAGGACTAGGATGCCTCGTTTGAAGTGCTCGTGGATGAGATGGTCGGTACACAACCATATGAATGCCCAGCCTTGGCCGAGTATAAAACCTCGACCACAATGAACACAAGGAATGGCATGACCGGGTCCTCAACCTGGTATATCTTCGATATCTGAAAGGCTGAAGAGATCTTAGATTCATTACTCGAGCATAACTTTATCAAACTCCCAGAATGCCAAAAGATCCCTTCGGCCGATGAAAAAAAAGAAGAAGAATATATTGTAAGTGTGTACCGCCTCAAAACTCGACACTCGAGTACAAAGACTCAGGCCCTAAGTTTGAGGGTGTTAACTTGATATTAAACAGTGGTTCTGACACCCACTCTGTGATGCCCTAGTTTTCATGCCTCGATTATGATGCCCTTACTGGGAAAACCTGGGTATCTCACTGGAAAGAATCACATGTGGTGGATCTCCCACACATCAATTAAGTCAAGTTACATTCATTCCCACAATTAATAATTAGAGTAGCATGCAATTAATAACAGAATCAAAGTTAAATACAAGTAACCAAAACGAAGAACGACATACTAATATCCAAAATATAAAATATATCATCCCAAAAGGAATCCCACAGTTGGGGTCTTTAAATCCATGAATAACCAAATGTATGAAGATAGAAATGACAAAGGGCAAGAAAATAAATCTACTAGCAGATCCCGAAGCTCAGTTGCTACAACAAAGCTCCATGTCAACTCCCAAAACTCCTACATGACATCCTTGAGTTAAACCTCGCCACGATCAACCCTACGCTACCTATATGGTTGGGTGCAATTGCACATAACAAATGATGAGTGGCCAACTCAGTGATGAATCCCACTAAGATTACACAATGACATATTAATTAATTATAATTTTAGGAAAAAGGGAAAGTATACAAAGCGATCATATTTTATAATTCATCTTATTTAAATATATGAATGCATGAAATGTTTATCGTACTGGGGATGTACATCCAATCAGACCAATGCAAGAGACTGACTTTTTCAAAATAGTTGACACATCTCACAATAAAGAAAAGGATCGTTCGAACAGTGGTCCAGGAGCTAGTGAAAATACCCCATGAAATGGTTCATGCTACCATGACATCTGGCCACCTGATAACGCCCATGTGCCATGAATGCATGATTAACCGACCTTTATTAGTTCGATTCGTAAATAATTAGTAATTAATTTAATAAGCCTTTACAACTAGTGCCCAACCTTGATCCAATAAGTGGACTTTACCTCCACAATATATTTATGTGTGTGTGTGTGTGTGTGTGTGTGTGTGTGTGTGTGTGTGTGTGTGTGTGTAATTCCAATTAAAGGGGTTCCTCCCAACAAAAGCCAACAAGGCACAAATGGGATTCTACCTAAATAAAGCTGACAAGGCAGCCAACAAAGGCACAATAACCCACACGGACGGTAAGTATGTAACTAAGATTCTATTTAATCCAACCACAAGGTGGCCAATAGTTCAAGGTACAATCTCATATATGTGTTTCATGTTAATACACTAATTTGTGCATCTTATTTGTCAATCACATGAGTCTACTGTGTCATGTAGTTGGTTGAGCTCTTGGAAGTGGAAGACAGAAGACACAAGTGAAGGTGGAGCATCAAGGAACAAAGAACAAGTACATGAAGTGCCTTGGAGATGATCTTAACCTAATAAGTAAACCTTTTATTGATCATACCTTAGCCATATGAGCCATAATTAAACATACTTAGATTGGCCTCAGAGGTCTCGAGTTGTCAAAAAAATTGCACAAATTCAGCAACCTTTGATCCCATCGAACTTCCCTTCAGTCCCACTGAAAGTGGTAAAAACAGCACAACAAGCGCAACCTTTCGGACAAGCTTCGGTTGGACTCAGTGCCATCGAAGTATGAATTTAGTTATACCAAAAATGGCAAAAAATGGTCAGTAAGCTTTCTTGAAAATCCAGTGTAATTTAGCTCCAACCAAACAGTCCTTTGGCTATATTTGTTACGATCAAAGGTAATCTTTGATTAAATCGAAGGTACTAAAAATTGTCCAACATTAGTGATTTTTCCAATGGCTAATTCGGTGCGATCGAAGCCAATTTCACTCAGACCGAAGACTAGCTGTTATAAATCTATTTGAGCCTTTTTTACCTATAAATCTAGCAATAGGATTTTTATGGGAATGATGGATTTTGGTATTTTAGAGACCCTAGTGCATCCTGAGCTCTACCAAACCTCTTAGGCTTTATCCCTGTTCGTACCCATTTTGGCCGAGTCCTGTCGCGACCAATCAGAGTAAGTTTCATGTGATCTGTATGGGTACGCATGTTGCGCCTAGGGATTTTCCTACAAATATGTACGAAGTTGTCTCAAAAAGTGGATCCACAACATATCAGTTCTTGTCGCACATCACTAGAGTGGCTGAGAGGAAGAACGACCAAGTTCGAATGTTCACATAATGTGAAGAAAAATGATTGATCTTGGACGCTCGCATGACATGTGGCGAAAAGAGAAATAAAGGAAATAGAACATGAGAAGCATCTAGAATCCAAGTAATGGAGAGAGGTTACCATAATCATCAAAACATGGGAAAGATCCAGAATGCCTGGATCAAAGCTATAAATAGCAAAGCAAATCAAGAAGAAAAATTCATCTCATACCAACGCAACCAAACCAAAATCTATCTTTCAATTACTAGTAAATTTACATTCCATAGTGTAATCTTTTACTTTTCCTCAATTTACATTCCATAGTGTAATCTTTTACTTTTCCTATCATGCAAGTTACATTTCTTAGTATAATTATGTAAGACCCGTATCCTAGTTCGTACTGTTCCGATGAATCCTACGATCATTTCCGTCGAAGTCCGGCAATCTGCGACTGATAATCGACGTTGCGATCGATCGTAAGTCGTATCCTTTAATTCGAGTCGGTTTAATCCGAGACTTGTATCATTGCGACTGCACCGTCGCCGCGGTTCCAACGCCGCGACTCACACACCAATCCGATACCCTGACCAGAAGATGTGAGTCGGCGTTTATTTCAAAGAAACGCCGCGCTTTCTCGATCCCAAGAGAATCTCTACACAATGTCAAATCAATCCCATCAATCAATCAATCACATCAATCAATCAATCACTTCAATGTCAAGTACAAGCAACCCATGCTTTCTCTCTCCAAAGTCAACTCTTTCTTACTCTCTCTCTTACACCACCATACATGTCAAGTACACATCACACATCACTCACCCTTTCACCTCACATCTCCCATCCCTCTCTCCTTACAACTCTCTCTCTCTCTCTCTCTCTCTCTCTCTCTCTCCTCTTTTCTTACACCATTTCCAAGCAAGAGAGAGCCCACACGTCCATGGTTTCCATGAGAGGAGTGATTTTTGTGGCTCACCTTTCCTATTCCAAACCCATCATCCTAGCCATCCATTTCCCATCTCCACCATCAAAGAGGAGCACAAGGAGGGTGGCGTTCCAACGGACCGAAGAGATCAACCGGTAGGTGCTTATTAGGCTAGGTTTTTCATATTTTTTGATGGACCAAGTGAGGCCTACCGATCAATGGTACGGATCTCACTTGGGACCCTAAGATGTGGCCGATGGCCCACCTTGATAATCATTTTATGTACGATTGGATGCAAGGGAGGGCCCATAGTGTCGGGGTCCCTCCATCACACGTGTGTCCTACTCTTTTTCTCTCTCTCCCTCTCTCTTTTCATTTTTCTTTTCTTGTGATGATGTGGTTGATTGGCCCACTCGGATGGACCCCACCATGAAGTAAGTATTTTATCCGAGTTGTCTATGAATGGGGACCACCTCATATGTATTGTAACCACACCACCTCACCATGTGGTGGCCCACCTTAAAGGCATTGCACGCCCAAACAAAAAAAAAGAAGAAGGGAAAAGAGTCCAGGGACTCTCTGGACGTGAAAAGCAACCACATATGTTAGCCTTTTTCAAGGCATTGGAAGTGGGCCACTTGTATAGGACCCACCTTGATGTATGTAGTCAATCCACACCGTCCATTCCATTCTACAGACCATTTTAGGCGTTGAGCCAAAAAATGGGGTTGATCCAATCTTCTGGTGGGCCATACCTTAGCAATCAGTGATCTCCACCGTTTAAAGTCCTCCAGATTCTTTTTCACGCCGAAACAGGCCCAATATTGGGCTTGATGGAGTTGTTATGGGCCATGGAAACCAATGGCCGAGGTGGATTTGGCTGAAGTGGGCCCCACACGTGAAAAACCCTAGAAACAAAGGGATTGTAAAAAAAAAAAAAAAAAAAAAAACCGCAGCAGACGCCGTCTTTGTCGAACCGCAGGCGCTCTGCCTCTCGGGCAAGGGCGGACGCCAGGCCACCCATGGCCCTGGCCATGTGGACCCCACCATGATGTATATTTTGTATCCACACCGCCCATTTGGTGGGTCACTGACTGACGTGGGCCCCATCCAAAAACCAGGCCAATCCAGATCTCGGGTGGCCCACATCACAAGAAACAGTGGGAATTGAACTCTACCGTTGAAACCCATTTGGGGTCCACAGAAGTTTCGGATCAAGCTGAAATTTGTTTTTCCCCTTCTTTCTGACCCGTGTGATCTTATGGACGGATTGGATGGAAGATAAACGCTATGGTGTGCCCCACATGGGACCCACAGTGATGTACGTGTTACATGCCCACCGTCCAGACGGACGGTGGGGCCTACTTGATGTATGTGTTCGTCCGCACCGTCCTCCGACCCCCTCCCCCCTTACCGTGAGTGGGTGCACGTGTGTGTGCGCATGCATGTGTATGTGTGCACGTGTGTGTGTGCATGCGTGTGGGTGTGTGTGCACGTGTGTGTGTGTGGGTGTGTGTGGATATACATACATATATATATATGTATATATATTATATTATATTATATATAATATTGTATATATTTACTTTATATAAATTATATATTATATTATATAATATATATATATATATGATGGTGGGCCTCTATGGGCCCCGCCATGATGCATGTGTTGCATCCAAGTCCTTCAACCATTTGGCCGTTGTTGAGGCCCACCTTGATGTGTATTTATGGCCGTTGTTGAGGCCCACCTGGATGAGTACTTGTGGCCGTTGTTGAGGCCCACCTGGATGAGTACTTGTGGCCGTTGTTGAGGCCCACCTGGATGAGTACTTGTGGCCGTTGTTGAGGCCCACCTGGATGAGTACTTGTGGCCGTTGTTGAGGCCCACCTGGATGTGTATTTATGGCCGTTGTTGAGGCCTCCCCTTGATGTGTATTTGTGGCCGTTGTTGAGGCCCACTTTAATGTATATATGGCCCATTGTTTAGGCCCATTCAATGTATTTATGGCCCATGTTACGAGGCCCATTGTGATGTTTTCAAAGGCCCATGGGTTATGGCCCATTGCAATGTACATAAGGCCCCTTTGATGCGGTCCACCTGATTTATAAAAGGCCCATATGATGCGGCCCATTTGATGTATCTAAGACCCATGGATCGAGGCCCAACAGGATGTCCTTAGGGTCCATTGCAATGAGCGATTCCTCCATGGCGTGTGTAATAATGTTTGATGACAGGTCATGCCTTGGGAGCAATGTTGGTTTGACGTCCACATTGCAAGTATAGTGTTGGTTAAATGTCTGCATTATAATTCTCCCTAGGGCCCATTAGTAAGCCCACACCTGTTGATAGTTCACCACTTTATAACATGTTTAGTATAGCTCCATGATTCATACCCATACACATCATTTGTATGCTTGATATGAGGAATGTTTGATCATAGCATATGCCTTCGGGTAGACTGTTACGGGCTCCCTGATAGGCGGAGTTGCCCTACATGAGCGCATGGTTTACGCAGGACTGTTGCATGACTGGTAGTGTGACTCATGCACTTGCATTGTGTGATTGTAGTTACTGTATGCTCTAGCGACACCAGGGCCATAGCCTCCACAGACACATCGTGGGTGGCTGGATTAGATACCGAAAATGTTTGGTTCTAGCATACGGGCGCCATAAATATCCACGGGTGAAAATCCCTAAACCCGATGGTACCAGAGGATGACTCCAACATCGAGACCGAATAGCGCATGAGGCCGAATTCCGAGGTCTCCCACCGTGTCGTGGATCGGTTGGAAAGGGGTGTGACCTTACCGCCTGAGTGAGGGGGCAATTTCTAGGTTGAGTTTGACCAGCTTGAGAAATCGGTCCGCTATCGACGAGCCGGGCCCGATATTGGCAGGCGGATAGTGAGGTCTCTTCCACTCTCCCAGTTGTGCGTTCGGATAAGGGCGACAAACTGGTTTGAGTGTACTAGACCCCGGTGATTGTCCAGACTGAGAACCATATTGATTGACGCTCTAGTGAGGAGCTGTATTGACATAAGGATTGGCATGCTTGAGCTGCATCTCGCATCGCATGGTCTTGGTATGGCCGATTGCACTCATATCTTGTATTGCATAGCCTTGGTACGGCTGGTTGCATTTATGTACTCATCAGCATGATTCCACATTACTCTGACCCTGCATTCTGAGCACGCTCATATTGCGCACACACTTACACCACCCTCTAAGCTTTCTATAAGCTTATGCACGATTGATGCGTGCAGGTGATGCCAGGACGCAGCCGTAGACTCGCCGCAGTTGGAGTGTGCAACCGAGCTTTTGGAGTTTTGTCACTTTCAGTATATTGTATTTCCCCTTTCATACACCTTGTACTTAAAGTTTTTGTTCATAGTGAATTTTGTGATGGTGTTCTTGTGGTTATTGTTGGTGGGTTATGCTTGTGGTTATGCTCATTACAAATTAAATTGATTATTAGAAATCCTCCTTGTAGCATCCCAGGATCGGAACCTGGCGTATGGGCGCTGGGAGCCGAGAATCGGGTTCTACGGAGGCTGTCGGCGTCGGATTCGGCGATCGAGAATTTTGTGAGCCCGGTTTTCGAGTTTGGGGTGTGACAAATTATTTACTTTTCAGCCTGCTGTTTACATTACGTAGTGTAATCTTTAGCGGTAATCAAGTAGCTAGTAACTTTTAGCCATAATTTGAGTTCACGCTCGTGCATTAGATTCAGTTCATCAATTGAAAAGGTGTTTTACAGCTGCTCTTCACTATCGACTGTAAGAATTCCTTCCTCATTTTCATTATCTGTATTGAAAAGTCCTTTCGTACGAAAGGCAAAGGAGTGACCCATCATTAGAGGACGAACCCCACCCTTTAAAAATCACCTAATCCAACTTACACGTAGAGCGAATGGATGAATAAGTGACCGATCTCCTCATACCTCGATCATACACTATGTGTCTACCTACCTCGGCACTCAGGGTCATTGTTGTTTGGTTCGAATTGGAGCTACAAATCCAATTTTGGCACGCCTGCACACCAGTGTAGAAAACAACAACGAACAATTTTCATACACGCCCGGTGGGACTCTGTCTATTAACTACTGATCTGACTTTTGCCAAAAATACAAAGGAGAAGTGCCCGAATTGCTGGGGTCGAACCCTCAATACCGACTACACCACCTCCAGGGGATGATGTGTCGGCCCATACACCCCTAAAGGCGTCATATCTGAATACTAACCTGACTGAAAATCAGGTTGGACCATTCACGTCTCGAGCCGTACTTCCGGACGAAGTATCAGTAATGCTTCGAGATGTTAAATGAGCATCCAGATTGTACATGAATATGGAAGAGCTTAAGCCGAGCAATTCCGTATCCAGGCCAAGAGAACCAATCGCTACATTACTAGTCAGATTGAAGCCATGCAACGATTGTTGGCATAATAATGGAACAAACATCGTTGGCATCGCAACACACTGTTAGTGGAAGCTCAGTTGGCAACACAGTTCTGTTGTCACCTATTCCACCTTTACAATGTAACACACCACCGATTCCTCTTCTGAAGGTCAGGAATGTGCCACCTCCTATGGAAGTCAGGCAACCTGAGCGGGAGGTTAGGAATTTTGCTCCCAATAATAGGAATCATGGACGACAGCTAGATTCAATCTGCAGTAGGACCTCATATTTCTTAATAATCTTTACCGCTTTAGTTCAAATCATCTGCCACCTATAGAACCTCAGCGAGTCGACCGTGACCAGATAATACAACTTGTTCAAGAAGTTGTTGGCCAAGTGCTCGGTCATAACACCATCCTTATGTATCACAAACCTTACCCTGAGTAGATCGGCAACATCCACTGCCGAGAAATTATCGATCGTATTTTGCCCAGTTCTGGAGCGAGCATGGTCAGTCAACTATTGAACACATTGGTCGTTTCATGATGGAGTCTGGTGAACTCGACAACAATGATTTTCATAAGTTACAGTTATTCGCCACTCGTTGATCGATGTGGCCTTCACTTGGTATTCAAAGCTACTACTACTAAATTCAGTGGACACTTGGTAGGAATTGGAAGATAAATTCCTTGCTCAATTCTTCTCCAAAAATAAGGAAATAACCCTGGCCGATCTCACACGATTTCGACAGTTTTCTAGGGAATCATGTGAGAGTTATATTACGCGATTCAAGTGGGCGAAGAGCTGCTGTAAAGTAGTCATGACCGAGGCCGAATTTGTGCAGCTCGCACAAGATGGATTGAAATATAATCTCTATAAAAAGCTCACAGGTACGGAGTTTGTTGATCTATATGACTCAACTAAAAATGTTTCTTACTACGAGGAACTCCTACAGGAAGGAACTAGATGAATGAATTTGTTGTTGAGGACGTATTACAATGACCCTAATTAAGAAATTGCAATTACTGAAGTAGTGTCTAAGAAAACAATGGTTTGTTCAACTTTGGTCAAAGTGGAGTCGACCGCCTCGACTACACAAAAGGCTCAGAAGGTGTATACCTTTGATATCACCTGAGTCGAAGAAATATTTGATATCTTGTTGGATAGAAAATTTATTAAAGTTCTTATTAATCATAAAATACCTCTGACTAATGAATTATAGAGGATCGAGTGCTGTAAATGGCATGGAACTCAGTCCCACTCGACTAACAAATGTGTTGTTTTTAGGAACATCATTCAGGAGCATATCAACTGTGGGCTACTGAAGTTTCTAGAAAAGGATAAGGAAGCAATGATGATCGACACTGATCCATTTCTAACTAATATGGAGGTGAACATGGTCACCGCCAATTTGAGGGATCGTTCGAAATCGAAGATCGAACTTAGCTCCAATGATATGCGAAGAATGTTCAGTCGACCTGCACAAGGACACCGCTGGATTCCTCATCCTCAAGATGATCGGTTGATTGCCATCCAAAGAAGGCACTAAGGTCCTCTAATCTGCGATTGGTGTGCTCGGGAAATTGCATCCTGGTCAGGGGATCACAATAATGGTCTCGATGGTTATCGGCCGATACAATCGACCTCCAATTACCATTCGTGATGGGAACCACCCTTGTCAAGGATGGTCAAATCTCCTACTACACGAGAGGGGATATGGAAACGAGTCATTCATTCAAAATTCTCAGTGATATCGGAAGCTTTGACAAAGACCTAAAAGCACCGGCGGTAAAGACAAAAGGCTGCTGCAAGAAGGGAAATGAAAGGGGAAGAGACACTCCCTCGACTATAAACTAAAATGCCTCATCCTTTTTAGAAGGTTCCCATTCTCGATGAGCAAGTGATAGTAAACACGATCGAAGTTGTACTACCATTTATGACATAGAAAGACCCAGATGCCCTCAACCATACAGCTCGGTCGGAGGACTTTAAAGAGGAAGATAATTGCGCTAACTTGTCAGACTCTCAACAAAGATTGCTTTTCGATAAAGGAATGGCTACCAAGAGAATTCGTGTTGACCGCTGACACTCTGAAGAGTCCCCTCACATGTCAACCTCTCGACTGAACACGCGGTTAATGAATACCCTAATTAGATTGAAGAAATAGAATCTGAACCACTGGAGGGGTAAAGTTCAATTGGTAAAATTGTGTTTGGTTCACTGTTGCCAGTAACTTTTCATTGTAATATGGTTTTCACATTGTCGTCCAGCTTTCAGGCAAAGCTCACTCAACCAAACACAATGCCTAGAAACGTAGAAGAATATGCTCCTCCAGTAATCATACAACATGCTTGTTTCCTATTTGAAGAAGGTAAGGAAGATGAAGCTAAGGTTGACAAAGCATCATATGTTGACATGGTCACTGTGGCAGACGGGGGTGCATCTGATAGGGTGATTATTGACAAACCCACTAGCGACATGACACAACTCCTCAAGCCGTTATACATATTGGTTCATCTGGATGGATGTCCTGTTACCAAAATTTTGGTTGATAATGGGGCTGCAGTGAATTTATTACTAAGGAAAATGATGGTCAAGTTGGGAAAAACCACAACTAATCTGATCCTGTTAGACATGACTGTTAGCAATTTTGTTGGCCACATCACAAAAATGCACGGTGTCTTACCATAGGTACCAAGATAGTTTTGGCATCATTTTTTATAGTAGACACTTCATCAAGCTACAATGTGTAATTGGGAAGAGATTGAATCCATTCTTTTGCATGCATCCCATCTTCTCTCCACCAGTTTGTTATTTTTTGGAACCAGGATGAAGTTGAACTAGTCTTGGCCAACAATAAATCTTTCTTGGCCACATCGAATGCTAATAAGCTTATTACTATGGCAAAGAAGTAGGACCTATCAGATTCACCAAGAGAAATAAGCTTGGTCACCCTACCGGGATCATGGTAAAAAAGAACCCAAATAGCATTGTGTAGGCTATCCTGGAAGTTACTCGAGCCAATGATGCTCGGTTGAAGGATATTGTCCTATATTGGCTGGCCTCTCATTGTATCATCGAAGAGGTCCCATGATCAGGACATCAAGGAATGAAGTGAGTAGGGCCAACTTCACGGCCAGAATAAAAAGGCTTGAAGAGAGCTTGAAAGAAACTGATGAAGGTTATTTTGTGAATTTGGTTGAGTCAGAAGAATTGGCCGAAGGAGACAGTTTCAAGTTTGAAGAAGAAGATATTTGATCACAGGTCTAGGACCTACTAGCCGAGATCAACTTGGGGACGGATCATGACCCGAACCCAACGTTCATAGCAACTTATTGTGATCGCCTGAGAAGGAGAAGTTAACAAAGTTATTTTTTGAGTTCGTCGACTACTTTGTGTGAGATTACCATGAAATGCCAGGGCTGGATCGATCCCTGGTTGAGCATAGATTACCCACGAAAGAAGGTTATCGGTCATACAAGCAGCCACCTAGGTGGATGACGGCCGAAGTCACCCTTATGATCAAGGAGGAGATCGAGCAACTCCTAAAATCCGATTTCATCCTACCAACCAAATATGTGGAATGGATGCCAAATGTGGTCCCAGTAATGAAAAAGAATGGTAAGCTAAGGTTATTTATCGACTTCATAAATCTAAACCTGGATATGTCAAAGGACGAATACCCCATGCCGGTGGCCGATCATCTCGTCGATCAGGCTGCTAGACATGGGATTGTGTCTTTTTTGGATGGGCATTTTGGATATAATCATATTTACATAACATTAGATGATCGACTGAAAATGGCATTCATATGTCCAGGTCTTTGGGAACATATTGTTGGGTAGTGATGCCTTTCAGATTAAAGAACGCAGGGGCCACTTACCGAATGGCGATGAATGCCATTTTTCATTATATGATAGGCTGCTTTATAAAGGTCTATGTGGATGATGTTGTGGTCAAGTTGACTAATGCAAATGAGCACCTGACCTACTTGCGCAAGTCCTTTGAACGGATGAGTCTCCATAAATTGAAAATGAACCATTTGAAATGTATTTTTGGGTTCTCGGCTAGTAATTTCTTGGGTTTTTGGTACATCAAAGAGGAATCGAAGTCGATCAAAACAAGGCTCAGGCTGTGATTAGTGCACGGACGCTAAGAAACAAAGCTGAATTATAAAAATTCTTGGGCCATGCCAATTTCTTGAGGAGGTTTATATCTAATTGTGCAGGCAAAATAAACATCTTCTCTCCACTATTGAAATTAGAACAAGGAACCAAATTTGTTTAGGAAGCGAAGCACCAGCTGTCTTTCAATTTAATTAAGGGATATCTAATGAAGTTGCATGTGTTGATGCCCCTTATCAAAGATTGACTGCTCAAGCTATATGTCACAACCTCAACAGAGTCGATTGGAGCTCTTCTAACACAAGATGGTGAAATGTGAAAGGAGTGAGCTGTCTATTACTTGAGTCAGACGCTACTCGATGCCGAAAGACAATATTTGGCCATGGAGAAATTATGCTTGTCATTATATTTCACGGCCACTAAGTTGAGGTATTACTTGTTGGCTGAGAGAGTAAATGTAATAGCAGTTACCAATTTAGTGAAATATATGCTAAATCGGCCGATATTTAGCAGTCAAATCGGTAAATGGGTGTTGTCTTTATCTAAGTTTGATCTACATTCCATGCCATAGAAAGCAGTGAAAGGTGGATCCGTAGCTGACTTCTTAGCCGACCATCCTTCGGATCTTGAGGAGAAAATTCTCCCAAGTATCCTAGATCTGTATTATGTGCAACTCACGCTATGAAAATTAATTTTTGATGGGTCAAGGACACATGATATGTCTAGGGCCGAAGTCATTTTGATCGCCCCTAATGGGAATCGGCAGGAATTTACATTCCAACTAGAGTTCCTAACAATCAAGCCAAATATAAAGATATGATAATTGGTCTAGAACTGCTATTGGAACTATGAGTGAAAAATGTGACCGTTGTTGGATATTCACAATTGGTAATAAATCAAATAGAAGGATCGTTTAAGTGCACCAGTCCATCTTTATTACCATATTATACTTTAGTGGTCTAGTTACTCGACCAATTCAAAGCGGCTGAATTGATGCATGTTGTCAGGGAACATAATACAAATGCCAATGAAATGATACAATTAGTTGTGGGACATAAAGTCTTGAGAGGATCAATCAGTCGGACGATCGTCGTCCGAAGGAAATCCTTCCCTTATGTATTTCACAGGGATAATGTGATGGAAGTAGGCCAAATAGAAGTAGAGGAGAATGATTGGAGGGATCCCTTTATGGGATATTTGCAGAGCCCACGTACCAAGACTTATAGAAGTATACAAAGGTCGGCTGTGAGTTATGTGATGGTCGATAGTGAACTATATCGAAAAGGAGTTGACGGAGTTTTACGTCGGTGCTTATCAAAGAAAGAAGCTATGCTAGTCATGGAGGGGGTCCACAAAGGGATTTGTGGGGCCCATTAGGTAGAGAGAAAGATGAAGCTCATGCTCAGAAGTTACGACTATTTTGGCCAAAAATGATGGCCGACTGCATCCAATATGCAAAGGGTTATGAAGCATGCCAAAGGAATAGACCGGTCCAACATGTGCCTACGATCGAGATACATCCCATAATAAAGATATGGCTATTTCGAGGATGGGTAATCGATTTGATCAACCAAATTCACTCGTCTTCAACTTGTGTGGATTCATTCATCATCGTGGCGACCGATTACTTTACCAAATGGGTAGAGGCAAAGCCTATGAGGAAAATCGATCATACAGAAATTATTGGCTTCATTGAAATAAATATTATCCATCATTTTGGAATACCATAATCCATCACCATGGACTGAGGTGCGACTTTCTCAGCTAGGGAAGCGCGGGCAATGACCGATAAATATGACATCAAAATTTTGCATTTGACCCCGTATTATACCTAGGCTAATGGCTAGGCTGAGGCTAGCAATAAGGTATTCAAGAATATATATCCTGAGGAAAATGATTCGAGAAATTTCTCGAGAATGGCATACCAAACTGTTTGAGGCTCTGTGGGCTCACAGAATGTCAACTTTTACCAGTACTAGGGTTAGTCCATTTATATTAACTTACCCCTAGAAATTGTGGTCCCATAACTGAGAACTACATATCAGGCTCAGTTAACCCCTCCAGAGTTCATAGAGGCAATGTTGGTCGATCTCGAGGAGTTGGATGAGGTCCGTATTAGATCTTTGGACTCGATCATTGCCAATAAAACGGTCGTGGCATGAGCATAAAACAAAAGAGTGAAAGGAAAGTCTTTCAGAATAGGCAATATGTTTGGAAAATGGTACTATCTATCGGCCAGAAAGATCAAGCATTAGGTAAGAAATGGTCTCCCACATCGGAAGGGCCACATGTCATTGAGCAAGTCCTCAAGGGAGGAGCCTATGTCCTTAGGGATATGGATGTGAAGATTGGAAGGGCTCCTATAAATGGTCGATTCTTCAAAATTCGCTTCCCTTCACTATGAGAAGTCATCAGGAATTGGGCCGAGCTAAGTTGGTAAAATAAGTAGTTCATTTGAATAAAAGCCCTAAAATAAGGGCAAGTTGAGTACAAGATAAGTGAAATAAATACAAAGATAAGATTTGGCAGATTGGACGGTCGAGCCATAAGTGGGCCGACTTGAGCTCTTCAAATCTTTTTACGGCCGAGGCTTTCACCACCCTTGCCAACTTTCGCCTCTCGGTCCACTAAGCGTGTTGGATCACGAGCTCTGCGGAAGAGTAGTTGATCCATGTGAGACGTTGGTCGATGGCCGCGTACTCGAAATCGACCGACTTCTTTTTGACTTCACTGGATTCTACATGGTCTTGATAAAGTGATATCTGTGACTTAATGAATGCGACCAACTCCTTTTTTCTAGCCAATCACAGCCTGGGTAAAGCCGACGGGTCTCGACTAAGTCGGCAGATAGATTATTGCACATGATCTTCAATGACCACAACATCTCCTCGTTAAAGTTATGTTCATGGGTCTAGTGTATCTTGTTCTTGTGAGCGACTTCATGGCGGGTTGGTAGAGCTTTGTATTCAACGTTGAGGGTCGACAGATGGGATAAAGAAGCAATGCAGCGCTCAAGCTCTCTGTCGGCCTCAGAGTATTCTTCTCTAAGTTGCCGAAGTTTTGAAAGAATATTCAAGATTTTCTGTGGAGGCCGTTGATCCTCGGAAAGATCAACAACATCCCTAAGGAAGGGATGGGGATCATGCAACAAGGAGGAGCGTGGGAAGGAGTCGAGGCCTTCTGTGAATATTTCTTCCATGATTTTAATCGACAGAGAAAAGAAATCCATGGAAGCTATAGTGGCAACAAAAGTTGTTATTTGAGATTGTCCGTGATGCATTTTGAAACCTAAGGGGTGATTTTATAGATGGAGATTCAACAATTAATGCACATGGGGTGCGGTGTGACAGTTGGGTGCTCGAAACCAAAGGCCTCTGCAACGAATCGTTTCCGGGATCATGGGGAATGCAGCAGAATAAATGGGATTTTCTCAAAAGAATGTCAGTGTTGTTATTGTGGTTGAGGTATGCCATGCAAGTATAAGGGATGGCTAAGTATTGCACTTCCATACTATAATATAAAGGCCAAGCCAATAAGGTATTATCAAAGTCAAATGGCATTCCTAGAAGAAAGTGCATCCTATCTATTAAGTTTTTATCTGGTATTGGATTTTATTCATTGCCTTGTCGGTTATCAATTGCATTGCAACAAGAGGAAAACAGAAACAGAAAGCTTAAAAGCGATTGAGAATGAAAGTGCCCTTATTTGTCAATATACGTGAGTGTTGAGTTAGTATGTCAAGTGAGCCCCATATTAAAGATTATAAGATCAAAGACTCAGCCATCCTGAAGAATTTCGAGTGTTCACATAGGTAAACAAGCCTCACTTCCCCTAACCAAACCCCTAAGGTATATGACCCCTTTTTAAAAAAACCTACCTTACCCACAAACTACTTCTGGATATCCTTTGGTAAGCTTGGTTTTTGCACTTCGAGTATTGGAGGAAATATAAACTATATGGCTAAAATCAATGTCTTGACGATTGCATCGATATGCAATCGAGGACAATTTCGATTGCATCGAAAATAAGCTCATATAGTCCAGCAACAAACTGAATAAATGCTGGTTATTGTCAATTACATCGAACCAACTTCAATTGAATCAACCTTGGGCTTATTCCCTCTATTTCTAAAATACTCCAAGTGTTCCTAGATGTAATCGAACCTCCTTTGATTGCATCGAGAGTAAGTTATAAATGGCATCAAAGCTCGTTCGATTGCATCGATATAAGGACCAGTTTGTCCAGCAAGCCTTCTAGTAAAATCTAATACTTTTGATTGCATCAAAGACGGTTCGATGACATTGAAATTCAAATTTCAATGGCATCGAAGGTCTATTCGATTGCATTGAAAAATGGATAAATCTGTCCAGCAACTAAAGTGGATTTTACAAGGAAAATCTCTATGGCATCAAGTTATCCCTCGATAACATCGAAGGCATCTTCGATGACAACGAAGTATGCTCGATGGCATCGGACCGAGTCTGCCCAGCACCTATTTGAAAAACTTGGTGCATGCTATCGATGGCATTAAAGACCTTTCGATGGCATCGACAAGAGCAGATTTCTGCCAGTTTTTTAACTGTTGTTATTCAACTTTATATAAACTCTTGGGTTGCTTCTTGGGCAAACGAGCTAGATTTGAAGAGAGCTTGAGAGAGTTTTTTTTTTTTTTTTTTTTTTTTTTTTTTTTTTTTTTACGCACGTACACACACACCCCCACACACGCACACACTCACTCCCTACACCTGGGGAATTCCACCCCCCTATGGATACTCGAACCCTGGAATGGGAGTTGAAACTCCCAAGAGTCTACCACCTGTCCAAGGGTAAGGATCCTCATCCTCAAGCCCTCTTTCCCATAAGAGTTCATCATTTACTCCATAGCTCAAACATTTATTCTCATCTTCATTGCTTGGATTGAATTATGAACTCTGGCATTCATTAAGTTTCCTGCAACATCCTTTAATGGCAAATCATTGTGCTGGAATACTTGAATGCTTAGCTCATGGGAATCTTCTCTAGGTATTTATTTCATATTATTTAGTAGAGAAGACCAGACTAAAGCCTAAAACCTCACAACCTCGCATCATCGATTGAAACATCTATAAGTGGTTGCAGTTCAAGGGAGTTGAAGACTCTTCACCAACAAAGAAGACCATCTTCAGATCGTGTTAAAGAGGGGCTCACTCACTTATTTGTAAGTATATAGAGTCCATTGAGTCTGAAACCCTTTCCTTGTGTAGGATTGGGATTCAAAGTTTGAGTTACAAACTTGCTAAGACCTTTCGTAGGCCTTCGACGTGAGAATACGTCATGTGTCCTTATGTAGGACTTGTTGCCTTGTATAGGCATAGTGAGTTTCCATGTGTAGGCACCTAAGGATGTCTTGTGTAGACTCCTTAGTTAACCTTGTGTAGGTTGTAAAGCTTTATGGTTAACCTGATTTAAAACCATCGATAGTGAAATCTGGTAAACTTTAGGGTGGAGTGCATCAGCTGAGTGTGGAGTAGGCACGTAGTCGAACCACTATATATTGTTGTGTTTGCGATGATTGCTCTTGTTCATATGTATTAATTGATTGAATGTTTACTTTATGAGCAATACATGTTTGATTAAATACAACACTTAGATTTCTCACTATCTTAGAAGTTGGAAAAGAATGACATCTTGATAATCTTACTTGACTTGCTTAAATTGGTAGAATTTATAGTTTAGTAGGATTAAAGTTTTTAAAAGTCCTATTCACCCCCCCTCTAGGATACTTGGACATATATTCATACTTCAATAGTTGCGGTCTTACCACAATTTCATAGTAGTCTACATTTTCATCCCCTTGAATTCTTCGAGGAGGGAGGGCCTGCATCTCCGCTTCACCCTTTTCCTTAGATGAAGCTAGCTAGCCCCTTTTTTAATGATGAGTGGCAAGAGATGGAGTAGTTGATCAATATGAAGGGCGGTCAAAGAGACTTCACCCTCGATCGCTTTCTTGGCGCTGCAACTTGTCTTCGATCACGCCTGTTATAAGGTGATTTGTCCATCGAGGAACGCTAAGTCATCATAGACACCCATCTTCTTGGCAAAGTAAGCAGAATCTCGTTCCTCCAATTCCTCCATTAACCCAGCTCGGTAAGACTACAACATCCTTAGCATGGTCCGATTTAATTGATGTGCTTGGGCACATTACAATCTTTTATACCAAGCTAGTTCCTATTTACGACTCATCTCTAAAGAATCTTCTTTAGCCATAGCTTGCTATCAGAGGTATGAAGAATTAGCTTGATTATTAAAAGTCAGTTCGCAATACCGATCGCCCATGGCATATAAGCGTTTTAACTTTCGGACAAGATTCTCGAGCGCAACATCTGATGAAGCATTTATTACGAAGCCATTGACATCGAACAACAAACCGGAATGTGAGTACTCCTTCAAGCTCCATTCAAAGATTTCTTTCAAATAAGACTTACACTTGCAATAAGGGCAGAAGGATTGGAAGCCATTGATACATTAAAAAAATTATGATGTGGAGTCGGAATAGGCATCTGACAGTGTTTAAATAGGCATTCTTTACATCCACGATCTAGCGCAATCGTGCCGATAATATCTTCACACATTCTTGGTAATTAGGAATATGGGGGCAGTTAGGGCATGAAATTTGAAAATCGGTCATGTTCTTTGAATTTTATGGTAAAGTCAGCAGACGAGATAAGTAAAATAACAGAAAGGAAAAGTAGAGAAATAATGAAGGGCAAAATGGCTCGACGATCGTTCATATATAATAAAAGTCATTATAATCAAAATCCCATAGTCAAAAATCATTGCAACGAGTTCTTCGCCATCTCTAAGTTTCCCTTGGCCGCTTAAAATGAAGCTTCTTTCTTAGCCACAGACCGAAGAAGTTGACCAAGATCCGCTATTTGGGAATGCATAGTAGTGGCCAATTGCTGAACTTCCTTCTTGTATTAAAGGTATTCTGCATATTTCTCAGTATACTCTTGCTTCGGCATAGTCAGCTTTACCTCCAAGGATGTAATCCTAACTTCCATATTTTCTAGCTCCACTTTAGAAGTTTTCATCGCAGTATTATTGACCTCAAGTTCTTGGGTAGTAGCCCGTGCAGAAATCGTTCTCTACATGGCCATGGATTATTCAGTCTCAAGATGGACGATGATGATACCAGCGTGATAACAAGTATGGAGTAGTCCCTAGACCTCCAGGAGGATAAACACCTTGCTGGCTAGAGTAGGATCCATCCAAGAGAAGACGCGATATAGTTCAACTAATCGGTCGAGTGTCTTGACCGATTCGGCATCAAGAGACCCCTCCAAACCCATCTGCAAAAGAACTTGGAGTTCAGATCTTACATCTTACAAATCTTAAAGAGAGAAGGAGATTCAGCTGCAATCGCTTCCTCAACTTGGACCTTTAAGAAGGAAGAAATGATGTCGTCTATGCGAGGAAGATCTTCGCTAGTGGAGACAAGAGCAACCTCAACAGGAATGGAAGGCTCAGCAGTGTCAATCGGAGTGGTCTCAAAGACTGTGACTATGGTAGGTTCAGCAGTTGTGGACCGAACCATCTCAATGACCTTGAATGTGGTGACTGCGATCTTCTCCACTTCGGCCATGGTACTTTCAGTCTCGATCATCTTCTCAACCACCTCTTCGGCGGCCGTAACTTAGGATCGGTTGAGGTTGGGATCTCCTCGACCATTATGGGTGCTGGGAGGAGTAGCAATGGAGGAGTGAACTTCATAATTAAGGGCCTAGAGGGAGGCACTGTGACCGAGCTCCGAATGACTAGCGCAGGACTCGGGGAACTTGTATCATGTACTCCGAGTCATTGTGAAGATTACTGACTCCGGGAGGATTCAGACAGACAGTTGGGATCTCAGTAATCACGGGGTCGGGGACTCCCAGGACTGCCGGGGTTACTGTTGTTGCTGCTGATGTTGTTGTTGTTGATTGCTATTGTTGTGGCTGGGCTACCACCAATTGTTTCTGAAAAGGCCTAGCTATAAGTCCTAGAGGGGGGGTGAATAGGACTATGCCAAATAAAACTTATAACAGCGGAATTAAAGTAAATATGATAGCCAAAATAAATCACAATGCAGGAAAGTAAAATAACCTCTAAAATCTGATCTTAAGGAATTGATACAAATGTTGTTCTAAGGACAACCTTTCACCAAAAATCAAAGTTTATGGTAGGACAACCTTATTTCTAGAAAGATCTTTGTATCAAATCTCAAACCAAAGAGGAATACAGAATTAAGCACAAATTGAACTAAAGTGTAATCACAAATGTATTGTTCTAGGGACAGCCATACACCATAAAAATGGCAGGGCAACCTTGCTGGAACAACTTTAAAGGAAATTTAAATTCAAACAGATAAAGGAATAGCAGAAAGTAAATTCTAAATTATTACAAAATTCCCACAATGCTTGAATTAAATGATTACAACATTCACCACCACACATACATCCCACAAATGAATATTAAAGATTAGAAATGTAAATCATTCAACCACAACACAAGGGATTATAGTGGTTCGCCTGTGTGTTCACCAACTGTTAAACAACAGCCACACAAAATGCTACTCCACTCCTAATATCCTCACACAGGGGATATTAGCGTTCACTCACAAAATAGGTTTTCACAGGTTCACCCAAAACCTTTACAATTGTGTCTTTGTCTGTGGGCTTACACAATAAAAAAACCCCACTTCTGAGTTTTCCTGGCTCTCCTCAGATAACCAATACAACAAGATTTTTCTGGCAAATCTTAAAAGAAACCAAAACAGAAAGGAATTTACAATTAAATGTAAAATACCTGAATATCTCCTTCGTTGTAGCAGCCCGGTAGAACCAAATCAGAGTAAATAATTGAATGTTCAAGTTCAATGTCCAGTACTCAATTATAATGGTTCTAGTTCTAATAGATTTTAAATTAGACTAACTACGGCTTGCCTTAATTGATTTTGATTCCAAAGAAAGGGAATAACAATTCCTCTTATCAAATTAGATTGGAATAGTAGAAACAAAATCAATTAAATAAAGCTAAAGAAAAAGAATATAAAATAAGCACACTTAGCTTAGATGGAGCACAAAATTATCTCTCAAAAGTTTGACGAAGATTGGCTTAAATGAAATACTTAATTGCTTGAATTCTTCTGAGTTTCGTGCTCTATTTATAGGTGAACAGATCGCATCTTCGACTGGTCTAAGGAGCTCTTCGACTAGTCGAAGAAATAACAGATTTGAAAAAATTCGGGCGCGATAAGCTTTGACAGTTCTACGACTGATCGAAGGCCTCCTTCGACTGGTCGTAGGTCACCTTCGACTGGTCGAAGGTCTCCTTCGATTGGTCGAAGACCTTGTAAATTATCGCTGGACTTTGAATCGAAGATTTACGACTAGTCGTAGAAGCAGTCGACACTGTTCCTTCGACTGGTCGAAGACTAACAGAATTTATACGAACTTTGTAACAAACCTACGACCGATCGAGGAATTTCTTGGACTGGTCGAACATAGTTAGGACTAGCCGAAGAAAGCATAGGACAAGTCCCCGAACTACCCAAACACAAGTGTCATATACATATGACTTATGTATCCAAAATGGCCTACTTCTAAGGTCAACCTATGGTCATTCAAACCTCAATAAAGAAGTAAGGACATTGAAAACATTAGGAACAAGTGACCTAAAAGTTTAAGCCTTGAAGTCTTGATATAGCTCAACCTCGAAAGTGACTTGAGTTCTATACGAACTACTTTGTACTCTTCTTGAAGTCTTGTACTCTTCTTGAAGTCTTGTATTCTTGAGTCTTGTCTTGAGAGCAAAGTATGAAGTCAAGGTTGAACTTTGTACTTGTAATCTTTTCTTGTTGTGAGCTTTGCTTGTTATGAATGTTGAACTTTAGAAAGAGCTTCACTAATGCAAGTTATATAACAATGTTTTTGTCACCACTAATTTGACAACATACAGGGATATAAACTATAGCACTTACAATCTCCCCCTTTGTCAAATTAGTGACAAAACACATAACAAGATATAACCAAGATAAAAGTAGAATCACCGGTCACCGGTTAGAGCAATATAAACCAGTTGACATCAACTCTGGCTTACCTGCAAATTAAATCAATATCTAACATTCAACCATTCCAAACATACTCCTCCCCCTAAGTAACATAACCATTCTCCCCCTTTTTGTCACAATATGACAAAGAAAATAACAATATAAAGGGATATATGAGAGGAAATAAGATGAGATATGAGATAATAACAGAAAAACAGAAACTGTCAACACAAAATAAGCAAAGTATCACAATAAACAAATATCCAGCATAAAAGAAAAATTGTATCCAATACCAAATCGGATGATTAAGTGCTAATAGTTAAAGTTATTACAAACCAGAAAATCCCATATAGACTAGTCAGAATTAGAACTAGAAGACGAAGCAGGAATAGAGGGATCAAGTTGGTGCATGCCCTTGTTCAAACGCCTAAGATATTTCTGCATGTACTTGAATTGAGAATCATGAGCAACAGACATGTTTTCTATCTTTTCATTCAGGTTATCAACTTTACCCTCCAATGCACTCAGACGTGCATCAAAATCAGATGGTACAAAATCTGGATCATTTGTTGAATCAGAATCCAGTTCTTCAAAGATATCATCCATATTAATGTCATCCCCGGCATCTTCATGACCAGCACCACCACCATTACCACCTTGTTCAGGAAGTAATTCCAGCTTCATCTTATTGAGATTAAAGTTGTTGAAAATCAGAAGATGGATAAGTGCCTCATTAACTGGCATATCAACCAACATATGTGTAGCTAATACAGTCATTAAATAACCAAAAGGGATGTCACTATGACCAGGATGGAGTCTAAACTGAAGAAGGAAATGACAGATTAAAGATGGCAGACAAATCTGAGTACCACTGGAAATAGCATGAATAATACGTACCATAAATGAGGTCAAGTCAGTTTTATTACCTGACCGAGGATACAGATTAGACACAGATTCTATGAAGTACTCTGTATTTGGGTAACAAATACCTTGCGGGAAGCGCATCCCCTTTTTTAGTCCAGTGAACATCCATGTTACACAAGTCTCTAGTGAGCATTCGTTTTTTAGATATAGAGGGTTTATCAGTCAAATTATGAATAGGAATACCCTCATCATTTACGGGAATATCCATAAGGGTTGAAATTAAATGACGATCAATTTCAAATGGCCATTCACTAGTAGATATTTTAAAAGTTAAATTATCTAGTGAGAAGTCACTAATACATGAAAACATGGATTGAGCAATGGACCGGTATGCAGGCCCACCCCAATGCAACAAGTTAACCCAACCTACAGCTTCAAGCAAAGGAAGGATATCATCAAAAGGTGAAATATGGTTAATATCAACAGGATGTTCAACAATAACATTACGAGCTCTAAGGTCTATAACATAAGATGAATCATTAGTAGGTTCAAGAAGATGACGTTTGGTCAATCTGGGAGAAGAAGAAGGACCTCGGGAAGTAGATTTTCTTCCTCTAGAAGCCATATGCAACAACAATAACACGGAAATAAAGAGTTGCAAAGGATTGAGAAATGGGTTTACTACAATCAGATTTTTCAAAATCAAATCCCCAAATCTCAATGAAATCCTAAATAGAAAGCTTCAAGTTAGAAAAGAGAGCAATCTATTAACGATTTACAAGAAAAACGTAAATGGAACACTAACCTTGAAGAACAAGAATGGTGGGTTCGACAAGTCGACGCTCGGTTCCTTAGAGAGAAAAGATGAAATGAGGAAGAAAGCAAAAATCTCCAAATTTAAGTGATTTCCGAGATCTACGACTGGTCGTAGGTATCTACGACCGGTCGTAGGTCGATCTGGTCGAGTATACTCTGTGTCGAAGGAAGTCCAGAAATACATATTTCTTGCAATTTTTAAAGAAAATGGAATTAATCCTAGTAAATATATACATTATGATACATGTAGGCATAAATAATCATTTTGAAATACACATGCCAAGATCAAATTTCATCTTATTAAACCTAATTTTATCAAGAGGTTTTGTGAAAATATCAGCTCTTTGATCTTCAGTAGGAATATATTCCAGAGATATAACTTTTTCTTCTACCAATTCCCTAATATAATGAAATCTAATGTCAATGTGCTTAGTACGAGAATGCTGAATAGGATTTTTTGAAACATTTATTGTACTGGAATTATCACAATGCAATAACATAGAATCCTGTTTAATTCCATAATCACTTAGCATTCGTTGCATCCAAACAAGCTGTGTACATGCATTACCAGCTGCGATATACTCAGCTTCAGCTGTTGAAAGTGATATAGAATTTTGTTTCTTACTAAACCAGGAAACTAAACAATTTCTAATGTAAAAGCAACCACCACTGGTTGATTTTCTATCATCTAGATTACCAGCCCAATCAGCATCTGAGTACCCAGCAAGTTGAACACTAGTCTCATGAGGATACCAGAGACCAAGATTTATAGTACTTGCAACATATCTAATAATCCGCTTAACAGCAATCAAGTGAGATTCTTTTGGATCAGATTGAAATCTTGCGCAAATACCAACACTTAGAGAAATATCAGGTCTACTAGCAGTTAAATATAACAAACTACCAATCATACTCCGATAAAGTTTTGAATCAATATTTTTACCATTAGAGTCTTTTGAGAGTTTCAGGGTAGTACTCATAGGAGTATCGAAATTTTTGCCATTCTCAAATCCAAATCTCTTGATTAGATTCAAGGCATACTTAGATTGAGAGATGAATATTCCTTCAGGTTGCTACTTAACTTGCAAACCAAGAAAATAAGTTAATTCCCCAACCATGCTCATTTCAAACTGTGATTTCATCAAGTCTGCAAACTCAGTAGTCAAGTTAGTACAAGTTGATCCATAGATGATATCATCAACATAAATCTGTACTATTAAGATATGATCATTATGTTTTTTAACAAATAGAGTTTTATCAACAGATCCCATTTGAAAATTGTGACTTAAAAGAAATTTTGTTAGTTTCTCATACCATGCCCTAGGTGCTTGTTTTAATCCATAAAGTACCTTTTTAAGCCGATACACATGATCAGTATTTTTGGGATCTTCAAAACCCATCGGCTATTCAACATATACTTCTTCATGTAAATCGCCATTTAGAAAAACACTTTTCACATCCATTTAATATATTTTTATCTTTCTAAAACATGCAATGGATATAAATAGCCTGATAGATTCAAGACGTGCTACTGGTGCAAAAGTTTCATCAAAATCAATTCCTTCTATTTGAGTATAACCTTGTACCACTAGTCTAGCCTTGTTTCTAATTATATTTCCACTTTCGTTCGACTTATTTTTAAAAATCCATTTTGTTCCAATGATGTGTTTGTCTTTAGGTCTTGGTACGAGATACCAAACATCATTTCTTACAAATTGATTAAGTTCTTCTTGCATTGCAACAATCCAGTTCTCATCAGCAAGAGCTTCTTTTACGTTGGATGGTTCTATTTGGGATGTAAAACATAATAATTACATAAATCCTCAAGTTGTCTACGGGTGCGAACACCAGTGAGAGGATTTTCAAGAATTTGAGTGGTTGGATGATCTTTAACAGTCCTCAATTCAGATTTAGTCTGATTTGATGAAGTATCAGGTTTATCAATGATTAGAACTTCATCATTATCTGAATTAGAGATTGGCTTATTTAAGTGATCATCAATGACAACATTGATGGTTTCTTGAATCACACCAGTCCTTTTGTTCAGAACCCTATAAGCACAACTGTTTAAGGAATATCCTAGAAAAATCCCTTCATCACTCTTTGTATCGAATTTTCCCAAATTTTCACGATCACGTAAAATATAGCATTTGCTGCCAAAAACTCGAAAGTATTGTGATAAAGAGGCTTTTGTTGAACCATAATTAAAAGTAAGCCGTTTTATTATTATCTTTGTTAGTATAAACTCGGTTAATAATATAGTAAGTCATTTGTATTTGACTAAAACCAAAGATTTTTAGAGAGCTTCATGCTATTCAACATGACATTAGCCATTTCTTGAAGCACCCTATTCTTTCTTTCCACAATTCCATTTTGTTGTGGAGTTTTGGGAGCTGAAAATTCATGTAATATTCCTTGGTCGGTACAGAACTTCTTAAAATTGCTATTCTCAAATTCAGATCCATGATCACTACGAATCTTACTGATTTGAGAAGATTTTTCAGTTTGAATCCTTTTGAGAACTTTTCTTACTTCTTCAAGGGTTTGATTTATCCCTTAAGAAGACTACCCAAGTGTATCCGTAAAGTCATCAACTATTACCAGAATATACTTTTTACCACCACGACTTTCCGTTCTAGTAGGTCCAATTAGATCCATGTGAAGAAGTTCGAGTGGTTTTGATGTGGTATTTGAATTCACCTTTTTGTGTGAGTTCCTTATTTGTTTGCCTATCTGGCATTCACCACATATTTTATCTAATTTCTGAAGTTTGGGTAAACCTCTTATAAGTTCTTGATTGCTCAATCTATATAAATTTCGATAATGAACATGTCTAAGACGTTTGTGCCATAAATCAGTCTCGTCTGTATGAACCATGTAACATGTTTGATTAGATGAGCTAGATTTGCTAATAATATAGCAATTTTCAGACGTTTTACGTCCAGTTAATATTACATAACCCTTATTATTTAGTATCTCACAGCTTTGATTAGAGAACCGAACACTATGGTTATTATCACATCTCTGAGATATGCTAAGTAAGTTATGTTTTAGGCCTTCAACATATAAAACATTTTTAAATACAGGAATAAAAAGTTGAACCGTACCTTGGCCTATAATCTTGCAGTTGCTACCATCACCAAATGTGACTGAAACATCAGTCATATCTTTTAGATCCTTGAATAAAGCTTTGTCACCTGTCATATGCCTAGAGCATCCACTGTCTAGGTACCACTTTGAATGACTTGTTGCTTTGAAAGCAATGCGAGCAACCAAGCAGGTAACTTTTGGAACCCATTTCATAACTGTTTTGGGTTTAGGAACATAGTTGGTCTTCTTTTGTTTATAGTTATAAGAATAACCTGTAGAGTTAAATTTTAGGAGCTTCTTGAGTAAATTTACTATCTTTTCAGCTAGTGGATTTCGTTTTTGATTAAAGTTAACGTGGCTGCTTCCAGGTTTTTGAATTTTTAGAAAAACCTTGATAAGTATTTTTTCCTTTTGAGTTTGAGGATTCTCCTTTCACAAACATAGGAGGAGTATACTTTTGTTTAGGAGATAAATTTTTATCATAGCCCAGCCTGGATAGATCGCCACATTTTCTTGATCCGGATAAGAGTTTTTCTAACTTTGGATCACCTTGGGCATATTTCCATGTGTCCTTTTGACTCAGAAGAAAAGATACTTCCTTTTTGAGATTTTCAATCTCAGATTTCAAATCAACAATTAAAGAATTTTTGAATTCCAAATCGCATTTTGATTTTTCAAAACAATCTGAAATTTGTGATTTTTCTAAGACAAGTGATTCAAAACATTCTTTGAGTTTAGAAAACTTTTCTTTTTGAAGTTTAAGTTTGACAAAGTTAATTTTACAACTTTCTTTGTATAGGGCATTGTAAGCATCTTGAAGATCATCTTCATTTTCATATTCACTACTCAGATTTTCTTCACTTGTTGAGTCATTATCTGAAAATGTGAATTTGGCTAGAGTCATAAGTGCTTTAACTTCATTCCCTAACTCAGTTTCAGAATCTTCTGATTCAGAAGAAGTTTCAGAATCAGATGATTCATCCCATGTAGCCAACATACTCTTCTTCTTGGGTTTGTCCTTTTTGGGACATCTATTTGCCAAATGCCCATATTCTTGACATTGTAACATTGACTATCTTTCAAAGATTTTCGAGATTTGGATCTAAACTTCTTTTTATCGTTTGTTTTTTAGAAATCAACCCTTTTCTTGCTTTTAAAAATCTTGTAGAATTTCTTAGCCAAAAGAGCCATATCATCTTCTGAATCAGAATTTTCTTCTGAATTACATTTAGAGGATTTTAGAGCAATCGATTTACCTTTAGGAGCTTTAAAGTTTAACTCGTAGGTCTGTAAAGAACCAACTAATTGCTCTACCCTCATATTATCCGTATCACGAAGTTCCTGGATCGCGGTTACTTTAGAATTGAACCGTTCAGGAAGTGAGCGTAATATCTTTGCACACACTTTACTTTCTGAAATTTTATCGCCAAGACCCCACATTGAGTTTACAATGTCATTTAGTCTAGTGTAAAAGTCCATAAACATTTCATTTTCCTCCATATGAATTTCTTCAAATTTAGTTGTAAGGAGTTGGACTTTAGACTTTTTGACAATTGATGTACCCTCATGTGTCATTTCTAGTATATCCCAGGCTTGTTTTGCAGTATCACAGGATATGATTATTTTGAATTCATCCGGTGATAGTGCGCAAGTGATTGCATTTAGTGCTTTAGCATTGGCACTATACTCACTTTCCTGGAGAGTGGTCCATAAATAATAAGTAGGTACAGACATAGTTTTTGAACCGTCGGATTCAGTTACTTCAATGGTAGGAGTTTTCCATTCAGTTACTGTGGCTTGCCACACACTCTCATCCATTGATTTTAGGAAGATTCTCATTCTGGCTTTCCAATAGGCATAGTTGGAGCCATCAAATGGTGGAGGCCTCGTGACTGAAAGGCTATCAAAATTTGACATCTTTTTAAATAGCTTAGATCGTTAGCTCAGAAAATAAATCCAAATAAATAGAAATAAGAACAAGCTATTAGGCTCTGATACCACTTGAAAAGGCCTAACTATAAGTCCTAGAGGGGGGGTGAATAGGACTATGCCAAATAAAACTTATAACAGCGGAATTAAAGTGAATATGATAGCCAAAATAAATCACAATGTAGGAAAGTAAAATAACCTCTAAAATCTGATCTTGAGGGATTGATACAAATGTTGTTCTAAGGACAACCTTTCACCAAAAACCAAAGTTTATGATAGGACAACCTTATTTCTAGAAAGATCTTTGTATCAAATATCAAACCAAAGAGGAATACAGAATTAAGCACAAATTGAACTAAAGTGTAATCACAAATGTATTGTTCTAGGGACAGCCATACACCATAAAAATGGCAGGGCAACCTTGCTGGAACAACTTTAAAGGAAATGTAAATTCAAACAGATAAAGGAATAGCAGAAAGTAAATTCTAAATTATTACAAAATTCCCATAATGCTTGAATTAAATGATTACAACATTCACCACCACACATACATCCCACAAATGAATATTAAAGATTAGAAATGTAAATCATTCAACCACAACACAAGGGATTATAGTGGTTCGCCTGTGTGTTCACCAACTGTTAAACAACAGCCACACAGAATGCTACTCCACTCTTAATATCCTCACACAGGGGATATTAGCGTTCACTCACAAAATAGGTTTTCACAGGTTCACCCAAAACCTTTATAATTGTGTCTTTGTCTGTGGGCTTACATAATTAAAAAACCCCACTCTGAGTTTTCCTGGCTCTCCTCAGATAACCAATACAATAAGATTTTTCTGGCAAATCTTGAAAGAAACCAAAACAGAAAAGAATTTACAATTAAATATAAAATACCTGAATATCTCCTTCGTTGTATAAATTTCTAGAGAACCAAATCGAGTAAATGATTGAATGTTCAAGTTCAATGTCCAGTACTCAATTATAATGGTTCTAGTTCTAATAGATTTTAAATTAGACCAACTAGGGCTTACCTTAATTGATTTTGATTCCAAAGAAAGGGAATAACAATTCCTCTTATCAAATTAGATTGGAATAGTAGAAACAAAATCAATTAAATAAAGCTAAAGAAAGAGAATATAAAATAAGCACACTTAGCTTAGATGGAGCACAAAATTATCTCTCAGAAGTTTGACGAAGATTGGCTTAAATGAAATACTTAATTGCTTGAATTCTTCCGAGTTTCGTCTCTATTTATAGATGAGCGATCTCATCTTCGGCTTGGTCTAAGGAGCTCTTCGACTAGTCGAAGAAATAACAGATTTGAAAAAATTCGGGTGCGATAAGCTTTGACAGTTCTATGACTGATCGAAGGCCTCCTTCGACTGGTCGTAGGTCATCTTCGACTGGTCGAAGGTCTCCTTCGACTGGTCGAAGACCTTGTAAATTATCGCTGGACTTTGAATCGAAGATTTACGACTGGTCGTAGAAGCAATCGACACTGTTCCTTCGACTGGTCGAAGCCTAACAGAATTTATATGAACTTTGTAACAAACCTACGACCGATCGAGGAATTTCTTGGACTGGTTGAAGCAGAGCTAGGACTAGTCGAAGAAAGCATAGGACAAGTCCCCGAACTGCCTAAACACAAGTGTCATATACATATGACTTATGTATCCAAAATGACCTACTTCTAAGGTCAACCTTTGGTCATTCAAACCTCAATAAAGAAGTAAGGACATTGAAAACATTAGGAACAAGTGACCTAGAAGTTTAAGCCTTGAAGTCTTGATGTAGCTCAACCTCGAAAGTGACTTGAGTTCTATACGAACTACTTTGTACTCTTCTTGAAGTCTTGTACTCTTCTTGAAGTCTTGTATTCTTGAGTCTTGTCTTGAGAGCAAAGTATGAAGTCAAGGTTGAACTTTGTACTTGTAATCTTTTCTTGTTGTGAGCTTTGCTTGTTATGAATGTTGAACTTTAGAAAGAGCTTCACTAATGCAAGTTATATAACAGTGTTTTTGTCATCACTAATTTGACAACATACAGGGATATAAACTATAGCACTTACAGTTTCTCGATGCTATCAGCTCCTAAGTAACTAAATAAGAAACAAAAAAGAGTCAATGGCTACAGAAATAAGTAAATCAATATAAACACATATACGAGTAAGTGATCTCCACCTAGGTTGGATCAAACGGCATGGACGACGGGCCAATCATTAACGGCTTGAGGGTTTTTTATTACGATCATCAAAGGTCGGGTGGAAGTAGAGAATGGTGGCGGATTAGAATGAGAGGGCGGGTGATATTTCTCATTAAAAGGAAGATTAGGTTATTTAATCTGTCTCTATCCCACTACTATTTATTCCAGCACTTGTTAAAATAGGTTTCTAAATGCCATTTCAAGCCCTCCTCGATCTTGTTTGAATAATTTACAATGGTAAGACAGAGCCCAATACTTTGTTTTGAAATATGTTTCGAAAGCAGATATGGCCTTGGCCGAAGATGTACCTGACAGTTGACAAGGCCTAGCAGATGCTGGCAGCTGTTGATCCTTTATATTTGGAGGTGGTTTGAGAGGACTGACGCATTAGAATGAGAGAACGGGAGTTTTGGGGGGTTGGCCGGAGATATCTCCCAAATCTGAGATCTTCTTCGGAGCAATCTTTTGCTGATGAGGGGTGTTGAAGCATCCAAATCCTCCTTTACAACTAATTGGCTCACTGGGACAGTAACCTTGGTCATTGGAGCAGAAGGGGTAGTGGCCAATCTGGTTTTTGGCCTGTTCGCCGCCTTCTTGGCAGGATGAGCTAGCGGTGGAGCAATTGTTCTTTTCTTGCTCTTCACCTCTAAATGGGAGGTGAATTGATTGATAAGATCGGTCACATTCTTGACGCCCAGTAGCCTGGTATAGTGAAGATCCCACCATGTGAAGAAGTTATCCATCATCCGGGGAAAGTTAGGATAGTTGGGATAGTGAAGATCCAACCATGTGAAGAAGTTATCCATCGGACCGCAACCGAAGAGGAACATGTTTGTTGACATACTCCAAAATACTGAAAGAGCAATAAGAAGGGTTGGGTTGGCTGAATACTCTTGAACGAAGAGTTTTATGCATTCATAGATGTCGGTGTTCCTCCATGATTCCTCATATTGGGAGGATACTCGGATGAACCATGTTTCCCAATCCTGAAGAGGCTTCGGCCACGTCCAAGGGGTCTTCTATGTGTTCACGGCATCAGGGACAAATCCAGATCAAATCAAGATTTCTTCTGCCGGGTAAATCGAGAAAAATGGATTCAAAGGATGAATCTCTTCGGCCGTAATCTCTATAGAAAACATAGGACCCAGACAGAGAATCTCATCGCCCAGGGGAGATTTTTATATTATGTCTTCGGTGCACTTCTTTCTAAGTACATCCATGATGGCCATGATGTCTCTTTGATTGAATGAAGGAATAGAGGAAGAAGAAGCAACCATTGCTAATCAAACAGGAAGAAACGAGAGTTATCGGGAAGAAGATCGCAAGGATGAAAGGAAACTGAGAGTGTAAAGGAAAACGATTTTGAAATGGTGTCTATATTGGCCGAAGAGAGAAAGGGCATTTATTGAGGCATCATCACAATTTTGGCAAGACAGCTAGAGAAGACACGTGTCGGTACGGGGTTCCTCCGATGCCTCGATTAGACGTGACCGATGGTGACATATTATGAAGTAACAGTCAAAGGCAATTCGCATCCAAGTGACACCTGTATATATTTATTGTGGTATTAATGAGGACTCTAATGTCGCTGTCATTTTTCACCAAAAGGATAGCGATGAGCAGGGCAATGTTATACCCGTTTCGGCCGAGTCCTGCAGCGACCAATCAGAGTAGGTTTCGTGTGATCTGTACGGGCATGCATGCTACGCCTAGGTATTTTCCTGTAGATATGTACGAAAGTATCTTAGAAAGTGGAGCCACAACATATCAGTTGTTGCCACACATCACTAGAGCAGTCAAGAGGAAGAACGACTGAGTTCGAATGTTTGCATAGTGTGAAGAGAAATGATCGATCTTGCATGGTCGTGTGACAGGTGGCAAAAGGATAAGTAAATGAAGCAGAACGCAGGAAGCATCTAGAATCCAAGTAATGGAGAGCGGTTACCATAACCATCGAAATGTGGGAAGGATCCATAATGCCTGGATCAAAGCTATAAATAGCAAAGCAAATTAAGAAGAAAAATTCTTCTCATACTATCCCAATCAAACTAAAATCTATCTTTCAATTATCTTTCAATTACCAGTCAGTTTACATTCTATAGTGTAATCCTTTACTTTTTTTGTTACGCAAGTTACATTTCTTAGTGTAATCATTTACTTTTCCGCATGTTGTTTACATTACATAGTGTAATCTTTAGCGATAAGCAAGTAGCTAGTAACTTTTAGCCATAATTTGATTTGAGTTCACGCTCGTGTGATGGATTCAGTTCATCAGTTGGAAAGGTGTTTTGTAGCTACTCTTCACGATCGACTGTAAGAATTCCTTCCTTATTTTCATTATTTGTATTGAAAAAGTCCTTTCGTACTGAAGGCAAAGGAGTGACCCATCATCAGATGACAAACCCCACCCTCTAAAAATTGCCTGATCCAATTAACACATTGAGCAAGTGATTGAATAGGCGACCGATCTCCTCATACCTCAGTCATACACTACGTGTCTGCCTACCTTGATGCTTAGGGTTATTGTTGTTCGGTTAGAATTGGAGCCGTAAATCCAACATTGGCATGCCCACACACTAGTGTAGAAAACAACGATGAACAATCCTAATGAGTTTCATGCTCTCTTCCTAGTGATCCTTCAATCTAATGAGCATTCTAAACTCATTTATAATAATATAATGATTTCGAGTCTTTTCTAAAGTTTATACATCATTTATATCAGCAAATCCTAGTGTCTATTAACCTCTAGAGTATTTATTAAGTATAATCCCTTAAGAATTCAACCTCTCATTAGTTGTAGGAGATTCTACCCACCTCCCATCAGTTTGGTCACATCAAAGGAGCACTATATGTAAGGTGTTTCATCTTGGAGTTGAAGCCTTGACAAAGCATCGACATCACGATCGGGGGAGCAAAAAGGGAGCTGATTGAAGCAGGGGAGAGCATCGATCAAGAAACCTAAGAAGGCATGTCAAAGGGATTAAATTCAACAAGTAAGTATCATATATGAGTCCATACTCTCTTTCCTTGTGTAGGATTGAGGGTAAGAGTTTTTGGCCCAAACTTGATAGGTTATTGTATAGGACTTAGGCTCATGTGTTGGGCCGAATTCACCAGACACAGGTGTGTACGTGTTAGTCTTCGAGAGAGCCTTCGGCGGGAGTAGACGTAGGTCCTTGGATTAGGACCAAGGTTCATGGCGAGCCTATAGAAAACCACATAAGTCTCCGAGGGAGCTAGTCTTGAGTAGGATTGTAAATGTTAAAAGTGAACCCGATTTAATACCTCCGATAGTGAAATCTGGTCCACTCATGGGTTGAGTGCATCCACCAGGAGTGGAGTAGGGAAACCAAATCACTTATATGCTTGTGCTTGGGATTGTCTTTGAGCACTTATTTAATTATGCTTACGTAATGAATTGATGAATTATATGTATGTATGATTAAATGAATGTTAGGATTATATAGGCACAACATTCCACACACATGTACACTATCGTGTTTATAGACTAATTTCTTGGTTGCCACATCTCTTGTAGTCTATGTGATTGGACCCACTAATAGCTTAAAAAGTTTCAGTGTTAAATTGCTTTACTTAGTTTAAGTAAGTAATTGTGTTTAAATACACATAAATTTTAATTGGTACTAATCACCCCTCTCTTGGACATAGTCATCATTCATTAGCTACGTTAAGCTTCCACATATAGTCGTGATATCCTATTCCACATAATTTTAATTAGTATCAAAGCGGGTTCCTCATAAAAGGCTTAACCACCTAGAGTGAGATCCAAAGGGGCTTAAGAATGATGTCTACCCAAGAGGGGTGTGCCGTCACACAACCACTATATTTTGATAGGTCTAATTACGCTTAATGGAAGGCTAGGATGGGGGGCTTTTTGAGATCCATTTATCCTATTTGGACAATTGTTGAACAAGGATGGACTTTGCCCATAAAATAAATTGTGGTTAATGGTAGAACTATTAGCGCTCCCAAAAGTAAATTTAAATGGAGTGTCGATGAGAGAGCGTAATATACCTATGATGTCAAAGCTGTTAATGATATTTATTGTGCGGTTTTCCTCGATGAATTTAAATACATTTGCACATGTGAAACCAGGAAGGAAGCGTGTGACATATTGGAAGTCTCTTACAAGGAAAATAACACAGTAAAAAGATCAAAGCTTCAGCTCTTAATGACCCTATTCGAAAACATAAAAATGGAAGAGTTTGAAACTTTCATGGAATTTTATTCGAAACTTAATGATATTTGGAATTTCATGTGGGGTTTAGGAGAATTGATTCCAGAATGACGTATATATAGGAAAATACTTAGATCCTTATCAGATAGGTTCACTCCCAAACCTCGATAGAAGAGTGTAGAAACATTAAATGAGATGAAAGTATAAGATCTCTTAGGTTCCCTACAAATTTATGAACTACTCTTTAAGACCCCCCATCTAGTGCAAAGAAACTAGTTGACCTTAAAAGGTCTCATAGGCATAAGATTGTTAAATCTAATAGCAATATTGATAATAAGGACGGTGATGAGGATTTTGAAAGAAAATTAAAGAAATTCTACAAATTAAATAAAAGGAAGATTTGTGATAAGAGGGGCAAGATGGTTGAGAATTGAAAAGGTAAATCAGTTAAACAACCTAAGCAAGTCCAATGTTATAACTGTGAGGGTTATGGACATATTGCAACTAATTGTCCTAGCAAAGTAAGATCCAAATGCAATGCTATGACGACAACATGGGATGACATGGAGTAATCTGAATCCAATTTAAGAGACTCCTCTAGTGATAACGACCTTGGACACTTACATGTTCTAACTGCCTACACTATGTGTCCCTCCCTAGAAACTTGAGAGACCTAACACCTTAGATAAGTGACCCCTAGAAAGTATATAAGGGTTAATTATCAAATCAGAGGATTTCAGTCTCTTTGTGAGCTCAATTGGAAAATCAGAGGATTTTAGCCTCTTATATGTGTCTTTTTTTTTTGACCTTAGAAATCCCAATTATTAAATGTTGGGGCAATCAACCTCACATTTGTGAAAAACGTGAGTTTTTTTTTTTTTTTAAATATTGTGAATTTGGGGTATTTCGGTGCGACCGAACTTAATGTTCGATGCGACCGAATTCAGGTCGTGCGACGTTGTTTAAAACCCTACACTATCTCATTTTCCCCATTCGGCTACAAGGTTTTCCATTTTTCCTGTTCAGCTAGATGTTTTCTTGGCTACCATAGATTCAATCCTTCGATTCCTCCTTCCAATCTCTCCCAATCATCCATAGGGTTTGTCCATTGTTGTTTTTCTTGAGTATCTTGCTTGCCTCTCCCTCCAAATGAGGAACCTGGCCACATCTCCTCCTAAAGAGGGTCATTCCAAGAAAAGACATCATGCTGGCCCCTCTAGTCGCACTAGGACCAAACAGCTTACAGCCAAAAGAGGTGGTGTTTATTCCTAATTCCTCTATGGGAAGACCTTCACCATCCATTAGTCCCAATGAGGCTAGGGTCACCAAACGTAAAATCATTTGTGAAAGGAATGTCAATCTTGAGTGTTTATAAAAGTTTAATATCTATGACATCTTATTTCGTTGTGGGTGGCATCCCATTCTGTCATTTGGGGTGTAGTAAATAAAAATATTGTTCGATCATTCTACTCTCACTATACTCAACTGGATGATGAAGACTCACAGAGTTTTGATGTTAATTACAAAGGTCCAGGTGTTTGACATTACTCCCATGCATATTTCTTGTTTAATTGAAGTCCCATTGTGTCCATATCGACCGGCTGAATTAACGTTATCAACGAAAGCTAAATGGGCTGTGGACTAAATATCTGTGTAATGGACAAAATATCCCATGGCACAATGGGAATGTGCTTCGTGCCTCCAACATATCTGATGATTATCATATTTTACATGTTATATTTGTGTCAAATCTGTATCCTCAACTAGGAAATCATATCAAACTCACTCCTGTTATGGTTAAAACTTTATAGAATCTCAATCGCGGTGAGCTTATGTGTCTGTCCAAGATGATCTATTACCAGCTTGTCTCTTTTGTGTTCAAGTCCAATTTTACCGGTATACCATTCGGTCGGTTAGTATGTCATCTTGCCCTTGATTGTGGCTTTAGAGAGACTGAAGGCATTCCAATCATAGCTCCTAATTTCAATGCTCACTGCATTTGGAAGATGAATCTTCTTCCAGCTTCAAGATCATCTTAAGCGCCTGCATCACATGATCAGGAGGAAATTCACACCCAGGATTTTATTGTAGACACATCTGAGGCGACATCATATGCACCTTTATCACTTAATGTTGCTAACCCTGCAACAACGCCAACTTCATTGACTGCACCACAAATAGAGATCCTTTCTCGTATGATGTGCATAGAGTGCCAGTGGTCGCAGCTTTTAGCATAATAGACCCGGATTCTTGACAAGCAGTTGCAATTGGGCACTGACCAGATGCAGATTATAGAGTGGCAGTCACGTTTGGAGTAGATGTTTAAGTCTATTCAGTGCACCATCCAGGATATCACTTCATATCTATCTTGCTAGAGAGATGATGTCTCTGCACTCGGACCCTGACACGGACAGGACTTGACAGCCAGAGTGAGGATGATGATCTTTTTTTGGGAGACATGGTGTGTCAGAGTCAGTTTGTGTGTTTTTGTTGGTTCTTTTGACCAACACTGACATTCATGTTTATATTTATCGTTGACCTATGTATATGGTAAATAGTTTTATATACTATCTTGTGATGGATGTTGGGCTATTCATCTGTGCCCTAGGGATATTGTTTTTTGGTGATTGATAGTCACACATTTACTCTTTTATGGTATAAACATATTTGTGCATATTGGTGTATAATTATTTAACTCCGTATATGTGGGAATAACTTTCTTATGCACTCATATATACGATGTTTATGTCAACCCTCATATACATCCATTTGTCAATTTTTAACCAAAAGGGGGAGAAACGACTCCCACCAAAGTGCCAAATTATCTTCTTGTAGGGAATTATTGGTATGGCTCAATGTAAGAGTTGAGGGGGAGCAAGTTGTGCAGATTGAATTCGATTCTTTTATGCATGTCAAAATTTTGTAATTACCAATGTAAATCATTAGAGCGGCATGTAATATTTGTGTTGTTTTAGTACGTCATTTATACAAACCATGACATGGTCCAAGTTAGATTTTTGTCATGTAATTGACAAAAGGGGAGAAGGTTAGTGCACTGATTTGTGCATCTTATTTGTCAATTACATGAGTCCATTGTGTCATGTAGTCGGTTGAACCCTTAAAAGCTAAAGACTAAAGACACAAGTGGAGGTGGAGCATTAAGAAGCGAAGAACATGTATATGAGGTGCCTTGGTGACCCAAACTATTGACCAAAAACAACTTAAACCTCTAAATCATCTTGAACCTAATAGGTAAAACTTTTATTGATCATCCCTTAGCCACATGAGCCCCAATTGAACATCCTTAAAATGGCCTTAGAGGTCACCTTCGGTCCCACCAAAAGTTGTCAAAACAGGACAGCTAGTACATCCCTGGAATTCATACAAATTTGATTGCACCCGAACAAGCTTCGATTGGACTTGGTGCCACTGAAGTATGAATTCAGTCCAATAAAAAATGACAAAAAATGGTCAACAAGCCTTCTTGAAAATCCAGTGTAATTTGACTCCAATTGGACAGTCCTTCGGCTGGATTCGCTACGATCGAAGGTCATATTCGGTCTAACTAAAGGTACCAAAAATTGTTCAGCAGCTTTAGTGATTTTTCTACTAGCTAATTCAGTGTGACCGATGCCAATTTCAGTCAGACTGAAGACTAGCCATTATTGATCCGTTGGAGACTTTTTCCTATAAATCTTACAATTGAATCTTTGTGAAAACGATGAACTTTAGCATTTTAGAGACCATAATACATCCCAAGCTTTATCAAACCTCCTAAGCTCTATCTCAATTAGATTCATGCTTTCTTCTAAGTGATTCTTCACTCTAATGTGCATTATAAGCTCCTCTACAAGAAGATAATGATCTTAAGCATTCCTAGAGTTTAGACACCATTTCTATTTGCAAATCCTAGTGTCTATCAATCTCTAAAATGTTCATCAAGTAGAATCCCTTAAGAATTCAACTTTTTATTAGTTGTAGGAGATTCTGTAAGACCCGTACCTTAGCCCGTACCGTTTCGTAGGCTACCGCGGTCCTCCTGGTCGAATTTTAGCAACCCGGAACCTATAACCAACGTTTGCGCGCGATTGTAAACCGAGTCCTGCATATCTTAGTCGACTCAATCCGAGACTTGTACCCTAGCGACCGCACCATCGCTGCGGTTCTGATGCCGCATCTCGTGGGCCAAGGCGATACCCAGGCTAGGAGATGTGGGCCCGCATTCAGTTCGAGGAAAATGCCGCGCGTTGCAAAACCCAAGAGGATCTCTACCAAATGTCACATCCATCAATCCATCAATCCTATCAAGGGTCAAGTACATGCAAGTACACATCACCTCACAGTCAAGTACAACCTAATCCCCAAGCAACTCCAAAGGCAACTTCTCTCTTACACCCAAGTACACACATCACTCACCTTTTCATCCATCACACACATCTCTCTCTCTCTCTCTTACATCCCATCCTCTCTCTCTCTCTCTCTCTCTCTCTCTCTCTCATTTTCAAACTCCATCTCCAAGCAACCCAACGTCCAAGCTATCTTCATGAGAGAAGCCATGTGTGGCTAACCTTCCTACCTCCCATCTCCACCGTCAAAGCCTCATCTCAACCGTTGGATCATGTTCTTTAGAGCTATAGAACGCGTTGATGGAGGAAGGACAAAGAGATCTTGAGGTGGGTGATCTTGTATTTATCTTTTTGTGATTTAAGGGCCCACTTGTGATGGAACCCATCTTGATGTATAAATGTACATGGAGGAGCTCGTAGTGGCGGAGCTCCTCCCATCTCAACCCCTCTCTCTCTCTCTCTCTCTCTCTCTCTCTCTCTCTCTCTCCTATTTACTGCCCACCTTGGAGAGTGGATTAGATCCACACTGTCCAGCCATGGATGGTGGAAATCCACCGTGACATAAGTGTTATATCCACTCTGTCCAGATTTTTGGACGGTGGAAATCCCACCTCAATGCATGTTTGCACACCGTCCACTATCTGGACAGTGGCCTGCTATAGCGACGTCACCAAGTGTTGTGTGGACCCCACGTGATGAGACACTGTCCATCAGGTGATCATGAGGCACGTGTTATATCCTAACCAGCCATCTGCATGGACCCCCTCCACTATGATGTGATGGATATCCAGACCGTCCAGACGCAGGGTTTGGACGGAGAGAAGCACAAATATCAGCTTGATACTGAAATTCTGGTGGGCCACACTCACGTGTACCCCCACCGAGATGTATATATTTTATATCCCCACCGTCCAATCTGTTGGACGGTGGGATTCCACCGTTGAAGTATGTATTCTATATACCGTCCATCCGTTTGAGATGCAGGCCCACCCCACACGTGTGACACGTGTGGGGATGGGACCCACCTTGATGTATTGGTGTTGCATCCTCACCGTCCAACAATATGGACGGTAGGACCCACCAGCTCATGTTTTCAATCTACACCGCCCATCTATGTTTAGAAGCTGCTGTTGATTTTAATATATATATATATATATATATATATATATGTGTGTGTGTGTGTGTGTGTGTGTGGCATGAATTATTATAATATTATATTATATTATAATATTATGATATGATATAATATTATATTATATTTATATATACTGTATGTGCATATATGTATATATGCATTATAGACGTACAACCATACGTGTGGGCCCCATGTGGGACCCACTTGTTTTGAAAATGGGTGGTTGGCGTGCGCTGGTCAGTAGCCAGCCACACGATGCTATCTGCAGCAATAGCGGTGGGCCACCACCTGATACCCACCTTGGTGATGCGTTGCATCCACCGTCCAGGTCATGGACAGTGGATTCCGACCATGATGCATATGTAGTGTCTATGGTGTCCTCCCGTTATGATGGTGGGACCCATCTGCTGACTGACGTAAATAAATTTTGTGTGCCCCACGTGATGTATATGTACTTCTCAGCCGTCCTGATGGTGGGACCCGCTGTTGGGATAATGTTTGGATGGTGTCGGGTTACATGGACAATATTTGGGTGGTGCTGATTTACATGGAAAATGTTTTGGACCGTGTTGATCATCATTAGTGGGCCATGTGCCCCATGAAATGATAGTGCACAATGATATACATGTTACACCTACAACTATTGAGATGATTTTTAGTGTGGCCCAAGCCCATTTGAGGGCCATTGGTGCGGCCCATCCATGAGGCCCATCATGAAGTGTTGTTGGCTCAGGTACGGGGCCCACTTGTTTGTATTGTTAGGCCCAGACACGTGGCCCATGTGATACATATGAGGCCCAAGCAGGGCAGCCCTCTTGTTGTATATGAGGCCCATGGTGGTGCATTTACGGCCTATTTGACGAGGCCCACTGAGATGTATTCGGGGCCCATGGGCGAGAACCAATATGATGTATTCAAGGCCCATGGGCGAGGCCCATTGTGATGCATTCGAAGTCCGTGGGCGTGGCCCATTGTGACACATTTGAAGCACCTGTATGAAGCCCAACGTTATGTATGTGAGGCCCATGAGAGAGGCCTAATGTAATGTATGTGTGGCTATTAAATTGTGAATGAATCCCCTTATGTGGGCCACTACTTGGGAGCGATGTTGGTTAGATGTCCACATTGATGGACAATGATAGTTAGATGTCCTCATTGTGACCTTCCCATAGGCCTTGTTAGGCCCATTCTTAACGATTCTGATTATCGATTGATTCCAATTGTCGTGACTGATTATCGATCCCGATTGACGTGACCGATTTGTCGATTCTGATTATCGACTGATCCTGATTGTCGTGACTGATTGTCGATCTCGACTGATGTGACTGATTTATCAATTCTGATTATGGATTGATCGATTCTGATTATCGTGACGGATTGTCGATCTCGATTGACATGAACGATTTACCGACTCTAATTATTGATCGATCGATTCTGATTATCGTGACCAATTGCCGATCCCGATTGACGTGATCGATTTGCCGATTCTGATTATCGACCGATCCTGATTGTCGTGACCGATTGCCGATCCCGATTGATGTGATCGATTTACTGATTCTGATTATGGATTGATCAATTCTGATTATTGTGACCGATTGCCGATCCCGATCGACGTGACCAATTTACCGACTCTAATTATTGATCGATCGATTCTGATTATCATGACCGATTGCCGATCCCGATTGACGTGACCGATTTGCCGATTCTGATTATCAACCGATCTTAATTGTCGTGGCCAATTGCCGATTCCGCTTGACATGATCGATTTGCTGATTCTGATTCTAGGCTGATTCCGATTGTCTAGGCAGATTCCAAGTGTCAATTTCGATTGTTGAGGCCGAGGCCAATTGTCGAGACCTATATGATGTATATGCGACCCGTAGTTGGGGCCCATTGTGATCAATTCATGGTCTATGGGCAAGGCCCATTGTGATATGTATTAGGCCCATAATGCATGACCCATTTAACGTATTCGAGACCCATGTGTAGGGCACACATGTCATGTATTTGAGACCCATGAGCAGGGTCCACCTGTTGTGTATATATGGCCCTTGAGTAAGGCTCATTGTGTTGTATATTAGGCCGTTGAGTGAGGTTGTGAGCCCATTATATGTTTGGCTCTATGAGGGCCATTCCTTGGGGGTAATGTTGGTTAAATGTCCACATTATAGAGGTCGATTGTTGATGATGGTTATTGATATCGATTATGAGTATGTGACAGCATAGCATCATGATACATGCCCATATGCATCATCTGCATATTTGTTATGAGATATGATTAATCATTGCATATCCATAGTGCCGGTTGTTATAAGACTCCCTGATAGGCAGAGATTATCTCACATAAGCACACGGTATGTGCAGGATTGATGCATGACTGGATTGTATGACTCATGCATCTTGCATTGTGTGTTGTGATTACTATATGCCCTAGCCACATCAGGGTTGTAGCCTCCACAGGCATATCATGGATGGCCAGTTTGGACACCGAAAATCTGTTTTACATGGGGTGCTATAGATATCCCTGGGTGAAAGTCTCTAAACCCTCTTGGTTCCAGAGGTTGCTCCAACGTCGAGATCGAGTGGATGCATGAGCGCATGAGGGTCGTATACCGTTAGGCCACGTCTCCCACTGTGTCGTGGTCAGTTGGAAGGGGGTGCGGCCTTACCTGCCCGAGAGGAGGGGGCAATGCTAGGCTGAGTCTGACCAGCTCGAGGAATAGGTCCGCTATCGACGAGTCGGGCCTGATATTGGCAGATAGATAGTGAGGTCTCTTCCACCCACCTTGTTGCCCGCGATGGGGCTGCAATTTGGTTTGGAGTGTAATAGACCCCTGTGATAATCTCAGAGAGGAACCATACCGATATGTGGACTTATTGAGTAGGAGTTGCATACTCATGTATTCATTTCATTCACTCTCCACTCAGGCTGGTGGTGTGCAACTAATTGTTATGTACTTTCGCATGGCTAGGATTTCGGTTGGGCGCGCAACTAACCTGAGATCAGGAGTTTACCACAGTGAGTCTGACTATCCAAATTTAGGTATGGGACTGGTTTAGATAGAAGTCCCTTGTGATGGACCCTATAGCCTGCGATACTACGTACTATCATTCCAACTTCACTCCAGCATGGTCATTTCATTCACACCGCATATTACATTGCATCTGCAGTACTTAGCATTTTGGGTTGCCATGTTTCTGTATTGATATGACCGTTAGCATTTATGCCTTGCATCGTATAACCTTTGTACGGCTTAAGGCACTCATAGACTTATCAGTATATTTTCGCTTATTTCGATATTGTATGATTTATGACATTACATCCTTGGCGTCTAATATTTGACTTTCTTTGACTCCTCATTTGTATAGCTGATTTGCATTGCATACCCTGATATTGTATGACTCACGGATTGTCAGTATTTCCGCTTACTCTGATTACTCTGATATTACTTACTTGACACTTACCTTGTGCACACACTTTCACCACCCACTAAGCTTTCTATAAGCTTATGCACGATAGATGTGTGCAAGTGGTGTTAGGTTGCAGCAGCATTGAGCTTGGAGCGTGCAGCGGACTTATGGAGTTTTTCTTTTTGTCATATGTATTTCCCTTTCAGTACTGTATTCAACAGTTTATATTAGTGGATATATGATGATGATGTTGCCTTTATGATTTGGGTATACTTGTGGTTATGTTTACTACGAGATAAATGTACACTGAAAAAATTTTTCCTTGAAGGATCCCACGATCGGAATCTGGTGCATAAGTGCTGGGAATCGAGAATGAGGCACTACAGAAGCTGTCGGCACCGGATTCAGTGATTGGGGTTCTTGTGATTCCGATCTCCGGGTTTGGGGTGTGACAGATTCTACCCACCTCCATCACCTTGGTCACCTCAAAGCCCACACCTATCACCTTGGTCACCTCAAAGTAGCACTACATGTAAGGTGTTTGATCTTAGATTTGAAGCATTGGTAAAGCATTGGCATCACGATTAGAGGACCAAAAGGAGAGCTGATTGAAGCAATGGAGAGCATCGATCAAGCAACCCAAGAAGGCGTGTCAAAGGGACTTAATACAAGAAGTGTCATGTATGAGTCCATACTTTTTTTCCTTGTATAAGATTGAGGGTAAGAGTTTGTGATCCAAACTTGATAGGTTGTTGTGTAGGACCTAAGCTTTTGTGTAGGGTGTACGTGTTAGTCTTCAAGGGAGCCTCTAGTGGGAATAAACATAGGTCCTTAGATTAGGACCGAGGTTTATGACGAGCCTACAGAAAAATATGTAAGTATCCAAGGAAGTAGGTCCTTACGTAGGATTATAAAGGTTTGAGGTGAACCTAATTTAAAACCTCCAATAGTGAATCCGGTACACTCATGGGTTAAGTGAGTCCGCTGAGAGTGAAGTAGGGAACCCAAACCACTATACATGCTTGTGTTTAGGATTGTCTTTGAGCACTTGTTGAATTATTTTATATGATGAATTGATGAATTATATGTATGCATGATTAGATGAATGTTAGGATTAGATAGGTAGCACTTTCCACACAAACATGTACACTATCATGTTTATAGACTAGATGCTTAATTGCCACATCTTTTATAGTTTATGTGATTGGACCCACTAATAGATTGGAAGCCTTAGTGTTAAATTGTTTTACTTAGTTTAATTTGTACATTAATTTAAGTTATTGTGTTTAAATAAGAATAAATTTTAATTGGTCCTAATCACCCCCCCCCCCCCCCCCCCATAGGACATAGCCATCTTTTCTTAAATGTACCAAGCTTTCGCATGTAGTCTTGGTATCCTATTCCACACAATTTCATTCCAATCATACAAATCACGTTCTCATGAGTGAGGTGTTAGTGCACTTATTTGCGCACCTTGTTTGTCAATAGCGTTCATCAATGTGTCAAGGAGTCTGTTGAGCCTTTGGAAGCTAAAGATGGAAGACACATGAAGACTGTAGCATCAAGGAGCAAAGAACATGTATATGAAGTGTCTTAGTTACCCTAAACATGACCCAAAATAACCATTAACCTCTAAATGATCATGACTTTATAAGTAAACCCTGTTTGATAATCCATTAGCCTTAGAACCCCCATTTGAACATGCTTAGATAGGCTATAGAGGTCATGAGCTGCCATTAAACCAAACATCCTAAAAACAACAAATGCATAGGTGTCATCAATCAATCAGTCTTGAGTGATTGAACATGGTCTAAATCGTCCAACAAGCTTTTAGAAAAATGCTGGAATTATTGCGATCAATCGATGTATCACCTGATCAATCAAAGGGGAGTTCGATTGATCGAATCTTCTACTCATTTTTTTACCATTAGAACTTGGTTCATATATATAGGTTATTTGATATTTGGACTTTCCTATTGGTTTTTGGTGCAAATAGAGGCTGTGTTTTCCCACTCATACCACACATCCTAGACCTCTAAATTCAACAGATTCAAGTCTCATTCTTAAGCTTCATCACTATAAGGAGGATTCCAACCTTAATGAAGAAGAAGAGCTTGATCTTCACCATTATTATAGAATGCATATGTGTGAATCAACCTATACAAGATACTAAGCATGTTATGTGTTCATATATGAGATTCTAAGCATGTTAAAATTTCTAGTAAGGAGCTAAGCATGTCATGATTTCTAACAAATTATTCATAATTGAGTACAGATGAAGTAGATCATAAAGGCTATCATGTGATTCAAGGACTAATTGGCATGTTCATTTCAAAGAGTGAGACTATCACTAGACTAAAAATGTCGAAGGAAATCTTGAATGGCGTTTCATTACCTTAATGTTGTAATTTCTTGATTAGGATGTAGCCCAAGCGCAGTAATTTGGGGGAAAGCTGGCATTCCTAAGTTTAGTCATAATTATAGCGTCAATAACTTGGAATTTATCCTAATGAAACTTTTAATTAGGGTTTAGGGTTCACCTACCTCTGTTTGCGTTGATTCCTAACTCGATTAAGCAAATCGGGTCCTAAACTTAGTGTGAACCCAAAGCCCTCATGGAACCATCCTCACACACGGCTCATGTGCGAGAATGGGGCCACCTTTAAACAATGATCACAACCACAAACCCTAACATGAGCAAACCTTAGTGATAAAACTCCTTAAATTCAAAGGAATGAAGAGGATTCCAACCCTAATAGCTTCAAACACTAGGAAATTGAGGAAAGACACCTAAGCATGGGTAGGATACTACTTAGAAAATGATGGTCAATTCGGCTCCTAATCGATGGCTTTTCGGTCGAAGAAGAAGGGGGAAAATCCATACGATCTGACTCAGAAAAGAACAACCAGAGACAGCGAAATTCAAAACCCTCTCACACCATCATGTGAATGCTGACAGGAATTTTTCCCTCAAGTTGCTCACTAAGCATCTGGGTCGGACCGTCTGATGGTTGCATGAGTCAAACGATGGACATATATATATATATATTTAGGTATATAAGTATATGGTGATAGATATAGAACTAGAATGTAATTCAGATTTTTGATATGACATGATCCGGATACCTAGCAAGCCAGTGAGCATACATCTTTTATAAGCCTAAATATTATATGCTCAGTTGATACGGAAGATGGCATATGAAAGCCCAGATCCAAAGTCTATCCAGATTCAGAGAAGCCCATAGCTAAGACCTCCATACCCGAACCTCGCAGAGGGGTTGGGAAGAGAAGTTAATGATTTTAGATGTTGGTTGATATGGGCAGTAATGTATGAAGGCCCAAATCTGAAGTCTATCCAGATCCAGTAGAACCGATAGCTAAGACATCCATATCCAAACCTCGTGGAGAGGGTGAAAAGAGAAGCTAATACTTATACTTAAATCGATCATAACCCCCCATGTAACATGCTCGTATACTCAAACGTTGAGCCTTGGGGGTGTACTTGGTTTGCAATAACTCGGTATGGTTTTGGGTTGTACACTACCTTTTATAAGCTTGATAGAATGGCTCGACTGAGCACTATTTTTGAATCGTTACTAGCTAAAATAAAGTCTACAGAATCCATGGAATTGCCATAAGATTGGGAAAACAAAAGAATTCCCGACTCAAGTGACTCTTCGTTTGATCCGTGCCATAGATTCTGGTTAAGGGCCTCAGTTATGGAAAAGGAGGAGGTTAATCACCCTTTTACCACCCGCGTGAAACACAGTCTCTACTTTTTCATGTTATACGCTTTCAAAGAGTATTCAGAGAACTTTCAATAAAATACTAAGCTTTAGATGTCTAAACTCTAAAAGATAAACCAAAAATGAAATGGTAATGGTAGATATTGATGTTGCGATCTATTTATGTATCATCCCGTACTTTTCAGTACTCGAGTGTTACCATTTGTTTATAAGTTCGCCTTCATCCTAGCCTAAATTAGACTCTTGGAAGTAATCTTCACCTATGGATCAAGCCATCCACCCGTTAGCATCCAAGGTGGATCATCATATCACCAAATCCACAATCCATCGAGCCCATAGTACTTAATACGGCTATCGATCATTGTTGACAATGATCAAACTATCATAATTTGAAAACAATCATTGAAATTCCTTAACATTGAGTTGGGAACCCCTTAGAAACCCGATGTTCGGGTTCAAGACCGATCTGACTATTGAAGTTGAAGATAAATCGTTAGATTCAAGACCAGCCATTAGACTGAGACCTCACATCATTTAATGAGGGGTCTAAGCATCGAAATCATTCATTAGACACGTCTAAAAACCTAAAAGGATTCATGGACCGCTAATGATATGTTTTGAAGCAATCTAGTTGTTCAAACTCACGTTCGGACGTTCAATTGAGATGTAGGATCAACGAATCATAGAAATAATTATTAAATCTACTCTAAATTAGACTATGAACCCTAATGACTGTTGACAATCAGATCAAATGCAATCTGCCCATCGGATCAATAAGACTCTACAATTAGGAGGCCGTAATCCAAATATATGGCTTGCCTGAACATTGCATATGCTGGAAAAATCGGACTAGTGTCTTATCAAGAGTGGTAGAGTGGAATGGACAGAGTAGATTTCACTAAAAATCACCGTGGACCCCACTTTTATACTTGGTGTACACCCGCGGCACACCAAATTTAAGTTCAGGTCAAACCCGGTTTGACCCGAGCTCACTCGAAAAAGAGAGATTTTTCTCTCTTTCTCCTGCGTTTTCCGCCTAACACAGGTCGAATGGACAACATCCATTTGCGGTCATTTTGGCTCACCACCTGTGATTGCATGAAAGATCCAAGCCGTCCATCATGTTTCACTGGTGGATTTGACCAAAACCCCATTAGAAGTTTAGGTTACAGCTCACGCAAGAACACACAAATTCGAATGCAAGAAACCAGGATTTGAATAGAGGACGTCTGCTGCCATGATCGGTAGGCCACCTTCATCAACCACATGATTGATCGAACTGTCCATCTTCTTACCCTAGTAAATCTGACCGAAACTTAGGTGGTTCCACGAGGGATGCAAACGTGTGGTTGCATGAAATCTGACACAAACAGGAACGGTGTGCGACATTTTTTTGAAAATGGAAAAACTTTCGTTTCTCGCTCTTGTTAGATGGCATCGCAAGTGCCTCCTCATCCTTAAATCCTACCCACACACGTAAATAGATCCCAACCTTCCATTTTACCTTAACTCTAAGGCTGCTTTGTAACAAGAGAGCCGCCGCCACAACTCAAAAATCTCAAAACCCAGTGAGATGTCGGTCATCCTTACCCAAATGATGAGTCCCACAAGGTCCTTATGACCCATCCGAACCAACCAAATTTGTTGATCATTAGATCAATCATCCGTAGGATATCCGCCATTAATAGCAGAGCCATCTTCATTGTTTATCTGAAAAACCAATCACACTCTAGTGGGTCCCATTCACTGATTTAAGACATTCATCATGTGGCCTAGAGTCCCAGAAAGCCCATCCATGTCGTCCGATTATATCCATGCAAGCATTATCTGCTCATATCATTATAAAATGACACAGACCAAACAACTAAAGACCATAACTAATCCTTTGATTAGTTACGATTCAAACTATCTGGAATAGATTAATAGGACCTATAAAGGGGCACCCTTTAGGGTAGCCCTTCCATAAAGGGAAAGTAAATTAGAAAAGAGAACGTTACGCTGTTTCTTCCTTCCCCATTAGCTGACTTGGACCGAATCACGAGTCCATCCGAGCATGTGTGAGACAGGGCGAGTTCTGTTGAGTCCAAATGATGGACATCAGGAGTAGAAAGAAAGATGGAAGTAGAAGAGAAAACGAGAGAGAGTGAGAGAGAGAGAGAGTGTGTGTGTGTGTGTGTGATGAAGGAGAGGGTGTGAGTTTTGCAATGCTTCCAATAACGCACTGAGTCATCTAATTTCGATCCGAGTCCGGGCCGAGTTTGGACCCATCCATGCCAAGAAAAGAGAGAGAGAGAGAGAGAGAGAGAGAGAGAGAGAGAGAGAGAGAGAGAGAGAGGAGGAAGAAGCAAATGAAGTAAGAAAGAGTAGGGTGGATGCTGCATCATTGTCGAATCAACTCAAGTGATTCCCTTCCGTGCCATTGCCGAGTCACTAACCCATCTAAACCGGGCCGAATTTGCTCTATCCAGATTCACTGGATGTAGTGACATTTTAAGGGAGAAGAAATGAGGAATCGAAGAGGAGAAGAAAGGAGAGAAAGGGGCCGGGCAAGAAGAAACAAATGGAAAAGAAGAAAGAGAGAAAAGAGGACGCTCGAGTCAACTGAGTCAACTCGATTGCTTGTTAAAGTTGTTGAGTTCCATAGGTGAGTTGGTGGTGTTGCTGCCCCACCAGACCAAGTCTAGCTCGTGTCAGGTCCCTTGAGAAGAAGAGGAAGGCTTACAGAAGGAGAGAGGTCGGGGTTAGGAAGCTGAGTTGCAACACCGAGTCAACTTGGTTTGGAAAAGGTAAGTTAGTCTTGAAGATTTTTGACTCTTTCTAGATATGTCATTTAATTTCTATTAATGTATCTAAGTTCCATATGTAGGCATTTTTGTTGGGGCCGAGTGGAGGTGATCGGTTCGAATTTGAGTCTAAACCGAGTCTAGCGAGTCGATGTGAGTAAAATTCCATGAAAATTCTTGTTAGACCTAAACCTACTAGTTGTATTACTCATAGATCCTTACTTAGATATGAATTTGGGTCCTATCATATAGACTTCATGTTCGTATTAATTTAAATTCGATTTATGTTGAGGGAGTCAATTCGATCGTGTTGGGGTCTGACTTGAATCAAGCTGGATATCAGGTTGGATCGCATCTTGAAGGTTGAAAACCGAATTATTCGAATCACCATCGGATTACTTCAACTCTAAGGTGAGGAATCACCCTCTTGGCCTTCTACAGTCGTTGAATTCCATGATATGAAATTTGTAGAATATAATTACAATATGCAAAGTCTTATGAACTTGATCTCATTTATACTTATCCTGCTTTATTTAATAAATCTTGTGTGTTTACATTTACTTCTAATATTCATGATATTAGTCTTGGAAACATGTTATATTCTCTTATTACATCTTGTGAGAAAGATCATGTTACAATATTCTTGTCTTACTTGGAGAATTGAAATTACTACATGGAACAGATTCACATGTATGTTAGCGTTCCATACTTGTGTGATCCTATCCAATCTAAAAATAGAGGAATTATGGAGAATTATATCAAAGTGAGATCAAAGTCATGACTTAATGTTGAAGGTCTTACCAAGGACCTTAAGATTTGATAGCGACCACAAATTAAGGAACATTTGCCAAATTTAAGAGATATGTATGAGAATCATGGTGCATAACATTCATGCATAACATATGAGCTTTACCGGGGGCTTGATGTGAGCCACCTCCTGTTAGGTCTACTAAGAATTCTATCATTCTAGTATAACCCTTAGGTTGAGTGCATTCATGCCACTATGGGCCGCTCTCTTTATATGAGGCTTTTCTAGATTTTTAGGACCTCTTCGGGTGTATACCGAATACTTTTTCAGGAGGCTAAATTACCTTAGGCGCTCTCACTACATGGTCTTTTCTAGGTAGTCAGTCTACCACAGGTGACCCCTTCTTTTAACAGCTGGATATGCATCCCCGGGTCTGTGAATTTAAACATACGTCCATACATCTATGCACATGTTCATATTATATTACTCTCATTATGAATTGCTAAATTGGTTGAAAATATATTGGAATACTATGATATGCATGAAATCTTTAAGGGAAATTCCCACTAAGTTATCACTCACCCTATCTTGCAGTTACACCAAATAGATGTTGGTCTAAAGATGAAAGAAGAACCTTCAGTTGGGATTCTAGGGGTGACTAAAGAGGGTTTTGATGAGGAAGAATATTATGCTAGCGTAGTTGAGCCGTTGGAGCTCAACTAGTACTCTATGATTTACATGCTTTCGTTATTTGAACTATATGCTTTTAATTTCGAACTATGTGCTTTTAATTTCACGGATTGTAATTAAAATCCCCTGCTGAGGGATTTCATTTTGCTTTCATTTACATGTATTAAGCTCCTTTGTTATTACTCATGATATCCTTAGCTTATTCAATAGTTGCCTTACTTTATATCATGGTATTTTGCCATTAATTAGATATATAGTAGTTCACTTCATAACATAATACTCGGGTTCTCAATGAGGAGCGATCATCCTCGGGTTACAAGAACCAGGGTGTTACAGTTTATCCCTGCTAGCCCATCATGTACCTGCAAAACTAAGTGACAATGGGGGCACCGGCCATAGACGGGGGCCCTCCGATGCCTAAGTTAGAATAAGCACACAATGGGCGTAGTCGAATTAAGGTAATTTTGCATACTTTTCCTTGTGAGGAGGGTCCTTATTTATAATCCCTTGACACTACTTGTGTATATGGCAAAGAATCTATTAGGTAGATATGTATCATAGAAGGGATCTTTCCTCGGATACGTCGGCCTTATCATGGTATGATCTGTTCACAACCCCAAGTGCAGGGTTGTGCTGTACTAATAACTCAGTGAGACCGAGGTCAAATCCCCAGGGACTTAACCTGTACGTATTTTGAAAGTAACTAGAACTAGAACTAGTAACTGAAATCTGGAATTTTAGAGAGAAAATTGATATGAATTGAATCTATCAAAGTAATGAAAACTAGAATAGTAAGGATCCACTTGTAGCTATTATGATGCTATTCTATTTGATTCAATTGAACACAACTGGAATCAAAGTCCTATTCTATCTAGTTAGAAGATGGAGTTGTTAAATTATAGTGTGGTGCTGAACTTCATTAAATTAGTTCACTCATGAAACACCAATCTCATGATTGTAAGGAATTCATGCATCAACCATGCCCATAGACGATAGTGGATCATGAATTTTATAGACTACATGATTACAGAACAAATAAGAATATATCAAAACCTTTCATAGCATCTACTATAATTTCAATCACAATAAATCATAAAAAAAACTTAAAATACTCCTTCATTCAAACTAGAAATCAATAAAAGTTCAACATGAACTTGAATCAAAATAGAATAAGCATCAAAATAAACTACAAGCTTCACCTCTTAGCTCTAGCTAAGAGATTAGCCAACCAAAGACATGATTAAGCTAAAACTCTTAAAGAAAAATATTAAAAACTAACTAAGGAAGAAGAAAGAACTCCTTGGAAGCTACTACACCCTTAGCACTACTCCTCCAACCCTAATTCATATTTTGAATCCCTTGGAAAACCCAAATATATAGGCTTTGTTCGGCTGACTTTGGAAACCACCTCAAATTTACTCACTTTGCACACCTTCAATGCCACCTTCAATGTCATTGAAGGTGGAAGTCCCAGTTGGATTTGAATTCGAAAACCACACTTTTTCGCACTAACAAGTCTTTGATGTCATCACCTAGCCTTCGATGTCATCAAACAATCTTCGATGTCATCGAACAGGTCTTCGATGTAATCGAAATTGATCCAGAACTGTCCAGCGAGTTGAGCTTGAAAATCCGAAATTCTCCATGTCATCGAATTGGCTTCAATGACATTAAACCTTGCCTTTGATGGAATCAAAGGGTTTTTGATAGAATCGAACTTTGCACCCAATTATCAAGGAACAAACTTGATTTTTTCAAATTTTTCGATGTGATCGATCCTCCTTCGATGGCATCGAACACTTAGCTTTGATGGCATCGAAGCGTGTTTGATGTCATTGATAGGTCAAGTTCAACAGTTTTGGATTTCTGCACTTTGCAAATTCAATTTTCTTCCTTCTTCACCTGGCTTCCTTAGATCTAGGACTCTTGAAATCTTCAATCTTGGCCTCAAGCATCCAATTCTTGCTTTAGCAATTTTTGGGCATCAAATCCATGCTTTTAGCATCCTTTTCACTTTAAGTTCTTGAAATCACCTCGCAAGACAAACATGCTTAAATATATCGATTAAGCATTATTATGTTCATAAAACCAAGATATAGACGGGAAATATGCAATATTTGACACTTAACATGATCCTCAGCGAAGATCTCAGGGAGGTAATCCTTCATGTATACGGAGGGGATATCCCCTAGTGGTTAATATCCGTGGTCGATAACCGAGGCCGACCTCTTGGCCATTGGTCGAGATCTCGCTGACCGAGGTTGTCAGCCGAAGTTGGTGGCTGAGGTTGAGGTTGATAGTTGAGGTTAACCTCTAAGTCAGTGATCGAGGTTGATCCCTGAGGTCGGGCCCTTGGTCAACATTGGTCCTTGAGGTCGTCTTTTAAGGTCAGCAGACTGAGCATTGCAGTTGGCATCTAAGAACGAGCTCATGCCCGACATCCCACCCGAGTTGTTTCCCTTTAACATTTTCATTTTATTCCAACCATTTGGTCAGTCCAATTTTACCTATAATAGCAGCCCCCCTACTTCTGAGAGCTCTCCAAGAGCTCAGAAAATAAATGGACTTGGATTGGCGCATGAGTGTGAGATTTCGCATGGGGGAGGTCAGCTCAGTCAATGCACATATCTTGCCATTATTGTGGGAGAGGGAAAGGCTGCACACTCTGGAATCGAGGAGGATACATGATTATGGCGATGAGTCATACGTGGTGGCATGGATCGTGTGGCGCCTCTTCATTTATGGACAAATGGTAGGAGGACATGTGTCTCCACCTCAATAGTGAGGCTTGCCCATGACTCCTTGGTCACCATGTGGACAAAGGCATGCATCGAGGCATCTTTTTAAATTGTGCATTTAATGTTGCAGCTGAAACTTCTATAAATAGGGGAGGGGTACCCTAAACTCCCTTATTTACTCCACTCGCTTCATCTGCTCTATTCTGTTGTTGGGCCTGGGCGATTTCTGATGAGTTGGGTTCCATTTTTTTTTGTTTCTCCGGCTAGTCTTTCATCTCTTCTTCAGCTTCTCCTTTTACTCCCTAGGCCTTTTTCTTCGCCAATCCTTTTTATTTATCTTTTCTTTCTTTCAAAATGTTGTTAGAGGGATCCCGAGGGGTCTCTGTGTCTTGAGCTTTACGTGTAAATTCCAACTCGGAGAGCATAGATCTTCGTCTGGGCTCCTCCTTGAGTGGGCCATCTCTGGCGATGTCAACTAAGGGCGTGGGGGTGACCTTTGTCCTTAATGACACGTGGAGTAGTAGGGATCGAATCCCAAGAGTGACCCCAACACTCTCTCACTCCTCTCTCTTTCCTTCTCTTTCTTTTCTTCTCTCTCTTAGGGTTTCCCAAATTCGTATGGGATAAGAGAGTGAGGGTTTAAGCCCTTTATATAGGCCCAGAACTGATGGGAATGGCCCCAAGGCCAAGGTATACTTAGGTTATAGCCAAAGATCGGTTGTTTCGATCTAATTGAGTACTTCTGGAGGCCCCCTTTCAATGTGCAGTCGGACTTAAGCTCTCTGACCATGGATCTAGGTCAAGTTACGTTTTCAGTCCGATCGGGTTTACAGATCGACTACGGCGGACCAGTTTCCGTTCAACGGTCACCGAAACTCGATCAGGGCCACAAGTACACTGCCACGTATGGGAAATTTCTCTTGATCTGAGGGTGTATTTGGGTCAGATTCTAACAATCAGAATCCTTATATTTGGCCCACAAGCGACAAGTCTCAGATTACTTAAGTTTAAGTTTAATTCTAAAGATATTTGCGTTTCTCACACACTTTGTTCTGGGCTCAAGCGAATAACTTCGGAATACCATCCGGACTTGATTTCCAAGGTAGTGGTCAAGTCCAGCAAGGCGGTCTTAATTATATAATTTCGTAGTAATCAGACTTTCGACGTGCGGTCCAGGTCTGATACGAAGTCTCACTGTGCTCCCGAGAGTAACCAGGAATAAAGTTTGATCCTAGATTTTAGGGTAACCTAGCGTCAATAATTCTACAAGTTTTGGGTTTTGCAGATCATATTTAAAGTGATTAGTGCTAATTTCACAGGTAAACCAGTTAGCACTTAGTTAATTTCGTCGAATTTCTAAAGGATTTGGTCCTGAGTGATTTCTGCCTGAGGTGGTACTCGAGTCATTGTATGGATTTTTTCGAGACATTACACTGCTGAGGGGTCATCCTCAGACGTTACCCCTTCGGGTCGAGGCTGCAGTAGATGGACTTAGCCTCGATTAGGTCGGAGTTCCACATTCCCAATTCCGTGGTACTCCGAGGTCCCGAAATTGGGGAAGATCTGGGTCATACTCGCACGGGTGAGGTGGCCATATATGTTACAGCCCTGAAGTGTGGTCTGTGGCTTCCTCTCCATCCTATCGTAAGGGAGGTCACCCATCACCTCATGCTCACCCCAGGCCAGCTAATTCCCAATGTCTAGTGGGCCATCTTTGGCACATTTATTTTATGGCATCAGCTCGAACATACTGAGCTATCCCCAGATGTGCTTCTATACTTGTACAAAGCGAAGGCTAGCCCAAGCACTCGGGCCTGGAACTACTTCTCTTCTTTGGCGAACAAGGGCTAGGCGGGGGTCTCTATGTCCTGAGCTTTAAGGGTAAATTCCAGCTCAGAGAGCATAGATCTTCGTCCGGGCTCCTCCTTGAGTGGGTCATCTCTGGCGATGTCTACTAAGGAGGTGGAGGTGACCTTTGTTCCGATGAGGGCGATTGTTTAGACTGCTAAGGGGTCGTCCTCAGACGTTACCCCTTCGGGTCGAGGCTGCAGTAAATGGACTTAGCCTCGATTAGGTCAGAGTTCCACATTCCCGATTCTGTGGTACTCTGAGGTCCCGAAATTGGGGAAGATCCGGGTCATCCTTGCATGGGCGAGGTGGCCATATATGTTACAGCCTTGAAGTGTGGTCTATGGCTTCCTCTCCATCCTATCGTAAGGGAGGTCGCCCATCACCTCATGCTCGCCCCAGGCCCGCTAATTCCCAAGTCTGGTGGGCCATCTTTGGCACATTATTTTATGGCATCATCTCGGACATACCGAGCTGTCCGGGGATGTGCTTCTATACTTGTACAAAGCGAGGGCTAGCCCAAGCACTCGGGCTTGGAACTACTCTTCTTTGGCGAACAAGGGCTAGGCCCTCATCACCGATAACCCATCCTCCAACAAGGGTTGGAAGAACAAGTGGTTCTTCCCGTCGGGGGGAATGGGAGGTCCCGGTGGCTAAGGTGGGAAGACTGCATTCCCAAGTCCCTACTGCTTTCACTTTCCTAAGTCAAAAGTTGTCGAGTTGTAGTTCTTATGTGTTCTTTATTTATTATTTTTGTAGCCTAGTTTGCTGACTTTGGTCATGCCTCTTTGCAGCTCTTCCTCAGAAGCAGCACAAGCCCTTTCAGTTGTAACTTCATCAAGTTAATCTTGCGAAGGGGCGGAGCGGAGTTGAGAGGAATTGGAAGAAGCAATCACACCTCTGCCCTTATATCAAGTCGAGCTATCCGTGATCGAACCAATAGGTAAGTAGTAGCTAGTTGGTTATCTTTAAACTTTATGCTCGGATGTCAATTTTTCAGGCCTGACCCTTGTAGTTTTTTATGTAGAAATGGCAGATTAACCCCACCCCTCAAAGACAATCAAACTCCCCTCCATAGCCAAGCTTGAGAAGCTGAGGAGGGCGGTCAAGAAAGCTTGAGAAGCTGATTATTAGCCATTTGATTTTGATGCGCGTTTGCGCTAACTTGAGGAGAAGGCTGAAGGTATACATGTGTCCCAAGAAATGCAATTTAAATATATGCGCAAATATTTTAGGCACATTAACAAGGGACTTCATCAAATTGATCCATCCATACCTGCTCCTTCTTCTAGTTCAGATTAGTTTTGAGTATCTGATATGTAATAACTTTTAAATACTTGAATTTCTCTTGTTTTTATATGCTTGGACATATTTTATTATTATTATTATGGACATGTTTAACTGGTTATCTTGCCCCTATCTTCTGTTATTACTCATTGCTCTTCTATTTACTTCCATCATCATTTATCGGTTCTTTCCTTTGTCATATTGTGACAAAAGGGGGAGAATTTATTCTGTCATTATGATAAATTTAGAGAATGAATGCGGAACAGTGGAGAATGTGGTTAGGAGTGAGTAAGGTATTAAGGGGGAGTATTGATAGTATTGATTCTTTGACCGGTTTGTAACTGGTGCATGATTCTTTGACCAGGTTGTAACTAGTGCATGATTCTTTAACCAGGTTGTAACTGGTGCATGATTCTTTATTATGCGTATTACGCTTATCTTATTTTTATTTATTTTGTTTTATGACAAATTTGACAAAGGGGGAGATTGTAAATGTTATTTTATCTAGCTCCTATGATTATTAAATTTTGTAGTGCCAAAACTTCTTGGAATCTGTATCTTGTGTAGCTCATCTTCATATTCAAGATCAAGCTTTACATTCAAGTACAAGAACAAAGGTCTTTACTTCAAGAACTTTAAGTGCAAGAATAAGTGGTTCAAGTACAACATCAAGTGATATATCAAGCTTTCAAGCTTCAACTATGTCAAGACAAAGTGCTTTACTTTGGAACTCTAAGCTCAAGGTGAAATACAAGCTTCAAAGTACTTCAAGTTCAAACTTCAAAGTACTTCAAGATGTCAAGCTTCAAGTACTTCAAGATTAACTATCAACCGAAGTGAATAATGTTTCAATGTTCAAATATCACTTATAAGGTATGAATGACCCTATATTGACATAGGTTAGGTTATAGTGATTGTATACTTAAATTAGGTCACTAAATAATTTTATAGGCTTTTTCTCGACTAGTCTTAGCCTATGTTCGACTAGTCCAAGTACTGGTTTGACCAGTCCAAGGTTTGTTACTAATTTTTGGGATTTTTTGTAGGACCCTCGACCAGTCCTGGAGACTGCTCGACTAATTGAGTGAATAGTGCTCGACCAGTCGAGCGGGCTGTAAGTGTTATGGTCTTATGCTTCTTTGGTTGTCAAATTTGTGATGTGTCAAAACATCTATCTGTGTCCTGTGCTTATATGATGATTTATATGAATTCAAGACACTGCATAAATACTTCAAGAAGCTACAAGTTGAACTTTTCAAGAAGCTACATATTGAAGTTCAAGAAGCTACATGTTGAAGTCTCAAGAAGCTACAATGTTGATGTTCAAGTCTTAAGAAACAACTCATGACTTCAAGACTAATAAGCAATGCATGAAGTAGTTGTTATGCTGATGAAGATCTCAAGTTTGAAGCTATAACAAGTTCAAGATCTCAAGCCTGATATGGTTCAAACATCTACATTCGTTGAATGGTTGAAGTTCAATGTCCATACGACATGATTCAAGTTTGAATGACCTTAGGTTGACCCTTTAAGTAGGTCACTTTGGATACATAAATCAAATATTTATTTTACATAAGTTTGATCTATTCTACGACCCATCCAAAGCTCTTGTTCGACGGGCCCCTGGCATTGGTTCGACTAGTCCAAGAAATTCCACGACCAGTCCTAAGTTGTTGAAGATTTTTCGAAATTTTTTGTGTACGCCCACGACCGGGCCTGGAGGTCCTTCGACCGGTCGTAGGTGTGGCTTCGACTCGTCCCGACCAGTCGTGGATCTACGACTCAAAGTCCAGCAACTTTATCTATGGTCCTACGACTAGTCGTAGGGATCTACGACCAGTCGTAGGTGACCCACGACCAGTCGTAGGCTACTCACGACCAGTCGTGGAACGACTTTCAAAGATCGCGCTCAATATTTCAAAAATCTGTTAGAGCTACGACGGTCGAAGGTTTCTAAGACCGGTCACGTAGGAACGATTTTTGCTTCTATAAATTGAACACTAAATTCGAGTTTTCACACTTCAACTCTATTCTATTCAAGAATTTTCAAGTGATCACTCGAGATAAGTCTGTGTTTATTTTAAGCTACATTGTGCTTATTTAATATTCCTTTTTGCTAGCTTATTTAATTTGATTTTGTTTCTATATTCCAATCTTATTTGAAAAGAGGAATTATCTTATTCCTTCTTCTTGGAATCAAAATCAAATATAGCTACGCCTCAACGAGTTAAATCTAAAATCTATTAGAATTTAGAACCTTATGAATATGAGTATTGGATATTGAACTTTGACATTCAATCATCTACTCCGATTGGTTCTACCCTGGCCGCTAAGAAAAGGAGAAATCCGGTATTTTACAATTCTCAGTAAAATTTATTTACTTTTGGTTTTGTTTGAGGTTAAGCGGAAAAAATCTCATTGTCTTGGTTATGTTTGAGGTTGAGCAGAAAAAATCTCATTGTATTGGTTGTCCGAGGAAAACCGAAAACTTAAAAGAGGGTTTTTGAATTGTGTAAGCCCAAGTGAAAAAGACACAATTGTAAAGGTTTTGGTGAACCTGTGAAAACCTATTTGATAGTGAACGTTAATATCCCCGTGTGAGGATATTAGAGTGGAGTAGCTTCGTGTGGTTGTTGGAAAACGGTTGGTGTACACACAGGCGAACCACTATAACTCTTTGTCTTGTGGATTGAATGTTTGCTTAATTTTCATATCTTTTATCATTCGATTGTGTGGAATGTACAAGTGGATGTGAATGTTGTAATTATTTACATTTCAAGCAAGTGTGGGGATTGTTGTAATAATTTAGATCTATACTCGCATTTAATTTCAATTCCTTGCTATTTCTTTTACTTATATTAAAATTGAGTCCTTGATCCAAAAGAGGTTCTAGAAATAAGGTTGTCCTACCATAAGCCCTTGTTTATTATGGTGTAAGGTTGTCCTTAGAACTGAATTTGTATCAATCTCTCAATACTTATTTATCAAGGTGATTTAAAATTTAGCATTGTGAATTGATTTATATTGTAAGGCTATTGGTTTAATTTATTTCCGCTAATTTTATTTTAAATTTGGCATAGTCCTATTCACCCCCCCTCTAGGACATATAGCTTGGCCTTTTCAAGTGGTATCAGAGCCTAATAGCTCATTTTTGTTGCTTTTTATTTGGATTTATTTCCTGAGCTAACGTTCTAAGCTATATAAAAAGATGTCAAATTTTGATAGCCTTTCAGTTACTAGGCCTCCACCTTTTGATGGTTCCAACTATGCCTATTGGAAAGCCAGAATGAGGATCTTCCTCAAATCAATGGATGAAAGTATGTGGCAAGCCACAGTGACTGAATGGAATCCTCCTATCATGGAAGTAACTGGTATTGATGGTTCAAAATCTATGAAAATTACACCGTATTACCAATGGACCACACTTCAGAAAAATGAGAGTAGTGCTAATGCTAAAGCACTAAATGCAATCACTTGCGCACTATCACCGGATGAGTTCAAAAGAATCATATCCTGTGATACTACAAAGCAAGCCTGGGATATTTTAAAAATGACACACGAAGGTACATCAATTGTCAAGAAATCTAAAGTCTAACTCCTCACAACTAAATTTGAAGAAAATCATATGGAGGATAATGAAATGTTTATGGACTTTTTCACTAGATTGAATGACATTGTAAACTCAATGTGGGGTCTTGGCGATAAGATCCCAGAAAGTAAAGTGTGTGCAAAAATACTACGCTCTCTTCCTGAACGGTTCAATTCTAAGGTAACCGCAATCCAGGAACTTCGTGATACGGACAATATGAAGGTAGAATAATTAGTTGGTTCTTTACAAACCTATGAATTAAGTTGTAAAGCTCCTAAAGGTAAATCTATTGCTTTGAAGTCATCTAAAAGTATTACTCAAGAAAATTCAGATTCAGAAAAGTCTGAAGATGATATGGCCCTTTTGGCGAAAAAGTTTTATAAGATTTTTAAAAGTAAGAAAAGAGTCGACTTTCAAAAGGCAAATGAAAAGAAACGTTCTAAACCTAAGTCTAAAACTTGGAAATCATTGAAAGATAGTCAATGCTACAATCTGTCAAGAATATGGGCATTTAGCAAACAAATGTCCTAAAAGGACAGATCCAAAAGGAAGGGTATGTTGGCTACTTGGGATGAATCGTCTCGATTTCAAGCCTCTTCGAATCGTAGAAAATTTAAACCGAAAGTCAGTGGGCAAGATGAACTTAAGGCCCTTATGACTCTAGCCAAGTTTACCTTTTCCGATCACGATGATTCAACAAGTGAAGAAAATTTGGATAGTGATCATGAAAATGATGAAGATCTTCAAGATGCTTACAATGCCTTATATAAGGAAAGTTGTAAAATTGTCACAAACTTAAACTTCAAAAAGAAAAGTTTTTTAAACTTAAAGAATGTTTTGAACCCTTGTTTTAGAAAAATCTCAAATTTCAGATTGTTTTGAAAAATCAAAGTGTGATCTAGAATTCAAAACCTCTCTAATTGAAAATTTGAAATCAAAATGAGAAACTTAAAAATGAAGTATCTTCTCTCTCGAGTTTGAAGGACACATGGAGATATGCCCAAGGTGATCCAAAATTAGAAAAATTATTATCCGGATCAAGAAAATGTGGCGATCGATCCGGGTTGGGCTATGATAAAAACACATCTCCTAAACAAGAATACTCCTTCCAATTTTGTGAAAGGAGAGACTTCTAACTCAAAAGGAAAAGGTACAGTACCAAGTTTTTTCTAAAAATACAAAAACTTTTCAAAAACACAAAAGCAGCCTATATAAATTTCAAAAATCAGATTCGAAACCCTCTATCTGAAAAAATTGTTGATTTACTTAAGGAGCTATTAAAATCTAACTCAGTAGGTCACTCTTATAACTATAAACAAAAGAAGACCAATTATTCTCCTAAACCCAAAACAAGATGAAATGGGTTCCTAAGGTTGCCTCTGTTTGGTTGCTCACATCGCTTTCAAAGCTACAAGCCATTCAAAATGGTACCTAGACAGTGGATGCTCCAGACATATGACAAAGCACAAAGCTCTATTCACCGATCTTAAAGATATGACTGATGGGTCAGTCACATTTGGTGATGGTTAGCAATCGCAAGATAATTGGCAAAGGTACGGTTCAACTCTATAACCTTCCTTATTTAAAAATGTTTTATATGTTGAAGGTTTAAAACACAACTGTTGAGCATATCTCAAATATGCGATAACAACCATAATGTTAAATTTTCTAATCAAGGTTGTGAAATTATAAATGAAAAAGGTTCTGTAATATTAACGGTCGCAGAACTTCAAAACCGCTATATAGTAAGCAATGGTAGCTCATTCGAACAAACGTGCTACATGGTCCATACCGATGAGACAGTAATTATGGCATAAACGCCTTGGACATGTACACTACCGAAATTTATACAGATTGAGCAAAAGTGAACTAATTAGAGGACTACCTAAGATGCAAAAGTAGACAAGATTTGTGGTGAATGCCAGTATGGTAAACAAACTAGGAGCTCTCATAAAAAGGTGAACTCCAATATCACCACAAGACCACTCGAGCTTCTCCACATGGATCTTATAGACCAACAAGAACGGAAAGTCGAGGTGGCAAAAGTACATCTTAGTTATTGTAGATGATTACACAAGATACACTTGGGTTTCATTCTTGAGAGATAAATCGAAACCCTTGATGAAGTGAAAAAGATTATAAAACGGATTCAAACCGAAAAATGTTCTCAAGTCAAGAAGATCCGTAGTAGTGATCATGGATCCGAGTTCGAAAATAGCGGTTTTGAGAAATTTTGTAGCGATCGGGAATATCGCATGAATTCTCTCAGACCTAAAACTCCTCAACAAAATGAAATTGTCGAGAGGAAGAATAGAGTGCTTCAAGAAATGGGAAATGTTATGTTAAATAGTATGAAGCTCCCTAGAATCTGGGTCAAGCAAGATGAATACAACTGCTACATTATTAACCGTGTTTATATTTGTAAATCTAATAATAAAACGGCTTATGAAATGTGGTTTGAGAAAAAGCCTTCTGTCAAATACTTTCGAGTTTTTGGCAGCAAGTGCTATATTTTGCGTGACCGTGAAAATTTGGGAAAGTTCGACACTAAAAGTGATGAAGGGATCTTTTTAGGATATTCTTTAAACAGTTGTGCATATCGGGTTCTGAACAACAGACCGGTGTGATTCAAGAGTCAATAAAAGTTGTGATTGACGATCTTTTGAATACACTGTCCCTAGTTCAGATAATGATGAAGTTCTTATACTTGAAAAACAAGAAATTTCATCAAGTGAAACTAATCCAGAATTAAGGACTGTTAAAGATCATCCAACTTCTCAAATACTTGGAAACCCTCTCACTGGTGTGCGCACTCGTAGACAATTAGAGGACATATGTAACTACGTATGCTTTACATCCCAGATTGAACCGGTTAACGTAAAAGAAGCACTTTCGGATGAAAACTGGATTCTTGCGATGCAAGAAGAACTTAATCAGTTTGTCAGAAATGATGTCTGGCACCTTGTTCCTAGACCTAAAGATAAACATATTATTGGAACAAAATGGATTTTCAAAAACAAATCTGATGAACTTGGAAATATTATTCGAAATAAAGCAAGACTAGTTGTACAGGGGTATACACAAATTGAAGGTATTGACTATAATGAAACATTTGCTCCTGTAGCTCGTCTTGAATCAATCAGACTTTTTATCTCCATTGCATGTTTTAGGAAGATTAAAATTTACCAAATGGATGTAAAGAGTGCCTTTCTGAATGGTGATTTACATGAAGAGGTATATGTTGAACAACCTATGTGGTTTGAAGATCCTAAATTTACCGATCATGTGTATCGTCTTAAGAAGGCTCTCTATGGTCGAAACAAGCTCCCAGAGCATGGTACGAAAAAACCGACTAAGTTTTTACTTGAGTCATAATTTTCGATGGGGTGTGTTGATAAGACGCTCTTTGTTAAGAAACATAACGATGATATTCTAATGGTTCAAATATATGTTGACGATATTATTTATGGATCAACCCGTACTAACATGATCTGTTGAGTTTGCGATTTGATGAAGTCTAAATTCGAAATGAGTATGGTTGGAGAATTAAACTATTTTCTAGGGTTGCAAGTAAAACAACAACCTGATGGAATTTTATCTCTCAAACCAAATATGCTCGAGTTTAATTAAGAAATTTGGATTTGAGAAAGGTAAAAATTTTGATACTCCTATGAGTACAACTTTGAGACTCTCAAAAGACTCTACAGTAATGATGTGGATCCTAAATTGTATCGTAGTTTGATTGGTAGTTTGCTTTATCTGATTGCTAGTAGACCGAGATATTGCTTTGAGTGTTGATATTTGTGCTCGTTATCAATCAAATCCTAAAGAATCTCACTTAACTGCTGTTAAGCGGATTATGCGATATGTCGCAAGTTCTACTAAACTGGGTCTCTGGTATCCACATGAGACTAATGTTCAATTAGCCGGTACGCAGATGTCGACTGGGCGTGGAAACATTGATGATAGGAAATCAACCAAGCTGGTGGTGGTTTTCTACATTGAAATTGTCTTGCTTCTTAGTTTAGCAAGAAGCAAAGTTCTATATCGCTATCAACGTATGAGAAATTTGAATACATTCTGCTTTGAAATGCATGTACTCAACTTGTTTGGATGAAACGAATGTTAAGCGATTATGGAATTACTCAGGATTCTATGATTTTATTTTGTGATAATTCCAGTGCAATAAATATCTCTAAAAATCCAGTTCAGCATTCACGTACTAAGCATATTGACATTAGATTTCATTACATTCGTGAATTAGTGGAAGAAAAATTAATATATTTGGATTACATTCCAACCGAGACTCAACTTGCGGACATTTTCACTAAACCTTCGACAAAAGCAGGTTTAATAAATTAAAATTTGATCTCGGTATGTGCAATTTAAATTGAATTTGCATGATTTGGTGTATCATAATGTACATAAATTTAATGTTTTATTTGCTTAAATTTGAAAATTATTTAAAAAATTTGCAAATTTTAAGTCGCATTTTCGACCGGTCGTGAGTGTACGACACGGCCGTCGCACCTACCGGCCGAGCACTTACACTAACCGGTCGTGAAACTCGGATTTCACTTTAATTTGGGATTTTGACTCTTCTTCTTCATTTCTTTTTACCCTTCAACGGTTCTAGCTATACGACCATCGAACCCACCTTCTTAGTACTTCAAGGTTAGTGGTTCTTTTGCATTTTCTTTGTAGATTCTTGCTATTAGTGTTTCAAATCTCATTCTTGTGGAATCTATTTGGTCGTTCATTGCAAGTTTGGGGTTTTATCTTGAAAAATCTGTTCTATCTAAACCTCATTTCTTCTATCTTGCATCTTGTTGTTTCCTTGAAATCCTTCTTTGAAAATGGATGCTAGAGGTAAAAAGAAAACTACTCGAGGTCCTCTTCATCTAGATCAGCTTCTATTGTACAACGTCATCTTCGCTCTCCCGAAAATGATCCTTCTGATGCTCGGGATTTGCGTATGCGCAATGTTATTGTTGAGCGTCATGTTAATATTAATCACATTGCTTCATTTGGTATCCTTCCTCTGTTGGAATCTGTGGGATGGGATAACATCTTACATTGGGGTGGAGCTGCATACCAGTCCATTGCCCAATCCATGTTTGCATGTATCTGTGATTTTTCTCTTGAGAATTTAACTTTTAAAGTTGATACTCAAGAAGGATTGTTTTTAGTGGATCGACATTTGATTGCTGACATTATGGAAATACCTGTCAATGATGAGAGCATTCCAATTAATATTTTACATGACAGTCTCTCAGAATCTGAATGAAAAATGCTTACTAGAGATTTATGTAATTTGGATGTTCATTGGACTCATAAAGGTCATGTACTTCCCTCAAGGTATTTGTTACCTAGACACAGAGTACTTCATAAGATATTCATCTCAAATCTTTATCCACGCTTCGTAATAAAAACCGAACTTCATCGCTTTCATGGTTCGTGTTTTGCATTCTATAGTCTCTCGGTGCAAAAATATGTCTACCGTCTTTAATTTGTCATTCCATTATTTTGTCTCGTCACCATCCCGGACACGTGATATACCCTTTGGTTATTTATTGACTATCTTTGGCAAATCATATGCTCGTGGCTATGCCTACTAGAGAAAACCCATCCATCATCTCCCTTTTAATAATTCCAATCTTAACAAGATGAATTTAGAATTGGCGATGGCCAAGTGGATGTCGGTAGCAAGCAGTGGTCAAGGTGAAATGCTCAAGCTAGTGATCTTCCCGAAGACGTAAATATGGATGATTTATTTGAAGAATTTGAATCAGACTCGGTACGATGATCCTGATTTTCAGCCTCCTGATTTTGATGAAAGATTGAATTCCCTTCAAGAGCAGGTGGGTCAAATTCGTGTTACCCAAGACACACAATTTTCTTATTTACGCAAATATATGAGGCGGGTTGCTAAGGGTTTACATAAAATTGATCCATCTAATCCTGCACCCTCTTCTGGTTCTGACTGAATTTTTAATGGGTCTGTAATATTTTTACTGAACTTTTCGTGCTTACTGACTTTTTTTTAATTATGCATTATGTTCCCTTGAATCAACTCCTATTATTATTATTATTGATGCTCTTCTTCCTTTGTCATTTTGTGTCAAAAAGGGGGAGAAGTTTTGGAGGTTTTTGATTCATTTGAATTTGATCTTTATGATGTGATACTATTACTCAGGGGGAGTTAAGCTTCTCAGGGGTAGTTATGGGAGAATGATGCTAGTTATTACTTATCATATTTATATATCTGTGCATGCTTCTCTATTGTGAACCTATTGTGTTTGTACTTCTCTTATGTTACTTCTCTTATGTCTATTGGAAGTATTATTACTTGGGTGTTTTGTCACAAATTTGACAAAGGGGGAGATTGTAAGTGTTATGGTCTTATGCTTCTTTGGTTGTCAAATTTGTGATGTGTCAAAACATCTATCTGTGTCCTGTGCTTGTATGATGATTTATATGAATTCAAGACACTGCATAAATACTTCAAGAAGCTATAAGTTGAACTTTTCAAGAAGCTACATATTGAAGTTCAAGAAGCTACATGTTGAAGTCTCAAGAAGCTACAATGTTGATGTTCAAGTCTTAAGAAACAACTCATGACTTCAAGACTAATAAGCAATGCATGAAGTAGTTGTTATGCTGATGAAGATCTCAAGTTTGAAGCTATAACAAATTCAAGATCTCAAGCCTGATATGGTTCAAACATCTACATTCGTTGAATGGTTGAAGTTCAATGTCCATACGACATGATTGAGTTTGAATGACCTTAGGTTGACCCTTTAAGTAGGTCACTTTGGATACATAAATCAAATATTTATTTTACATAAGTTTGGTCGATTCTACGACTTGACTACCCTAGCTCTTGTTCGACCGCCTCCGGCATTGGTTCGACTAGTCCAAGAAATTCCACGACCAGTCCTAAGTTGTTGAAGATTTTTTAGAATTTTTGGTATGCCCACGACCACTCCTGGAGGTCCTTCGACCGGTCGTAGGTGTGGCTTCGACTCGTCCACGACCAGTCGTGGATCTACGACTCAAAGTCCAGCAACTTTATCTATGGTCTTACGACCAGTCGTAGGGATCTACGACCAGTCGTAGGCTACTCACGACCAGTCGTGGAATGACTTTCAAAGATCGCGCTCAATATTTCAAAAATCTGTTAGAGCTACGACCAGTCGAAGGTTTCTAAGACCAGTCGTAGGAACGATTTTTGCTTCTATAAATTGAACACGAAATTCAGAGTTTTCACACTTCAACTCTATTCTATTCAAGAATTTTCAAGTGATCACTCTGAGATAAGTCTGTGTTTATTTTAAGCTACATTGTGCTTATTTAATATTCCTTTTTGCTAGCTTATTTAATTTGATTTTGTTTCTATATTCCAATCTTATTTGAAAAGAGGAATTATCTTATTCCTTCTTCTTGGAATCAAAATCAAATATAGCTACGCCCAACGAGTTAAATCTAAAATCTATTAGAATTTAGAACCTTATGAATGTGAGTATTGGATATTGAACTTTGACATTCAATCATCTACTCCGATTGGTTCTACCGGCTGCTAAGAAAAGGAGAAATCCATGTATTTTACAATTTCGTAAAATTTATTTACTTTTGGTTTTGTTTGAGGTTAAGCCGAAAAATCTCATTGTACTTGGTTTTGTTTGAGGTTGAGCAGAAAAAATCTCATTGTATTGGTTGTCCGAGGAAAACCAAAACTCGAAAAGAGGGTTTTTGAATTGTGTAAGCCCAAGTGAAAAAGACACAATTGTAAAGGTTTTTGGTGAACCTGTGTGAAAACCTATTTGATAGTGAACGCTAATATCCCCGTGTGAGGATATTAGAGTGGAGTAGCTTTCGTGTGGTCATTGGAAAACAAGCAGTTGGTGTACACATGTGTAACCACTATAACTCTTTGTCTTGTGGATTGAATGTTTGCTTAATTTTCATATCTTTTATCATTCGATTGTGTGGAATGTACAAGTGGATGTGAATGTTGTAATTATTTACATTTCAAGCAAGTGTGGGGATTGTTGTAATAATTTAGATCTATACTTCTGCATTTAATTTCAATTCCTTGCTATTTCTTTTACTTATATTAAAATTGAGTCCTTGATCCAAAAGAGGTTCTAGAAATAAGGTTGTCCTACCATAAGCCCTTGTTTATTATGGTGTAAGGTTGTCCTTAGAACTGAATTTGCATCAATCTCTCAATACTTATTTATCAAGGTGATTTAAAATTTAGCATTGTGAATTGATTTATATTGTAAGGCTATTGGTTTAATTTATTTTCGCTAATTTTATTTTAAATTTGGCATAGTCCTATTCACCCCCCCCCTCTAGGACATATAGCTTGGCCTTTTCACGGGCTCGACTCAAAGTCCAGCAACCTTTCAGGGTCCCACACGACTAAGCGAGTGCAGGGATCGACTGGTCGTGCAGGCCACTCGACCAGTCGTGGAACGGTCTTATCTTATCGCGCTTGAAATTTTAAAAATTTGTTAGTCCTTGACCAGTCCAGCTGACCTCTGGGCCAGTCGAGTGAACAGTTTCTTCACTTATAAATAGAGCACGATTTTCAGAGTTTGATAAATCATTCAAGCAAAATAAAGATACCACTCTGAGAGATAAGTTTGTGATATTCTTAAGCTATTTAGTTCTCATTTAATATTCTCTTTAATTTAGCTTTTTGCATTTAATTTTGAGTTATATATTCCAATCCTATTTGAAGAAGGGATTTAAGTTTTCCCCTTTCTTGGAATCAAAATCAAATTAAGCTAGCCTAAGGTGATTTAATCTAAAAATTATTTAGAAATTAGAACCTTTTCATAAGTGAGTATGGACATTTAACATCTACGTTCAACATCTTAAAAGTGCACCTACTTGTGCCCTGATTTGTCAAGTTACGTGTATGGTAAGTCAGACTGGCTGCAGAACTCGATAGGAAGATTATTTCAAGCGTCTGCCTCAACCGGATGTGTAGAGCTCGTAATAGATAAATCATAGCCTCACAGCCCATGTCCCAAAACACAGGTGAATTAAACCCTTAAAACAAGATAGACATCTTAGGGTTTTTATGGTGAGAAAACTTTTCAAAATAGGAAAATCTCTAAGTTTTTTTCTCGCCTTGTCGATTTTATCGAAGCACCCTCGATATGATCACATTGTTGTCGATGTCTCGATACCTTAACGATATTATTGAAAAGAGGACCAAAAGTGTCCAGCAACTAAATATTCATCTGGACAGATTTATCGATGTATCGATACACCTATCGATATCATCGATAAAAACACTAAACATGTCCAGTAACTTCATAACATTTCTGGACGAATTAACGATGTATCGATACACATATCGATACCATCGATATTCAAATCTCGAGACCATCGGGAGTGGCTTCGATAAGATCGACAGTGATTTCTAGCCCCATTTTTTAATGAAAATCTCAAAATTCATCGATATATCGATAATCATCGATATGATCTGAAATCAAATACGATAAGATCAGGTCCATCGATGATATCGATGGTGGGCGCAACATTTCTACAAAAATGATTATTTCAGGATGTTTTTAACTATGATCGGGGGCCCTTCGATTTAATCGATATTCAAATATCAATGATATCAACATCGGATCGATTGCATCAAACTAAGCCATAATTTGTCCAGCAAGTTCAAAGATAAATCTGCTGGAATTATCGATGCCTCGACTTTGATCTCGATATCATCGACATTCAAATTCCGATGACCTCGACGGTTCCCCCGATCATTCATGAAAACCTGAAATATTTTCAAAGTCAAGTCTCTCTCATTTTTCATGTGTCGAGGGATCGACCCAGTCATCGATGGAATCGGAGTTCGAAATCCAATGACATCGACAACTGTTTCGATTCATCGACCTATTGGCAAGGAGTTTCAAAAGCGTATGACATCGAGACCGAGTCATCGAGCAGACCATCGATGCTATCGAGAGTATACGCTCGATGATATCGAACCTGCTCGATGATATCGAACTCTGTCATAAATGTGACCGTTTTATATCTGTTGGAACTTCTTACCTATATATAAGGGACTTGTTCATTGTTGCTGTAAGAGAGAAAAGAGAGAGCTTTTGTGTGTTTCAACTAACATCTTATACCTAAAGCCTTTCTCTCTAGGGAGTTCATCCTCTAATCCAGTACCATTGATATTAAATAGAGTGGATTGGGGAATGAACTTCCGCATTCAAGGATCCTCCAGCTACTACCTTAATGACAAATCATTATGCTGGGATGCCTTGAATGCATAAGAGAGGAACCACTCTATCTTCCTTATAGGAAAATCTTTAGAGAGTAGGATTCCATCTCACCCTTGACCCAACCCGAAGCCAAGCATTGGTATATCATCTTGTGTTGCGGATCAAGGGAGCTGAAGACTCTTCGTCAACAAGGAGGAGGAGATCTTTGGCGGTGTGCTTAACGGGACTCATCAACTTATCTGTAAGTATCCAGAGTCCAGAGGACACTTGTGATCATTCCTTCCTAGGTCTTGGTCCTAAGTGGTTCTCACCCTTTGAAGTCCTCAAGGAGGCCTCCGGCGGGAGTGTACGTAGTGGGTGCAAAGGTGGACCCTTGCTCTTATGTAGGGCATAAACTGTTAGGTCCTTGTGTAGGTCCTTGACCTGTGTGGTCTAAAATCTGGGTGCGTTGTGTGGACCTTTGCTCTATGGAGAGCATAAACATCTGGTTAGGAGTGAACCAGCAAAACTCTGGGTTTGAGGTGAACCGTGTAAAACCTCTGTAAAGGTTGAAGGTGAACCTGATTTAAAACCTTAGGTTTGAGGTGAACCCTGGGAAACCTCCTTAGTGAAATCCGGTACACTTAAGGGTTGAGTGCGACAACCGGGAGTGGAGTAGACAAGTAGTCGAACCACTATAAAAATGACTGTGTTTGAGATGATTATTGTCTTTATATGTGATTTCTACATGCATTTATATTCGATTATCTAAGATCACATCTTATACACACACAGTCATATCCAACACAATCTTGTTGCATACTTGTTTATCTTACAAATAGGTTGTGATTGGATCCTCTACAAAGCTTGGAAGCCTGTAGAGTTAATTTGAGTAATTCTGAAAATTGCATATATAATAGGATTAGAGTGATAGGATTTTTAAATAACTCATAAATCTTTAAAAAGTCCTATTCACCCCCTAGGACATATTGACATATTCCAACTTCTACTCAAGCGGTTTTCACCGCTATTTCAATTGGTATCACAGCGGGTCTCTCTTTAAGGGCTTCACCGCCTAGAGAGTGATCTTGACTGAAGTTGGGAATATGGCCAAAGGAGAGGGCTCTTCGGTCACTAGACCTCCAGTATTTGATGGATTAAATTATGCATACTGGAAGGCTAGAATGCACTACTTTCTGAGATCTTTGGATCACAATGTTTGGGAGATAGTTGAAAAAGGATATGTGCCACCAACAGATCAAGTTGTATTAGATAGTGGCACAACTATGACAAAACCCAAATCCAAAGAGATGTGGAGGTGTCTGATAAAGATAAACAGACCTCTGAAGCTAAAGCTATGAACGCCATCTACTGTGCCGTGTCCCAGGATATATTCAATCAGATAAGTATGTGTGGGACATCAAAAGAAGCATGGGATTTTCTGGAAACAACCCATGAAGGCACAAGTACTGTGAAGAGGTCCAAACTTCAACTACTGACTTCACAGTTTGAAAGTCTCAGAATGGAAGAGCATGAGACATTTATGGAGTTCTTTACAAAACTGAATATCATTTGTAACTCCATGGGTGAATTGGGAGAAAAAGTTTTGGTACCAAAAATCTTTAGGAAAATTCTAAGATCTCTACTGGAATGGTTTAATCCCAAGGTAACAATAATAGAGGAGTGTAGGAACATCGAGGAAATGAAAGTAGAAGAACCAGTAGGTTCCCTACAAACTTTTGAACTACACTTCACACAAACCCAAAAATTCAAAAACACTGTCCTAAAAACTTCGAAGAAATCATCTAATGAGGATAGTGGAAGTGAAAAAGAGGATGAAGACGAGGAAGTGGCTTTGCTGGCACAAAGATTCAGAAGATTCTTTCAAAAGAATCGCGGTCGTCCCTCTAGAGGTAGAAAGGTGGATAACAAACCCTCTGCAGGAAAATTTGATAAAAAGACCAAAGAACCACAATGCTACACTTGTAGAGAGTATGAACACCTATCTACCGAATGCCCAAACAGAAAAACCAAGGGCAAGGCAATGGCCGCCACATGGAATGATACTGAGGAATCAAATTCAGAATCTAGCGACTCAGAAAGTGATGGAGACCGAAAATCTTTGAAAATACTCATGGTCTCCACTGCTTCGATCATTTCAACTAAATCTGAGGAAGAACAGCAAGCTACTAGCTCATTTCCATCTAACAATGAGGAAGTTGAAGAAGAGGAAGAAAGTGGACAAGATGAATTACAAGACGCGTACAATCAACTTTACATTCATAGCGTTAATATTATCAAAAGACTAGGAATAGTTGAAAACAAAAAAGAATTGCTGCAATTAGATTTGGATAAAGCTTCAAATATCAATACTCATCTAATTACTGATCTGCAGCAATGTTACTCAGATAATGATAGATTTGAAAGAACAAACATTTTCCTGAAATCTGAGTCAGAAAAATTAAAGAAACGAGTCGAAACACTAAATGAAGAGAACTTGATTCTTCAAAATAACTATTATACACTTCAAAATGATTTAGAAGAATCCTGGAAAATAGCCAAGCTAAACTGCAAATTTTCCCAAGGTAGTGAGAGATTAGAAAAACTTTTGGGTATGGGAAAATATGGGAACAACAAATATGATTTAGGCTATGAAAAAGCTAGAACAAGAACTGGATATGAAACACATGGAAAATCTGACATTTCCAGTAGCAACAAAGGCAAAAATCCTGCTTATCAGACAAGTGGTGATTTAAAGGATGTGTTGAACAAAGGATATATACAACCATCACTACTCAAACTATCTGACAGGAAGCAAGGCTCAGTGAATCAAGTGGTTGAATCAGATAAGAAAATCAAATCTGTGACAAGTCAAACCCCTGTCACAAAGTGGGTGATTAAGGAAAAGATAAATTGCCTTGTTACAAATTCAGATCATCTACCAGGCAATGGGGCAAGATGGTACCTTGACAGTGGTTGCTCAAAACATGTCACAGGTGACAAATCTCTTCTCTCCAACTATAAAAACCTTCATAAAGGGATAGTCACTTATGGAGATGCAGCCACTGCCAACGTAGTTAGACAAGGAATGATAAGAGGAATTAATTTGCTCAAAAATGAGAATGCTTTTTATATAAAAGGACTAGCACATAATCTGTTAAGCATCTCTCAAATCTGTAATAATGGGTATGTGGTCAAATTCAATAAAGAAAAATGCAATATCCTAGATTAATCAGGAAAAATAGTAATTAAGGGTCATCGCACAAACAACCACTGTTACATCATCAAAGGCATAGAAAGGACGGATGCCTAGAAATACTGAGCAGAGAAAAACAAGTCCAGATCATGCATCTAGATTTGGATATTTGCTGAAATGATGCAATTCTGTTGAGCGTAAAATGATATATCTGAGATTTCTCACCTCAATCTTTTGTATATGAACATGTAAATGTTCATAATTTTTTATGTACAGTAAGTGTACATAATTTTGCTGAATATGATATTGATATACTTGAAGGGTCGAAAAAGAACAATATTCCTCTTCATTCCTATCAGTCCGTCACTTTCGATTAATCGATCATGTGTCGATATCATCGACGTCTCTTCAGAATGTGGAAAGTCACGAATCGGGACTACTATCGAAGCAGTTATCGATAACTTTGGATATGGATTATCGATACAATCGAAAGTAAGTTCGATAAAATCGAAGACTCCTAACCGATAAAAGGCGATCGAGTGAAAGAAAATTTTTGAATTTTTTTTTCTTTCTGTTTTGCTCTCTGCTTGAATCCTCAGCCAGAAGATCATCAACAGGTCCCAGAAGCATAAAAAAGAAAGGGTATTATCCGTCTATTCATTCCACTCTGGAGTCTAATCTCACGTCTGGTTGGGTACTTTCCATTCTCTTAGTTGACCTTCCTTGCCTCTTACACTGGAAAATCATGAACAAAGGGAAAGGTAAGTCCCTTTCTCAGTCTGCAAGAGGGAAAGCAAAACAACCTAGTATGCATCAAATCACTTCATCAATGAGACATCCAGACACTGTCGCTGAACGTCTGGTTCTCAACAGCACCATCGAGTCATTTGGTATCGATCTACTTATAGAAGTCATTGGATGGCAAAATATTTTGAATCTTAGTGGTACTTATCAAATTGGAGTAATTCATGACTTCCTCAGCAAATGTCATGTTATTTGTGACGATCCACCTTGCATTCAAGTTGAGTTATTGCATCACTCCAAGCACATCACTCCCATCACTATAAGCAACCTCTTAGATCTCCAAGTCACTCGCATTTCTGTTACGAATCGAAATCTAAATGGTCTTGGGGTTTGGGGCGAGATAACACGTGCACTATGTCAAGGAACTACTATCCCTCGGAACGATGATAATTCTCTTCACATTAATCATCTTGGACCCACTTTTAAAATTCTCCACAGTATTTTTGGTTCAAATGTCTATCCTTGTGATGTGAATGGTAATCATCTATCTCCCTTTGTGCTGAATGTGCTGTATGATGTCTATCAGGAGGTTTAAGTGTGCCTTCCAACACTTCTTCTTAAACAGCTAATTCGGATCCTTCAAGGAAATTATCAGGATACACTAGTTTTTCCTGTACCTATCTGTAAATTAGCTCATCATGTTAGCATACCTGCCTCATCTGATAGAGTCTATCCAGAGAAGTGGTTTGACAGTAATGCAGCTTAGGTGGCACAACAGCTTTGTCTTCCTTCAGTTCCTCCTGAGAACAGTGCTCCCTTACAGTCAGCTGCTCCATATGCTCCTCCATCATATCCATGGGGTTCTAATCGAATGTCATTGCTGCGTCCGGAGTCTATAACAAATCGTTAAACCCATCACCTCGAACGCCACCTACTGAATGGTATGGTAAGTATGGAGGAGCGACTTCACAACTGTGAGAGGCGTCTCACCATGATCGAAGAAAAAGTCGATGCTCTATAGCAAACGAATTAGCAAATGGTGGACTTGCTCACATATGGTGCGTCTCGAAGATGGTAGGAGGTGACTGTGTAAGTTTTTTTTGGGGGCTTGATATGTGTTTTGGTAACTACTGGGTGGGGCAGTTTAATTTTTGGGCTGAACGTTTTTTTTTTACTGATTGATTACTGCTATCTGTGGCAGTATGTGTTTTGGATAGTTTTTTTTTAATCAGTTGGGATAATGTTTAAATGTACTGCCGTATGGGGCAGTTTTGGTTTTTCGATGGTTGAATATAATTCTTATCATTAATGTCATATTATATTCCCCTAGTTTGTCTGATGGAATGCATATAATGTGTTTAATGCTTAAATGATTTACTGTTATCACTACTTTCCTTAAACTGATATGCATACACCTGTTCTGACCACAGATGGCTTCTTATAATCTTTCGATCATTACTCATCTGTATCTTGTATGCATGGTTCTCCCATGAACTTTATTCTTCAGTCAATATCACTTACTGCACCTTTGCCAATGACTGACAAAAAGGGAGAGAACAATTCAAAACACCCTGAGCGAAAATTGTATATCTAATGTGTTGCAGGTGTTAGGGGGAGTAGCTGCACCAAGAAAGGGGGAGTTTTGAAGGGGGAGCTGATATTTTTAGAATGTGTACATGGGTTAGAAAACATTGTAAAATTGTGTAAATGCATGTACACATAATTTAGGGTGTGTCTAGAAGTATTCTAGGGTATTTTGGGTATTTTGTCACGTAATTGATAAAGGGGGAGATTGAAAGTGCACCTACTTGTGCCCTGGTTTGTCAAGTTACGTGTATGGTAAGTTAGACTGGCTGCAGAACTCGATAGGAAGATTATTTCAAGCGTCTGCCTCAACCATGGTTTGTCAAGTTACGTGTATGGTAAGTTAGACTGGCTACAGAACTCGATAGGAAGATTATTTCAAGCGTCTGCCTCAACCGGATGTGTAGAAGCTCGTAATAGGTAAATCATAGCCTCACATCCCATGTCCCAAAACACCAGGTGAATTAAACCCTTAAAACAAGATAAACATCTTAGGGTTTTTATGGTGAGAAAACTTTTTCAAAATAGGAAAATCTCTAAGTTTTTCTCGCCTTGTCGATTTTATCGAAGCACCCTCGATATGATCGACCTGTTCTGTCGATGTCCTCGATACCTTAACGATATTATCGAAAAGAGGACCAAAAGTGTCCAGCAACTAAATATTCATCTGGACAGATTTATCGATGTATCGATACACCTATCGATATCATCGATAAAAACACTAAACATGTCCAGTAACTTCATAACATATCTGGACGAATTATCGATGTATCGATACACATATCGATACCATCGATATTCAAATCTCGAGACCATCGGGAGTGGCTCGATAAGATCGACAGGCAGATTTTCGGCGCCCCTATTTTTTAATGAAAATCTCAAAATTCATCGATATATCGATGATCGTCCGATATGATCTGAAATCAAATACCGATAAGATCGGAGGTCCATCGATGATATCGATGGTGAGCGCGCATTTCTTACAGCAGTTATTTCAGGATGTTTTTAACTATGATCGGGGGCCCTTCGATTTAATCGATATTCAAATATCGATGATATCGACACCGGATCGATTGCATCGAACTAAGCCATAATCTGTCCAGCAAGTTCAAAGATAAATCTGCTGGAATTATCGATGCCTCGACTCTGATCTCGATATCATCGACATTCAAATTCCGATGACCTCGACGGTTCCCCCGATCATTCATGAAAACCTGAAATATTTTCAAAGTCAAGTCTCTCTCATTTTTCATGTGTCGAGGGATTGACCCAGTCATCGATGGAATCGGAGTTCAAAATCCGATGACATCGATAACTGTTTCGATTCATCGACCTATTGGCAAGGAGTTTCAAAAGCGTACGACATCGAGTCCAAGTCATCGAGCAAACCATCGATGCTATCGAGAGTATACGCTCGATGATATCGAACTTGCTCGATGATATCGAACTCTATCATAAATGTGACCGTTTTATATTCGTTGGAACTTCTTGCGTATATATTGAGGACTTGTTCGTTGTTGCTGTAAGAGAGAAAAGAGAGAGCTTTTGTGTGCTTCAACTAACATCTTATACCTAAAGCCTTTCTCTCTAGGGAGTTCATCCTCCGATCCACCCTTACCATTGATATTAAATAAAGTGGATTGGGGAATGAACTTCCGCATTCAAGGATCCTCCAGCTACTACCTTAATGGCAAATCATTATGCTAGGATACCTTGAATGCATAAGAGAGGAACCACTCTATCTTCCTTATAGGAAAATCTTTAGAGAGTAGGATTCCATCTCACCCTTGACCCAACCCGAAGCCAAGCATTGGTATATCATCTTGTGTTGCGGATCAAGGGAGCTGAAGACTTTTCGTCAACAAGGAGGAGGAGATCTTTGGCGGTGTGATTAATGAGACTCATCAACTTATCTGTAAGTATCCAGAGTCGAGAGGACACTTATGATCATTCCTTCCTAGGTCTTAGTCCTAAGTGGTTCTCACCCTTTGAAGTCCTCAAAGACGACTCCGGCGGGGTGGTACGTAGTGGGTGCACAAGGTGGACCCTTGCTCTTATGTAGGGCATAAACTGTTAGGTCCTTGTGTAGGTCATTGACCTGTGTGGTCTAAAATTCGGGTGCGTTGTGTGGACCCTTGCTCTATGGAGAGCATAAACATCTGGTTAGGAGTGAACCAGTAAAACTCTGGGTTTGAGGTGAACCACGTAAAACCTCTATAAAGGTTGAAGGTGAACCTGATTTAAAACCTTAGGTTTGAGGTGAGCCATGGGAAACCTCTTTAGTGAAATCCAGTACACTTAAGGGTTGAGTGCGACAGCCATGAGTGGAGTAGACAAGTAGTCGAACCACTATAAAAATGACTGTGCTTAAGATGATTATTGTCTTTCAGTTATGTGATTTCCTAGCATGCCTTTATATCTGATTATCTGAGATCACACCTTATACACACACACAGTCATATCCTTCACAATCTTGTCTGCAACTTGTTTATCTTACAAATAGGTTGTGATTGGATCCTCTACAAGGCTTGGAAGCCAGTAGAGTTAATTTGAGTAATCCTGAGAATTGCATACATAATAGGATTAGAGTGATAGGATTTTTAAATAACTCATAAATCTTTAAAAAGTCCTATTCACCCCCCTCTAGGACATATTGACATATTTCAACTTCTACTCAAGCAGTCTTCATCGCTATTTCAATTGGTATCAGAGCGGGTCTCTCTTTAAGGGCTTCACCGCCTAGAGAGTGATCTTGACTGAAGTTGGGAGTATGGCCAAAGGAGAGGGCTCATCGGTCACTAGACCTCCAGTATTTGATGGATCAAATTATGCATACTGGAAGGCTAGGATGCACTACCTTCTAAGATCTTTGGATCACGATGTTTGGGAGATAGTTGAAAAAGGATATGTGCCACCAACAGATCAAGTTGTATTAGATAGTGGCACAACTATCACAAAACCCAAATCCAAATCCTCACAACTAAATTTGAGGAAATACTTATGGAAGAAAGTGAAACTTTCATGGACTTCTATACAAGATTGAATGACATTGTCAACTCTATGTGGGGTTGTTTCGAACAAGAAACAAATGCATTCGATTTGAGATATTATCTTATTCAAACATAATAGAGAGAGAGTATTAAAGACAATCATCATATTTTATTAATACTGAGTTCATTTACTCCTCAAACATCCCTTGATTTTAAGATAGATAATTCAAAATGTGAAATTGACAAAGTTCAAATGTCCAAGTTAGATATCAAATCCGGCAGCATTTTGACTCGCTATTTGATCATCTCTTTAAGAGGAATATCACGTAGATCTCTTCTACTAATTCCTCCTCTTGAAGCTTGGACAGAAGAAATCTGGAGATGTTCACTTCTGTAGTATATCAACTCTTCTAATCATCATAGACTGCAGGGCAGTTTGGTTGCACGGACCTGCACTACCGATATGGTTTGCGCAGGTCTACGCAAACCACCGAAACTTCTTCTCCTACCTACAATCTTCTTCCTTGCTCTACTTCTTCTCCAAAATCTTCAGTTGGTGGGGAGGGGGTATTTATAGGCCCTCTCCAAAATCTTCAATCGGTGAGATCTTTTACAAAGCATCCATCCTGAAGTCCATTGAGCGAACCCGCACAACTGAGATTTTGATAGCGCAGTCCCATGCAACGGATATCGGTTGCGCGGACTCACGCAAACCTCCCTATAGTTACTTTGTTGTTCTTCTTTTTTAGTGTTCTTTACATTTTTAAGCATCTTTCATGCCCATGGATACCCCTTGATCCTTTCTTTGTTTGTTCAGAAAAATAATGAAAAGGATCAATTTTTCCATTCTTGGGGGGGTTTGCGCGGACCCATGCAACGAAAACCCGCATACGGTACTCGGCCATATGTAGTATAAATACCTCGAATTCATCTTCATTTGCACTTTACTTCAACTTGTAAGGAACCTTTGTCCTGCCGTTTCTCTCCCACACAACCGCTTTCAGTTACGCAAAGCCGCGTAACAGCTTTACTATTTGCGCAAGTGTTTTGACCACTGCGCGATCCCGTGCAAAAGACATTGACTGTGTGTGTGGAAATTTTTCAGTTTCTTGCCCTTCCTTCAGGACTTAGAAAAATTCCTAACTCTCCTTCCTCATGGCTCGTACCAAACGAACATACCGTCCTGTGGACTCACCATCTGAATAGTCTTCTCGCCCAGATTTGCTTGACCCATCTTCTTTCAGCCCTTCTCCTTCTTTAGATCAACCGCCAGCCAAATGTACTAAGGCCACTGCCTGTAACCCTTCGTACTTCAAAGAACCTATACTACCAACTTTTAACTTCACTGACCGCATTAAATACTACCTTCTCCCATTCATCGGGCAATCGCAATGGGAGACCTGGAACGTCCTCCAAAGCATAGCCGAGAGTATGACTGGGATGAGTGGTTGAAGACAACCGCTCATATTCGTACAGACAGTCAAAGACCTCCCGCTCGAGAAGACAATCCACTTACTTCTCGTTCAAAGAAGACTCGCCGAAATAAGGCAAAGGAGTTCGAGGAGAAGATAAGGAGCATAATAGGAAAAAACTCCAGAACTCCTGGGAATCGGTCCGAGTTATTGAGGGCATCATGAAGTTCGATAATCCTCACTCGGAGGGTATGACAGTGATTCCCATCAAGCTTCATCGCCACCAATCCATGCTCGATTACGAGCCGAGGGATTATATAAATGGAGAAAAACTAATGTACACTTCCTCGTGGGCGACGAGAGAACCACGCATCCTTGAGGGGATATTACAAGCACACAAGCAGCGACAAAGCATTGGTGAAGTGCACCCCATGATTTTTCTAACCCCTTTTCACAATCCTCACAACCTCTTCCCCACATATTTCTATGAAACCATCAGCCAGTGCTTCAGAGATCGTGAGCAACTCTAGGGGCTTGAAGATTTCCGAACAAGAGGCCTACTCACTTCATGGCATTATTACTCAGATTAGGCAGAAGCCATCTTGGAAAAGCATGCAGGTACGCTTGCCAAGATCAGCTTGTATGATGCTATAGAAGTTACATCTCAATACTTCTATAAGGAACTGACTGTGATGAAGGGTTTTCTCAAGTATTAGTCTCCCACCACCAACTCCTTCCACCTGCCATTCGGTGAGATGAGTATCACACTCTAGGATCTCCACCGAATAGTAGACCTTTCATTGACGGGCAAATTCTATGATGAATTAGTTCCGTCTAACAGAGAGCTGGCCTTCATATCTTCTCCTGATCGCAAGCCTTCCATCTCTGAAACCACCATTGAACTTTTCAGAGAGATGGGGAAATTTTCAAACATCCACAAGCTTTCTTCTCTGCAATGGCTAGCACATTTCACTAGGGCCTTTAGGTATTTCCAAGTTTAAGAATCAACTTCCCTTCTTCTTTCTTCCTTCTTTTTATTATACATTTCCTCATATCAATCTTTTACCTTTCCTTACAGATTTCGTGATTGTCGATCTAAAGAGCTCACAGAACTTCGTGAAAATATTAAGGAGAAAGCAAGCTACAGTTTATTTGGGGAACTCGCAAGCTTCTTAGCTTACTAGTTGAGCATCGTGTTACTTCCAAGTTCTAAATGGCCAGATGTTATTTGCCCTACAGTCTTCATCGTTGTCGGTGCTTTGACAGAAGGACATAAGTATTCTCTCGCACCTCCAGTGCTGTGTTCTATTTATAGAGCCTTTGAAGAAGTAGCCAACCACGTCAAGAACCCTACCATCGAAGCTTCATTAGTGCACACTTCATGGCATTATTTCACTGGCTGGCTGGGAGTCTACTTTCCTTGGACTTTTGAGGTGCAAGAGAAGGCGTATGTTCATCCTGCACATCTTCCGCTTTGGTTCTTCCAACAAAGGGCTATGGCCAAAAGTTCATACAACTGGGTGGCCAACAAAATTCGAGATACTGATCAAGTGGATTTCTTCCAATTCTGTCTTCATCGATATATCGAAGATACTGACATGGTGGACCAGGCAAAACTCACAGTAGCAGAAAGAGCTTTCTTCCTTTCTATACGCTCCTGCGGTCTACCCCTTCGAGAAGGAACGGAGTTTTGGCGAGAGCCTTATTATCCCAGTCGCTTCGCTCACCAATTTGGCTATGACCAAGCAGTCCCAGAAGATTGCGGATTGGTCATTAAGATGATGCGTTGTTATGGAACTGGTCCTATCAATTGGGCCATGATATGGAAGCAATTGCTAGGCGGCCGGGTTGATCTTTCTTCATAATCCCTAGTTGCGACCGCATAGTTCGTACTTCTTATAACTGAATGCGGTGGTGGGATCACCAGTCATTCCTGGTCAACAACTGTTTACCAGTGGATTCACCCATCTGGCTTCATCTGCCTAGGCTGAGGTGCAGAAAACTTGAAGACAGAATTGGTTATATACCGGAGAAGAGTTGTGCATCTCATCACGGTGAAATTTGCAGAAAAAATATCGCTAGAAGAACCAATCCATGAGAAGAAGCCCATTAATACTTTGGACGGCTGGATTGCTCACGGAGTCTTGACGGAATTTGAGCAAGTCCCTCATGACTTTGGTGACCGGGTCATAGATGATGTTGAAGGAACATCTTCTCCTATTCCGGTAGAAACTGTTGCAGCTCAGGATGAACCAACTCCTCCTTCACAGCCTACTCCTCCTGGTTCATCATCTCCTATGACCAGATCCCGAACACGCTTGCAAGCATCACCATTTATTCCTTAGGAAGGAGGCAGATAAGCATCTACATCCCCTTCAATCCCTGCTAGCAGGGAACCTCCACCAGAAAGTAGCCAAGCTGCTTCTTCTAAAGGAAAGCAAGTTATGATTGAAGAAGTAGACGAAGAAAGCTTAGGAGATGAAAGTTCGGCTTCTTCATCAGAGGGTACTGCTTCTATGGAATATGAAGATGATAAGGACGACAAAAGCGGTGAGGATAAAGATGATGATTTCGAGGAAGGAGAAGTTTATATAGATGGAGAAGGGGATGTAGTTGCGGAAGATGTTGAAAAAGAACACCCTCTTGTGGCTTATGAAACTCTTCCTGGTGTCAATATTCCTGCAAAATCTCCTACAATAAAAGAGGAGGAGGAAGAACCTTTAGATTATGGAGAGTACAAATACTCACCTGGTAAGGGAAATTTAATTTCAAATATATTTATATGCGTATTTAGTGATAATTATCTCATTATCATCGTCATGTCTTTATTTCAGGTGCTCATGTTGCCAATGTTGAGACGAGTGATACTCCTCCTCTAAATCCTCCTACAACTGCACCAGTAATATCGCCAAGAGCTCCTCTAGTTTCATTGGCGGTACCAAAAGTGGTGGCCCATGCAATTATATTTCCAATAGAGACCACTGATTTACCTACTCCAACCACTAGAGATTCGAGTACAGAGGCCAGAGCACCTTCTTTCGCTGACATGTTAGGGGCTGGTCCTTCAGTTCAGGAAATTCCTCCTCCCGTTAGTCATACTTCTGCGGCAGGTATATATTAATTGCTTTATCAAGAGCTGTACATCTTCTAATTTTCTATCACTATGTCTGAATTCTTTCCTTCTTTATACTATAGGAACCCCTCCTCGCAGTGGAGAGGCAAGTTCTAAGTCCGTGGCCACTACATCTGAACTGTCACCCTTCGCGAAGGTCCCCGCCCACAAGATGCTTTTGATGAAGAATTCTTTGTCAGCGATAGTTCACATCTTCAAAGACCCTGAACAATGGTCAGACCTGGATATTGCTATCGAAATTCTAGAAAGCTCTGTAAGAATGGCGAAGATCAACATCTCCATTTTACGTGATTCTCTTCTCAAATTCCGCAATTCAATAATCTCTTTGGCATCAGCGGAGAATGTTATAATTGCTCCTGAAATCCTGGAATATGGAAAGCAACTAACTCTGTCCAAGGAAAAGGCTTCTCTTATTGCTTCCGCTAGTTTTGAATTTGACTAGGAACAATTATTCTTCAAGAATAGCTGAAGGCCTATACTGATGACAGAGTGGTTATTCGAGACCGCATCGCTGCTCTGAGAGAGGAGATTTTGCAGCTGGAGTTGAAGGATCATGAGAAGTAATCATCCATAAAGGAGATTGAAGAAAGGATACAAGTCAATATTCAGTCTGCTATTGCTGAGAAATCTGAACTGCTCAAGAGCGAAGAGATGATCGCATCATTAGAAGATAAACTGGCTAGCATTCCTAATCAAGCAAAGATCATTCTCGAGGAAAAGTCAAAACATGCTGCAGCTCAGATGCAATTAAAGGAGGACTTGCAAAAATATATGGGGATAGTAGGAATTATAGAAGAACTTTAAGCATGCAGTTTCTTTTGTGTATATGTTTTTTTGAACAAGTAATTCTTTTGATTCTCAGTATATGAATTCATGATAATTCTTTGAGATATTTTATTCTTCTATGCATTTCTATATCACAGATCATTTCAAACATATTTATCTATGTAATAATCTTGACATGATATTTAATGCGGAACTAATTATAAAACACCAATATTTTATGCTTGTTAGTGCAGGATTTCCTATATGATTTTTATTTTAATTGGCGGCGCTAAGTTTCAATTTAGCTAGTTACGCACGGTTTAAGCTCTTGAGTAGTGGAGCCCACGCAATTTTTTAGACTCTTGAGTAGTGGAGTCGGGTCTCACGTGATGGTCTCTGTAACTCTTAGGAGTTCACTGGACTTCTCATAGCCTGGTGAGTTCACAAACCACGATCCATCAGAGGGGCCCAGTGAAGATACTGGGGCCATAAACTTAGTTGAAATTACGCACAGTGTTGGCCGCAGTAACTCTCTAGAGCTCACGGGGCTCGCAAGGTGACCTTTGGGGTACCAAATCTAGGGCCACCAGTCCATCAATGAGTAGGTTTAAGCCCTTCCTCATGTGTTAGTACTGAAATCAAGCCAAAGATCTGGGGGGTCTTATGCATGGTTGGCTTACCTATGGACATGGCCAAAGAGCTCACACAGCGACCTGCTTTTCCTTCGTCTACAAGGTCGAGCCCATTCACGGGAGGGCATTTTTCTCCCTTCTCTGTGAATATACTAGAAAGCTATACAAACGACATTGATCTCACGCGTGACTGGCCGTTGAGGACTTTTTAGCCTTTTAGGCTTTTAGTCGCTGGCTCTGTCAGCTGCCCGCATGGGTATGCATATGATGGCCTTCACGGGCTTTTTAGGGCCACTGGCTTCTCATTGCTGCCCGAATGGCGAAAATGATAGGCCTTAAGCGTAGTTGGCTGCTTTAGGGCTTGGCTAGGCTGCCTTAAAAATAATAGTAGGTAGTCATCGTTACTGCGAGAATGATAGACATCTCTGACTGAGACCGATACGTCACCACTTCTGCTAATATTTTCGATGGTATCCATCTGTGTTGTTCATAATATATCAGTTTGGTGACGATAACAATTTCAACAGAATTTTGCAGGGCTCGCTTGATGATGACAATGTTCACTTTCTTTTTACAATACTTGTTAGTACATAGCCTTGATATGCTTGCAAATTTATTCTTTATTCATTCTTCTGACAATACATAGACATGGTCTTGTTTATCCTTGCCCCCTTTTGATATAGAATGATTATCTTGATAATATTTTGTATCAAAATCAGTAATGTCTTCAAGGACGGTATCTTTTGATGAAGCGAGCATTGACCGGTATACTGATACCTTGTTCATCTTGATCCATGACTCTGTATGCGCCATTGGAGTATACTTCTTTTATTATGTACGGCCCATCCCATTTAGGCTCGAATTTGCCCCCTATTCGACGGGTGACCACTATAGGTCTCTTCAACATCAGCACCATATCCTTTTTTTTGAAAGACCGATATTTAACTCGTTTATCATAGGCGGCCAATATCCTTACTTGATATGATTGCAATTGTTGTTGGGCTGTCAGACGTTTCTCATTGAGTAAATCCAGTTCTTTCAGACTTATTTTTTCATTTTCATCATTTGTTATAGACTGATGTATTGCCACTCTGAGTGACACTACTTGTATTTCAATCGGGATCACTGCTTCTATACCATAGAATAACGAATACAGTTTTAATCTTATTATTGTCCGGTGAGTAGTTCTGTATGCCCACAATGCTTCTTGTAACCTCTCATCCCAATCATGCTTGTTCCCTGTCATTATTTTCTTCAGTATCTTGACTATCGTTTTATTAAACGCCTTTGCTAATCCATTGGCCAGTGGATAGTAAGGTGTTGAAAATGAATGATGAATGCTGAATTTCTGACATAGTTTTTCCATGTCTCTATTTTTGAAGGAAGTGCCATTATTTGTAACAATTTTCTTTAGAATACCATGGCGGTATATTATCACGTGTCGGATGAAATTGACCACATCTTTCTCTTTGACATTGCGTAATGCCACTACTTCTGTCCACTTGGAAAAATAATCTGTCGCTGCCAAGATATATTTCTTTCCTTTGGACGAAGGCGGATTTATAGGACCAATGACGTCAAGTCCCCAAGCAGAGAAGGGCCAAGAGGCGACCGACTGATGAAAGTCTTTTGGAGGAATGTGTATAACATCTCCATGAATCTGACATTCGTGACACCGCTTCGCATAATCTATTACGTCTTTCAACATGGTGGGCCAATAATACCCCATTCGATGTATTCTATGGAATAAATTTTGGCCAGCTTGATGTGCCCCACATTCTCCAGAGTGTACTTCTCGCAATGTTTGTGTTGCTTCTTGTTCGTCTAAGCAACGTAGCAGCATTCCATTGTAAGATTTTATGTATATCACTTCGCTGCATATGATGAATTTGCTTAACATGTGCTTGATTTGTTGTCTCTGCGCTGGATCTTCTGGTAGGATATTATATTTGAGATAATCTATGAATAGTTGACACCAATCGTCTATTGTTATCTCCAAACATGATATTTGAGATAATCTATGAATAGTTGACGCCAATCGTCTATTTGAGATAATCTATGAATAGGAAGTGTCTCTACAGTTTCTTTGATGACCTTTGAAGATGGCAAAAATCTCCCTTCTTCTATAGTTACTTGGAGAGGGCTTCGATTTGGGCAGGACAGAGCCGCTGCCAAGCTGGCTAAAGCATCCGCTCTTGCATTTTTAAACCACGGTACTTGCTTGATTTTAACATGACAGAACTGTTCTAGCAACTGCTAGGCTTTCCGGCAATATGGTAAAAGCTCTTGCTTTCTTACCTCGAATTCAGTCGTCAATTGATTTATAATCAAATTAGAATCTCCAAAGATATGCAGCATTTTTATCTCCATTTCTTGAGTTATTTCCATGCCAATGATGAGGGCTCTGTACTCAGCCTCATTGTTTGTGCATGTAGTACCCAACATGAAGGAGTAAGGTAACAAGTCACCTTGAGGAGTAATGAATATCACTCCTGCCCCCTCTCCTGATGCTCGAGAAGCACCATCAAAATACATCTGACATAGGCTTTGTGACTCGGCCAACATAACTTGCTCATCTAGAAAGTCATCACTATGATTTCGCATTCTGCTATGGGATGCGCAGCAAGGAAATCTGCCACTTCTTGTCCTTTTACCACTTTCGTCGGCTCATACGTGATAGTATATTCTAAAAGTAATAGCATCCAGTTGGCCAGTTTCCTAGACAACATCGGCCTTGTCATCAAAAACTTTATCGGATCTGCTCTTAAGATCAAAGTTATGTCATGAGAGAGACAATAATGTCTCAATTTTTGTACTGTCAATATCAATGCCAAACATTCTTTCTCGATTGGAGAGTAATTGCATTCCGCGCCCATTAGAGTTCGGCTTAAATAATTAAGAGCAGTCTCTTTCCCAGATTCATTCACCTGAGCCAACAAAGCTCCTAAAGAATTTTCGGTTGTAGATATATACAAAATTAGTGGCTTCCCTTTTATCAGAGCTGTCAATATCGACAGTTGTTTCAGTAATTCTTTTATTGAATCAAATGCATTCTGACAGGCTTGGTCCCACACAAACTCTGTACCTTTCTTATTTCAGCAATTCTTTTACTGAATAAAACACATTCTGATAGGCTTGGTCCCACACAAACTCTGTACCTTTCTTCATCAAATGAGAAAATGGCTGACATCTCCTTGCTAGATTTGAAATGAAATGACGAATGTACGCCAGCTTTCCTTGCAAACTTTTCAATTCTTTTAATATTTTCGGTGACGGCATATTTTGAATGGCTTTAACTTTCCCTAGATCGATATCAATACCCATATGTCAGACGAAAAAACCGAGAAATTTACCTAAGGACACCCTAAATGCACATTTAGTTGGATTCATCTTCAGCTGTTTCTTTCCGAGTTAACGAAAAACCGATGTCAAATGTTCTCGATGCTCCTGATGATCTCCTGACCTGACCACCAAGTCGTCGACGTAACACTCAACAAGCTTGTGCATCATGTCTTGGAAGATATTCTATATTGCCCTTTGATATGTCGCCCCGGCATTTTTTTAAAGCCGAACGGCATAACTTTATAACAATAAATTCCCAGTGACGTCCTGAATGTCGTTGCTTCTTCATCTTCAGGTGCCATTCGAATCTGATTATACCCCGCATAGCCGTCCATGAAGGACATGATAGCATATTGAGCAGTACTGTCAATCAGTAATTCAGTTATCGGGAGAGGAAAATTATCTTTCGGACAGGCCTCGTTTAGATCTCTGAAGTCAATGCACACCCTGACTTGTCCATTTTTCTTCTTTATGGGGACAATGTTCGATATCCACTTAAGAGATTTGACCTCCCTAATAAACCCAACCTTTATCAACTTATTCACTTCTTCTTCTATCAGGGGAACCAAGTCCGGATAAAATCACCTTTGCGCTTGTTTAACAGGCCTTTTTTCTCTTTAGAAATATTTAATCGGTGCATTGCTACGAAAGGCTCCAAACCAGGCATTTCTGCATATGTCCAGGTAAAGACGTCTTTATTTTCTTTTAGAAGTTAAATGTATTTTTCAGACTCCTGTTCAGAAAGACCGGCGCTGACGAATGTGTTCCTTGGCTCTTCCTCCGTACCTAGGTTTATCTCTAATAAACTGTCTATCGTTAGCTTCCCCCCGTCTTCCATCTGCTTTGGAGCCATTTTAGGATGCTCGACTGTTTTGGTATCCTCTTTTGACAAATGCACAGCCGTAACCATGTTCATCAATGACTTAGCCCCTGTTCCTTGAAATTTTCTTTGCTTTTCCTGACCAACCCCAAGAGGAATTTGAATTCCTTTCCCATGATTCAAATCGGTGGGTTCTTCGTAATCAAAATCCACGTTTCTCATGATTTTCTTGCTTGCCAAACTATATTTTTTGAGATCTTGCGACATCAGCCTGCTGCAGTACACATTATTCTCAGTCTCTTCTCCTGCCTTTGCTTCCACTACGGCGTAAAATTCTATTGGTTTTGGGTATTTCGCACTAGCCTTGACCTGAAATCTTCCTTAAGCGGCCGAAAATGGCTTATTTCTTTCAACATACGGCAGTGGCACTATATAATTAGACTGTAAAATTTTCAACTGCTCGGGCGATAATAGGGTTAGTGGCAGTTGCCTCGGTTTTGGCACAAAATAGAATTTTTTCTTTTTTTCTGCAGTCCTGGATGATTCTGTCATTTCTGTTTCTTCTTTAGTCACATTTACTTGAATGTCCTTTAGGACTTTGCTTTCATCATTCTTTCTTTCTTCTTCAGCAAACCCTTTATAGTAACTGGCATTCGCAAAGGACTCGACCTCTGTATATGGCTTCGCATCGGCCATTACTTTATTCCATCTTTACAGTATTTGAAGCATTGATGCAAGGTAGAGGGTACAATGTTGTACTGATGTATCCATGGCATTCCTAGGAGAAGATTGTACATCGTCATGGCATTTATAACATGGCACACGACATCAGTATTCAACTCTCCTATTTCTAGCATCGCTATAATCTTACCAAGTACATGTTGTCCATCTTGATTAAAGCCCTGTATCATCATTCCACTAGGGCGTAGGTCAGAACGACGATAACCTAGTTTACTCAATATCGAGAGTGGTAAGAGGTTCATCGTCGACCCATTATCTATCATAATCCGCTTAACCTTCTTCCCACGGATATGGCCTTCTATCATTAGCAGCCTGTTATACTCTACCTCGCAGACCAAATCATAATCGGAGAAGGAAACGACCAATAGATAGTTCTCTTGTTCATCGTGCTCTTCGCACTCCAGCTCTGCCAGTAAAGTTTCTCTGACATCATGATTGGACAATGCTTGGACCAAGCTCTGCCGAAATTCCTCTGACAACTTAAGTGTGACATAGACACTTAGTCGAGCCAATATGCCCTTCAAATGACTTACTACATCATAAGTCACTTTCGTCGTCTCACTCTTTCTTTCTTTCTCGTCATCATCGTTTTGCCTTTCAACGACTTCCTTTCTTATAATCCCTGCTTTCTGCTTCACAGGGCTTGTTATCTTCTTTCCCGATCGTAATTTAATCACCGTTACCTTCTTTGTCGTCTTATGGTCCTCTTTCTCTTTCGTATCCCAAGCCTTTTCTCGGATCATGAGCATATTCACCGTTGCTATGGTACCCCTTTCTTTTTCTTTACCAATTACTATTTTGCCCCTATCTATCATTCGTTGTATTATGCCTATCTATCATTCGTTGTATTATGTACTTCAATATATAGCAATTCTTCGTTGGATGCCCTACTAGGCGATAATAGCGACAAAAATCTCTCTCTGGTTCTTGTCACATCTTCAGGGCGTTTGGGTTCTGGTAGTTCTATCGTGCCGACTTTTAATAGTTGGTTCATCATAGGAATGCCATCTTCCCTGTTGAACATGAACCCCTCATGAGAATTGAGCATCCTTGGCCTTTTTTCACTGTATCTATTTCTTCATTGGTTCCATTCTTCTTTTCGTTCCGACCTCTTTTCCCATGAGTCCATTGTATCTTTATTTCTCTTATCACGATTGACGGTATTTACGGCCATCCTGCTGGGCACTCTCCTAGCTATCTTATGGTGAAACGCTGGCATCTATCGAGTCATCAATTCTAAAGCATGAACCTTATTGACCAGGTCACAGAAAGTTCTGATATCAGCATTGGTGAGTCCAAACGCGATTCCCATCTCCATAGAATTCAGACACATTTTGACTTGTTCTTTTTCTTTCGGTAGCTGTCTACACGATGCTCCTAATGTTTTCTATCTATCTATAAACTTTCTACTGGTTCTCCTTCTCTTTGCTGCACGGAGGCCAATTCCGTAATACTAATATCACGCTCCGAAGAGAAGAAGTTTGACATAAAGGCGTCCTGCATTTGTTCCAAAGTATGTATCGACCGTGGAGCCAGGCTGGAATACCATCGGACCACAACTTATATAGATTGAGCAAAAGAGAGTTGGTAAGAGGTCTACCCAAAATACAGAAAGTAGACAAAATGCCAGATTGGTAAACAAACCAGGATTACTCACAAAAAGGTGAACTCCAATGCCACATCTAAACCACTCGAACTTCTCAACATGGATCTCATTGGACCAACTAGAACAGAGAGTCGAAGTGGCAAGAAGCATATCCTGGTGATAGTAGATGACTTTACTAGATATACTTGGGTAGTCTTCTTGAGAGAGAAAGTAGAAACTCTCGAAGAAGTAAAAAAGGATACTTAAACGTATCCAAACGGAAAAAGAATCACAAGTCTCTAAGATCTGTAGTGATCATGGTTCTGAATTTGAAAATAGTGGTTTTGAGAAATTTTGCAGTGATCAGGGAATATCACATGAATATTCTGCGCCCAAAACACCACAACAAAATGGGGTAGTGGAAAGGAAAAATAGAGTGCTTTAAGAAATGGCAAATGTAATGTTAAATAGTATGAAGCTTCTTAAAAATCTTTGGGTTGAAGCCATAAATACTACTTATTATATAATTAACTGCATTTATACTAAAAAATCAAATGGTAAATGGCTTACGAAATGTGGTTTGATAAGAAGTCTACCATCAAATACTTTCAACTTTTCGATAGCGAGTGCTACATTTTATGTAACCGAGAAAATTTGGGTAAATTTAACACCAAAAGTGATGAAGGGATGTTTTTAGGGTATGCTCTGAATAGTCGAGCGTATCGGGTTCTTAACAAGAGGACTGGTGTAATTCAAGAGTCCATTAATGTGGTTATAGACGATCACTTAAATACACCTACCTCAAGTTCAGAAAATGATGTTTTTTTAATTGATAAAACAGACTCTTCTTCAAGTCAAAATAACACTGAACTGAGGATAGTTAAAAACCATCCATCTAATCAAATCCTTGGAAATTCTCTCATTGGTGTGCGTACTCGTAAACAACTTGAAGATATGTGTAACTATGTATGCTTTACATCTTAGATAGAACCAGCTAACGTAAAAGAAGCTCTTACTGACGAAAACTGGATTGTTGCAATGCAAGAAGAGCTCAATCAGTTTGTAAGAAATGATGTTTGATACTTAGTTCCAAGACCAAAAGATAAACACATTATCAGAACAAAATGGATTTTCAAAAATAAGTCTGATGAACTTGGTAATATTATTAGAAATAAGGCTAGGCTGGTTGTACAAGGGTACACTCAAATAGAAGGCATTGATTATGATGAGACCTTTGCCCCAGTAGCTTGTCTTGAATCAACCAGACTATTTATATTTATTGCGTGCTTTAGAAAATTCAAAATATACCAAATGGATGTAAAGAGTGCGTTCTTAAATAGTAACTTGCATGAAGAAGTGTATGTTGAACAACCAACGGGTTTTGAAGACCCTAAGCATGCTAATCATGTCTATCGACTAAAAAAGGAACTCTATGGTTTGAAACAAGCTCCCAGGGCATGATATGAAAAGTTGACTAAGTTTCTACTAAGTCATAACTTTATAATGGGAAGTGTTGATAAGACATTATTTGTAAAGAAACATAATGATCACATACTAATAATTCAAATCTATGTTAATGACATTATCTATGGATCTACCTGTACTAACATGACTGTTGAGTTTGCAAATCTTGTGAAGTCTAAATTTGAAATGAGCATGGTTGGAGAACTAAACTATTTCCTAGGGTTGCAAGTCAAATAGCTCCCTGATGGTTTCTTTATCTCTCAAGCCAAATATGCTCTGAACTTAGTTAAAAAGTTCGAATTTGAGAGTGGGAAAATTTTTTATACTCCAATAAGTACTACTCTAAAACTCTCTAAGGATTCAATAGGAAAGAGTGTGGATCCTAAGTTGTATCGCAGTATGATAGGTAGTTTACTTTATTTAACTGCGAGCAGACCTAATATTACATTTAGCGTAGGAATTTGTGCTAGATATCAATCTGACCCTGAAGAGTCACATCTAATTGTTGTTAAGCACATTTTGTGATATGTCGCTAGTTTAGCTAATCTTGGTCTTTGGTATCCACATGATATTGGTGTGCAATTAGCTGATTACACGGATGCTGATTGGGCTGGTAACATTGATGATTGTAAATCGACCAGTGCTAGTTGTTTTTATGTCGGGAACTGTTTAGTTTCTTGGCTAAGTAAAAAATAAAGTTCCGTATCGCTCTCCATAGCTTAGGCTGAATGTATTGTTGCTAGTAATGCATGTACTCAGCTCGTGTGGATGAAAAAAATGCTAAGTGATTATGGAATTGTGCAAGAATCCATGGTTTTATATTGTGATAATTCAAGCGCAATTAATATCTCTAAAAATCCAATTCAGCATTCATGAACCAAGCATATTGACATTAGATATCATTATATTCATGAACTGGTGGAAGACAAGATAATTTCATTGGAATATATTCCGACCGAGACTTAACTTGCAGACATATTCACAAAATTGCTCGACAAAAATAGGTTTGTAAAATTGAAATTTGATCTTAGTATGTGCAATATGAACTGATGATTTGTGTCTATTTGTATCATAATGTATATATTTTTATTTTGAAATTTCTAGAATTCAAATTTTATGCAAAATTATATATTTTGTGTGCTACACGACCAGTCGAGTACATACTCGACCAGTCCAGTCGTGGCTCAACCGGTCGAGTATGTACTCGACCAGTCGTGAAACACGGGTTTGACTATTTATTTGGGGAAAATCTTCTTTTTCTTCGTTTGGGTCTTCTTCTCCAATAAGCCCTACCGCGACTGGTCGAACCCATCTTTGATTCCTCGATAGTTAGTGTATTATTTTCGATTTTCTTCTAGATTTAAGTCCTTTGCACTTCTTTTTCTTACTTTATGTGGTTTATTTCATGCTTTATGATTGTTTTAGGAGTTTTCTATCAAAAAATCTGATCTATTAGAAACCCTTCTTGCCTCTTTTGCAATCTCTTTATTCCTTGATTTCTTTATTGCAATGTAGGGTAGAACCAAGAAGAAAGGATCTCGTGGTCCCTTTTCTTCTCGTTCGGCTCCTATCACGGTGTGCCATCTTCGGTTACCCGAGGAAGATCCCGAGTATGTGCGGGATATTCGCTTGCGCAATGTGATAGTAGAACGGACTGCTAATTGTTCACTCCCCAAGTATAGGGTTGTGATGTAGTAATAAAGAGAAGATCAGGTCTAATCCCACGATCATTTGGCACCATTTGATGTTGTAATTCTAACACAAATTTTGGAAAATAACTGAGAATAAGGAAGAAAATTCAATCGAGAGAGGATGGGATTACATATTATCATTACCCTTGTTTTGGTTAATTCACTTTAATTTAGATTGATCAAATTTATCTAGAGAAAGCACAATCTGTGTTACAGATTGTCTAATTCCTTCAAACAATGCTATGTAACATATCCCATGTCCTTATGCACATGGAATATACCGTTCTTCTCTTCCGAGAATCAAGCACATTTACTATCCATATGACAAAGTTCATAGAGAGAAGTCTAATTTAAAACAATGCACACTAGAGAAAGACCAATCTAATTAAAGTAAAATCAACATAGAACAATGGGTGTTCAAATTAGGGGTCTAATGGATTATACCATAAAATCCATTAAATGATGATAAATAAAAATTCATAAAAGAAATATATTCTTTTTTTCTCTTTCATTTCTTCTCTCTTGTGGATCCGAAATCCTTCAATTTTCGAATGCCCTTCCTCAGAGCAATTTATATAGGCGATGGAGTGTGGATGAAATTCGGATTGGACGAAGCTTTGCAGCCAAGTTTGCGACCTTGAAACACCATAAGTTTATGTTACGATAGGACTTTCTTGGGTCCTCTACAATTCTTCATAGGATTTTCATTATGATCAAAGATGGTGGCCCACATCCTGAAAAACCGGATTTCCAAATTGTGCGAAACCTTTCAATAAAATCGAGCTTATTTTCTAGAAAATTCATATTCATGGATTAGACGAAATTTTATTGAAGAATAGGTTTTGAACATCCATTGATTGATGAAGAAAACACAAAAAGATCAGTTTGGACGTTGCGGGGCAGCCTCTTTCCTCTCAGACTCGTGTCACGCATGGGATTTTTATATCTTCATGGATTCGGATCATCCGCATAAGTGATCCATCTCCACACTTATCATCATGACATACGTCAGTTGTTTTCGCCGGATTTTCTTATAATCGAGCACACGTGCCTTTTTTACCACCACATATGTCCACGTGAAATGTTCTGATCCGTCCATCCTAAGCATTATTTAAACCATCAAGACCAATTTTCACCATATAGGTGGGCCTTCAATCAACTATGGATCCTGTCATTAGCTGGAGCACTTTCCTAGTAGGGCTGATAAATTGAAATGTACGGTTAATTTATGTCCCTAATCCCATGTATAAAGTTTCAAGCCAATTGATGGAGGAAACCATGTGATCTTTCATTGGACCGCCAGCCTCTTTAAAGAGGAGGGTGATTTCCTCGGGTCCCGTGCATGTAAATCCTTCAATATCGGAGTCCATCCCATGCTCGATAATTTGAGAGTCAAATCCATGCTTTTAACATCATTTTTCAATACACGCTTTAATTTCATCCTGTAATAAAAACACAATTAAAATATGGCATTAAGCATTATTATGTACGTAAAATCAGGTAATAGTCGGGGTTTAATATGCAATATTCGACCCTCATCACTAATCCTGATCATTTGGCACCATTTGATGTTGTACCTCTCCTTCAGTCTGTAGGATGGGATAACATATTACATTGGGGTGGACTAGCATACCGCTTGATGAGAAGGTTGAAGAGAATGCGACATTTAATATTATGACCAGAGAATATTTGTGGACGCATCATCTTATTTTCGGGTTAATGGATATCATCAATGATCCATTCCCATTAGTTCTCTCCTTCTTCAATCTCACTAGAGATTTATGTAATATGGATTGGAATGAGTACTAGGAATGTGCTCGCTCTAAGTTTATGTAGATACATAATTTTCATAGGATTTTATTTCAAATGTCTATCCTTGATCTCGGGTAATAAAATCGAGCTTACTATATTCATGGTTCGTATTCTTCATTCTATCATTTCTGGAGTCTTTGTATGTCTTCCTTCTCTGATTTGTTATATCATGATTCAGTTCCATCTCCACCTAGGTCACAGTGACATACCCTTTGCTTATCTTATAACTATTTTTACCACCCATAGTTTAGTGGCTATGCCTGTTGGAGAAGCTCCCATTCACCATCTACCCTTCAATAACTCTAACATTAACAAAATGAATTTGAAGTTGGCCCCAGGCCAAGTTGATGTGGGTGCTAGCAGAGCTGCTGAAGCAAATAAAGAGGAGGGTGATTTGCCTCCAGATGATGTCAATATTGATGACATTTTTCTAAAATTGAATCTGATTCTATTGTTAATCCTGATTATCAGCCATCTGATTTTGATGCGCGTTTGCACTCACTTGAGGAGAAGGTTGAAGAAATGCAATTTAAATATATGCGCAAATATTTTACGCACATTAACAAGGGACTTCATCAAATTGATCCATCCATACCTGCTCCTTCTTCTGGTTCAGATTAGTTTTGAGTATCTGCTATGTAATAACTTTTAAATACTTGAATTTCTCTTATTTTTATGTGTTTGGACATGTTTTCTTATTATTATGGACATGTTTAACTAGTTATCTTGCCCCTATCTTCTCTTATTACTCATTGCTCTTCTATTTACTTCCATCATCATTTATCGGTTCTTTCCTTTGTCATATTGTGACAAAAAGGGGGAGAATTTATTCTGTCATTATGATAAATTTGGAGAATGAATGTGGAACTGTGGAGAATGTGGTTAGGTGTGAGTAAGGTATTAAGGGGGAGTATTGATGAATATTGATTCTTTGACCAGTTTGTAACTAGTGCATGATTCTTTGACTAGGTTGTAACTGGTGCATGATTCTTTAACCAGGTTGTAACTAGTGCATGATTCTTTGTTGTGTGTATTATGCTTATCTTATTTTTATTTATTTTGTTTTATTATGAATTTGACAAAGGGGGAGATTGTAAATGCTATTTTATCTAGCTCCTATGATTGTCAAATTTTGTAGTGTCAAAACTTCTTGGAATCTGTATCTTGTATAGCTCATCTTCATACTCAAGATCAAGCTCTACATTCAAGTACAAGAACAAAGGTCTTTACTTCAAGAACTTCAAGTGCAAGAATAAGAGGTTCAAGTACAACATCAAGTGATAGATCAAGCTTTCAAGCTTCAACTATGTCAAGACAATGTGCTTTACTTTGGAACTCAAAGCTCAAGGTGAAATACAAGCTTCAAAGTACTTTAAGATGTCAAGCTTCAAGTACTTCAAGATCAACTATCAACCGAAGCGAATGATGTTTCAATGTTCAAATATCACTTATAAGGTATAAATGACCCTATATTGACCATAAGTTAGGTCATATTGATTGCATATTAAATTGGGTCACTATATAATTTTATAAGCTTTTTCTCGACTAAGCTTAGCCTATGTTTGACTAGTCCAAGTACTGGCTCGACCAGTCTAAGAATTTCCTCGACCAGTCCAAGGTTTGTTACTAATTTTCAGAATTTTTTGTTGGACCCTTGACCAGTCCTGGAGACTACTCGACTAGTTGAGTGAACAGTGTTCGACCAATCGAGCAGGCTCGACTCAAAGTCCAGAAACCTTTCAGGGTCCCACACGACCAGTCAAGTGCAAGGTTCGACCGGTCATGCAGGCCACTTGACCAGTCGAGCAAGCCACTCAACTAGTCGTGGAACGGTCTTATCTTATTGCGCCTAGAATTTTAAAAGTTTATTAGTCCTTCGACCAGTCGAGCTGACCTCTGGGCCAGTCGAGTGAACAGTTTCTGCACTTATAAATAGAGCACGATTTTCAGAGTTTGATAAGTCATTCATGCAAAATCATGACACCACTCTGAGAGATAAGTTTGTGATATTCTTAAGCTATTTAGTGCTCATTTAATATTCTCTTTAATTTAGCTTTTTGCATTTGATTTTGAGTTCTATATTCCAATCCTATTTGAAGAAGGGATTTAAGTTTTCCCCTTTCTTGGAATCAAAATCAAATCAAGCTAGCCCAAGGTGATTTAATCTAAAAATCATTTAGAAATTAGAACATTTTCATAAGTGTGGATATTGAACATCTACTTCGAATTGGTTCTATTGAGCTTCATCAAAGGAGAATATCCAGATAAGTATATTTACAATTCTGTAAATCTATTTTTGGTTTTTGTTTTTAGATTGTGCTAGGAAAAATCTCTCTTTCTTTTTGGTTTGTCTTAGGTGATCCAGAAAACTCATAGTGTAGGGTTTTTGAATTGTGTAAGCCCACTTGAAAGACACAATTGTGAAGGTTTTAGGTGAACCTTGAAAAACCTATTTCATAGTGAACGCCAAATCCACTGTGTGAGGATATTGGGAGTGGAGTAGTTGTGTGGCTGTTTTTCTAAACAGTTGGTGAACACACAAGTGAACCACTATATTTTCTGGTGTTGTGGTGGATGGTTGATTGTGGCTTTGTGTGAATGTTGTAATTTCTTTTTAAGCCTTTGTAGAGAATGTTGTAATCTCTTTTATGTAAGTGTGGGAATGTTGTAATAGCTTAGTTTATTTTCTTTACTATTTTTATTCTTTATTCCTCTGTATCAGTTTGAGATTTTGATACACAGACTGTTCTAGGAATCAGGTTGTCCTACCATAAGCCATTGGTTTTTGGTGTAAGGTTGTTCTTAGAACAACATTTGTATTAACCTCTCAATACTTATACATTTGAGGTTGTTATTCATTTCTGCTTTGTGGGATTGTTAAGTGCTATCTTTATTTATATCTGTCTAATTTCGCATTTAATTTTTTAATTTGGAATAGTCCTATTCACCCCCCCCCCCCTTTAGGATTCTTGGCTCGGCCTTTTCACTTTCAACACACGAACCAGTGGGGGAGGTCCCCCCCTTCAGAACTGGTGACAAGGGAAGTCATCGACTTGGAGTCATCCTCCACTTGAAACGAGGATTGCTAGGTCGAGGGCGCTACAGTCATTGGCGATCAGCATGTGGAGATGGGGGGTACCTCGGGATGTGAGACTCCCGAGGCAACGATGAGTGGGTCATGCTCCCCCATCCCCCTTAGTTGACATATGGCGGTTCTTGCTCAGTGGAGCAACCATAATATTGTGGAGGAAGACGTCATGACAATGCTGGCTCTGCATCCCGAGGACTTCGTGGGGGTGTTAGGGACCACCTTCATCAAGGTAAGTGTACCAAGCAGTTCATCATTATCTTTTGGACTTGTTATTTTTTGTAGGTGCTAATGTTTTTATGCTTCTTTTTTCTTAGGGTGCTACTGGGGCTATTATTGCCCGGGGAGCCTTCCATGAGATGAAGACCTACTTCAAAACTATGGGGGTTGAACTTCGGGCTAAGGCCTCGAATCTCGAGGGCTCTACTGCTGCAAGGGTCGTGGTTGTTGCTCAAGCCGATCTCTGAGGGAGGCTTTAAGAGTTTCCTGGGAAGAGCATGAGACCCTCGGATCTCTGCTGGCTAAGGTTCGATGGGAGAAGGCCGAGCTGTGGGCCGAGAAAGAGGAAACAAAGTCACGCATCTTTGTCATCAAGGCCAAGCTGGTAGAAGTGGAGGCCAAGTTGTCAAGAGCGGAGGTCAAGCTGGTGGAGGTCGAGGCCTCTATCCCTATAGTGCAAACAGCAGCAGTGGAGGCATACAAGGCCTCCGAGGAGCGGGCTGACAAGCTGGATGAATACTTCAACTTCGGCTATGAGCAGTGTTGGGAGCATGTCTGGCAGAAGTACCCGAAACTCGACCTATGTTGTTTGGCTGATGAGACTCCTGAAGATCCATTCCTTGTAGAAGTTGAAGCCGATAAGCCCCCCAAAGAATAGGCCAAACCTCACTTCCCTCTGACACTTGTAACTTTCTTTTATTTTTACTGTAATGCCCCTTCTCTTTCTTTTAATGAAAAGATTTCTTTTTACAATGGTTTTTCATGGATGTTGTGAATGTGTGATCTTCTGAAGTTAGTAGAATTAGTAGGTCGGATGAAGTAGAACTAGTAGGTCAAGCAATGGAGGACCGATAGGCCAATTATATATTAGGTACAGTATGGTATAACCAATAGGCCGATCATGTAGTAATAAGCCGATTACTTAGGGGAAGGACTTTCTCCCCTTCAACTGAGGAAAGTCCTAGTAGTCGGTCGTGTAGCTCGGATAGTCGGCATAATAATCTTAAAAGAAATTCCCTTCCCCTAACTAGGAGAAGTTCTTTTATTATAGAATTTATAAAATAGTAGAGAAAATAATAGTAATATCAAGAGCACCTTCTTCCCTTTGAAGAGGGGGTGGCTCTTGAAAGTGCCCCGGTTTGTCAATGAGCGTGAGCGTTGAGTCAGCAAGACAAAGGAGCCCCATAGGAAGATTGATCAAGCGTCTACCTCAATAGGATATGTGCCCAAACTCGTCACAGGTAAATCTTAGCCTCACATCCCATGTCCCAAAATACCAGGTAATTAAAACCCTTAAAATTGAATAGAACATCCTAGGGTTTTTGGTTAGAAAACTTTTTTCAAAAAATAGAAAAATCTTTAAGTTTTCTACCATTGTTGATTTATTGATACATGGCTCGATGAAATCAAACCATGTTATCGATGTCCTCGAAGCTCACTTGATATTATCGAATTGAGGACTTATGATGTCCAGCAACCACAAAAGATCTCTGGACTGAATTATCGATGAATCGATGGATTACTTGATATCATCGAATTTTGAATCTTGAGTTCATCGAGTCGACTCGATAAAATTGACATCAGGTCAGTTATGTCCAAAATACTACTAAGGCAAATCATGTTATTCTCAATATATCAAAGGGCTCCTCAATATTCTTAAAATTTAAATCTCGATGATATCGGTAGACCTTTGATGATATCGGATTGGGACACAAATATATCCATCAAGTTTTCAGGTTATTTTCTTGGATCGAGGGTCACTCGATAAAATCAAAATTCAAATATCGAGCACATCGAGGCTGGGTCGATATCATCAAAATAGGATAAAAACTGTCCAGTGAGCTTATAAGAAAATTCCCTGGAATTATTGATGAATCGACACTGCCATCGATATCATCAACATTCAAATTCTGATGATATCGAGTGATGTTCGATCATATCTTAGACCTATTAAGTTTCATAGGCAAGTGCTCTCACATTTTCAAATGTCAAGGAATCGAACCCAATGTCGATGAAATTAGAGTTCGAAATTCGATGTCATCGATGTGTATTTGATCCCCTCGACCAGTTGGCAAAAAAGTTTCAAAAGCGTTTGACAATTGAGTTCGTATCATCGAGCAGCCAGTCGATGCTATCGAGAGTATACGCTCGATGATATTGACCTTGCTCGATGATATCGAACTTTGTCAAAAATATGACCGTTTTATATCTGTTGGAACCTTTTGCCTATTTAACAAGAGCTTGCCCTTGGTTGTTGGTAGAGAAAATAAAGAGTGCTTTTGAGTGTTTAACCCCAGATCATATACCTTAAGCATTTTCTCTCATGGAAGTTCATCCTCCAATCCACCCTCATCATTGACATTCAATAGAGTGGATTGGGGAATGAACTTCTGCATTCAAGGATCCTACAACTACCATCTTAATGGCAAATCATTAAGCTGGGATGCCTTGAATGCATAGATGATTGGAATCGCTCTGTCTCCTTTATAGGAAAACATTTAATAGAGTAGGATTCCATCATAACCTTGACCCAACCCATTGCCTTACATTGGTACATCATCTGAGTTGCGGTTCAAGGGAGCTGAAGATTCTTCATCGTCAAAGGAGGAGATCTTGATCAACGTGCTGAATAGGGCTCATCAACTTATCTGTAAGTCATTAGAGTCCAGAGGACCCTTGTGATCATTCCTTTTGTAGGATTGGGTCTAAGGTATTTCTCACCCCTTTCAAGTCCTCATAAGAGGCCTCCGACGGGAGCATACGTGGGGGTGCTTTGTGTTGACCCTTGCTTTGTGGAGAGTATAAACTCTTAGGTCCTTGTGTAGGTCCTTGACCTGTGTGGTCTAAAACCTAGGTGCTGTGTGTTGACCCTTGCTCATGGGAGCATAAACTGGTGAGGTTCCTTGTGAGGATCCTTGGCTTGTGTGGCCTAAAATTTGGTTACTATGTGTTGACCCTTGCTCTTGTGTGGGGCATAAACTTGTGTCATGTAGACACGTTAGAGTCAGCCTAGTGTAGGTTGTACTGGTTTGAGGTGAACCTGATTTGTGTACTGGTTTGAGGTGAACCTGATTTGAAACCTCTGGTTTGAGGTGAACCTGTTGTGAAACCTCTGTTTGTGAGATCTAGTACACTCAAGGGTTGAGTGCGTCCACCGGAAGTGGAGTAGACAAGTAGTCGAACCACTATAAAAATAACTATGTTTGAGATTGTTATTTTCTTTTATTGCTTGTTTGATTTCCCTAAATGCTTTCATATTTGACTATCTGATATCACATCTCACACACAGTCACATCCATCATAAACTATGATTTGCATTGTGTTTATCTTTCAAATAGTTCTATGACTGGATCCTTTATTTAGCTTGGAAGCTATTAGAGTTACTTTGAAGAAATCTTGATGTATGCATATTTTCTCAGGATAAGATTGATAGGATTTTAAACTACCACAAAATACTAAAAAGTCCTATTCACCCCCCTCTATGACATATTAGCATATTCCCACTTCAACAAAAGCAGTCATTACCGCATGTAATTTCAGCTCTAAGTTGGTCAAACTATCGTCGAGTGGATCAAACACAATTGACATGCCTGTAGAACTTCTCAAATCCTTTCTTAGGAATAATAGATCTTCAAATGCTCGACATTACATGGATGAGGCAAGGGCTGCTCATTCATATCCTTAAGTCGATATGTGCCTGGTCATGTCGTGCCCGTTACCCTGTAAGGTCCTTCTCAGCTCAGCCCCAATGTCCTCGAGCTGGGCTCTTTGGTGCTCTGGAAGGTTTCACGAAGGACCAAGTCCCTTACTTGGAATCGGCGCACTTTGACTCTCGAGTTGTAGAACTGAGCATTCCTCTGTTGATAAGCGGCGATCTTTAACTATTCTCTCCCTCTTTCTTCCTTTAGAAGATCCAGGCTCAGATCCATCTGCTCGGCATTTTGACTTTCATCGAACGATTTGATATACGCAGTTGGAATACCTACTTCGACCGGTACCACGACTTTTGCACCAAAGGCAAGGGAGAAAGGAGTCTCTCTGATTGAAGTTCGAGCAATGGTTCAGTACGCCCAGAGGACATGAGGCAATTCCTCATTCCAGGTCCCTTTGTGAAAGTGCCCTGGTTTGTCAAGTTACGTGAGTGTTGTGTTAGATTGTCTAGAGAGCCTGATAGGAAGATCAATTCAAGCGTCTGCCTCAACCGGATGTGTGAAAGCTCGCCACAGGTAAATCTAAAGCCTCACATCCCATGTCCCAAAACACCAGGTGAATAAAACCCTTAAAAATAAGTTAGAAAATCATAGGGTTTTAAGGTGAGAAAACTTTTTTCAAAACAGGAAAATCTCTAAGTTTTTCTTACCTTGTCGATTTTATCGAAACACCTTCGATATGATCGACCTGCTCTGTCAATGTCCTCGTTGCTTAAACAATATCATTGAAAAGAGGATAAAAATGTCCAGCAACCACATGTATATTTGGACTGATTTATCGATGTATCGATCCACGTATCGATATCATCGATACTTGAATTTCGAGTCCATCGATAATGGCTCGATAAAATCGACAGACAAGTTTCTGGCGCCTCTGTTTTTTAAAGAAAATTTCAAATTCCTTCGATGTATCGATGCTCCTTCCAATATGATCTAAAATTAAATATCGATAAGATCAGAAGTCCGTCGATGATATCGATCGTGGGCACGCATTTTTTCCAACAAATATTTTAGGTTAGTTTTTACTTTGATCTGGGGCCATTCGAGGAAATCGATATTCATATTCGATGATATCGAGGCCGACTCGATTGGATCAATTCTGGACACAATCTGTCCAGCGAGCTTATTGGTAAATCTATAGGATTTATCGATCCCATCGACACTACGTTCGATAGCATCGATATGCAAATTTCGATGACATCGGCTGACCCTTGATCATATCCTAAAAACCTGAAATATTTCTAGTTAAGTCTTTCTCATTTTTCAAGTGTCGATGGATCGAACCTATCATCGATGGAATCCGAGTTCGAAATCCGATGACATCGACAGTTGTTTCAATTCATCGACCAACTGGAAAAAGGTTTCAAAAGCATATGACTTTGATTTCGAGTCATCGAGTAGACCATCGATGCTATCGAGAGTATATGCTCGATGATTTCAAACCTGCTCAATGATATCGAACTCAGTCATAAATGTAACCGTTTTATATCCGTTGGAACCTTTTGCCTATATATAGAGGACTTGTCTATTGTTGCTGGGAGAGAAAGCAGAGAGTGCTTTTGTTTGTTTCAACTTATATCTTATATCCAAAGCCCTTTCTCTCAAGGGATTTCATCCTCCAATCCACCCTCATCATTGATATTCAATAGAGTGGATTGGGGAATAAACTTCAGCATTCAAGGATCCTCCAGCTACTACCTTAATGGCAAATCGTTAAGCTGGGATGCCTTGAATGCATAAGATTAGAATCGCTCTATCTTCCTGATAGGAAAACATTTTGAGAGTAGGATTCCATCTTGACCTTGACCCAACCCGAAGCTGAGTATTGGTATATCATTTTGTGTTGCGAATCAAGAGAGCAAAAGATTTTTCATCAACAAGGAGGAGAAGATCTTCGTCATTGTGCTTAACGGGACTCATCATCTTATTTGTAAGTATCTAAAGTCCAAGAGGACACTTATAATCATTCTTTTGTAAGATTGGGTCTTAAGTGGTTCTCACCCTTTGAAGTCTTCAAGGAGGCTTCCGGCGGGAGTGTACGTGGTGGGTGCGTTGTGTGGACCCTTGCTCTGTGGAGAGCATAAATATCTAGTTGTAGGTGAACCAACAAAACCTTAGGTTTGAGGTCAAGCACTGTGAAACCTCGGGTTTGAGGTGAACCGTGTAGAAACCTCCTGTAGGGTCTTATGGAAGATCCTTGGCCAGTGTGCCTAAAAGTGGGTGCGTTGGGTTGACCCTTGCTCGTGAGAGCATAAACAGTTAGCCTCAGTGTAGGTTGTAAAGGTTGAAGGTGAACCTGATTTAAAACCTTAGGTTTAAGGTGAACCACTGTGAAACCTCCTTAGTGAAATCCGGTCCACTCAAGGGTTGAGTGCGGTTACCGGAAGTTAAGTAGACAAGTCGTCGAACCACTATAAAAATGACTGTGTTTGAGATTGTTATTCTTCTGATTGTGTGATTTACTTTAATATTTTGCATATCTGAATATCTGAGATCACACCTCACACACTTACACAGTCATATCCATCATAAACTAGTTTGCATAGTGTTTACTTCTTAAACAGTTTGTGATTGGATCCTCTACCGGGCTTAGAAGCCAGTAGAGTTATTTTTGAGTAATCCTAATATGTGCCTATTGTTAGGATTAGTGTAATAGGATTTTAAATAAATCATAAAAACTTTTAAAAGTCCTATTCACCCCCTCTAAGACATATTGGCATATTCCTTCTTCGACTAGTGCGGTCTTCACCGCCATTTCAATTGGTATCAGAGCAGGTCTCTCTTTAAGGGCTTCACTGCCTAGAGAGTAATCTTGACTGAAGTTGAGAATATGGCCAAAGGAGAGGGCTCATCAGTCACTAGACCTCCAATATTCGATGGCTCAAATTATGCATACTGGAAGGCTAGGATGCAATACTTTCTGAGATCTTTAAATCATGATGTTTAGGATATAGTTGAAAGTGGATACGTGCCACCAACTGAATAAATTGTACTTGATAGTGGCACAACCATCACAAAACCCAAATCCAAGGAAAAGTGGACGACGTTTGACAAAGAAAAATAAACTGCTGAAGCTAAAGCTATGAACGTCGTCTACTGTGTCGTGTCCCAGGATATATTCAATCAGATAAGTATGTGTGGGACATCTAAGGAAGCATGGGATCTATTGGAAACAACCCATGACGGCACAAGCACTGTGAAGAGGTCTAAACTTCAACTCCTGACCTCGCAGTTCGAAACACTACAAAAAAATCCCACTTTTAGCGACGAAAATTTTCGTCGCTAAAATTTTCGTCGCTAAAAGTCAAATTTTCGTAGCTAAAGCTTTTTAGCGATGAAAATTTTCGTCGCTAAAACACTGAGGCAGAAGAGTTTTATCAGCAAAAAATTAGAATAGTCGCTAATGCAGGTTTTTAGCGACGAAAATTTTCGTCGCTAAAAAAATGTACAAGACTTTTAGCATCGAAATTTTTCGCTGCTAAAAAAATTTACAAAACTTTTAGCTACGAAACTTTTCGTCGCTAAAAATATTTTGCAAAACTCTTAGCTACGAAAACTTTCGTTGTTAAAAAAATTTGCAAAACTTTTAGCTATGAAAATTTTTGACACTAAAAATATTTTGCGAAACTTTTAGCTACTAAAATTTTCGTCGCTAAAAATATTTTGCAAAACTTTTAGCTACTAAAAATATTTGCAAAACTTTTGGCTACGAAAATTTTTGTTTTTAAAAAAATTTGCAAAACTTTTAGCTACGAAAATTTTCGTCGCTAAAAAAATTTGCAAAACTTTTAACTACGAAAATTTTCATTGCTGAAAATATTTTGCAAAACTTTTAGCCACGAAAATTTTCGTCGCTAAAATTTTCTTTAAAAAAAATATTCTAGCACAAAATTCCGGATATACACTTGTTACAATATATTTCATCATATTCATCCTGATATACAACTGTTATATAATATATTTCATCATATTCACATTCACATCCATCTAAACCCAAACTAGTAAATCCATCCAAACATAAACTACATTCATCCAAACACAAACAATCTTATCCACATCACATTCATTCACGTATAAATACATATAAGCTTAACATTATAAACAAAAATACCCTAAACCTAACACCTTAACCTAAACCTAAAACCTATAACCTATAACCTAAACCTAACTTATAACCTATAAGGTTGGGTTCGAGTTATAGGTTTAGGTTTAGGAAATTGAGTTTAGGTTATAGGTTAAGGTTTAGGTTATAGGTTAAGTTTTAGGTTTAGGTTAAGGTTATATAGGTTTAGGTTTAGGTTATAGGTTTTGGGATTTGAGAATAGATTTAGGTTAAGGTTATAAGTTTAAGTTTAGGAAATCCGGTTGGGTTCGGGATCGGGTTTAGGTTTGGGTTTTCAAGTTCAGGTTTAGGTTTAGATTAGGGATTTGAGATTAGGATTAGTGTAAGTTTAGGTTTAGGGATTTGAGAATATGTTAAGGTTTAGGTTTAGGAAATTGGGTTCGGGTTATAGGTTTAGGTTTAGGTTAGGTTATAGGTTAAGGTTTAGGAAATTGAGTTTAGGTTATAAGTTTATAGGTTAAGGTTTAGGTTATAGGTTAAGTTTTAGGTTTAGGTTTAGGTTATACAGGTTTAGGCTTAGGTTATAGGTTTTAAGATTTGAGAATAGGTTTAGGTTAAGGTTATAAGTTTAGGTTTAGGAAATCGGGTTCGGGTTCGGGATCGGGTTTAGGTTTGGGTTTTCAAGTTTAGGTTTAAGCTTAGGTTAGGGAGTTGTGATTAGGATTAGGTGTAGGTTTAGGTTTAGGGATTTGAGAATATGTTAAGGTTTAGGTTTAGGTTAAGGTTATAGGTTAAGGTTTAGGTTATAGGTTAAGTTTTATGTTTAGGTTAAGGTTATAGGTTTAGGTTTAGTTTATAGGTTTTGAGATTTGAGAATAGGTTTAGGTTAAGGTTATAAGTTCAAGTTTAGGAAATCGAGTTTAGGTTTGGGTTTTCAAGTTTAGGTTTAGGTTTAGGTTAGGGAGTTAAGATTAGGATTAGGTGTAGGTTTAGGTTTAGGGATTTGAGAATACGTTAAGGTTTAGGTTTAGGAAATCGGGTTCGGGTTCGGGATCGGGGTTTACATTTGGGTTTTAGGCTTAGGTTTTAGGTTTAGATTATAGTTAGGTTATAAGTGTAGGTTATAGGTTTAGGTTTAGGTTAGGTTATGGGTTGTTTAGGGAATTCATTTATGTTATAGGTTATAGGTTATAGGTTATAGGTTAAGGTTTAGGGAATTGAGTTTAGGTTATAGGTTATAGGTTATAGGTTAAGGTTTAGGGACTTGAGTTTAGGTTATAGGTTATAGGTATAGGTTACTGGTTATAAGTTATAGGTTAGGTTATAGGTTAAGTTTTAGGTTTAAGTTATAGGTTTTGGGATTTGAGAATAGGTTTAGGTTAAGGTTAGAAGTTTAGGTTAAGGTTATAAGTATAAGTTTAGGTTATAGGTTAAGATTTAGGTTTAGGTTAAGGTTATAAGTATAGGTTTTGGGATTTGAGAATAGGTTTAGGCTAAGGTTATAAGTTTAGGTTAAGGTTATAAGTTTAGGTTATAGGTTGAGGTTTAAGTTTAGGTTTAGGTTATAGGTTATAGGTTAAGGTTTAGGTTAGGTTTTAAGTTTAGGTTAAGGTTATAGGTTTAGGTTATAAGTGTAGGTTATAGGTTTAGGTTTAGGTTAGGTTATAGGTTAAGGTTTAGGGAATTGAGAATAGGTGTAGGTTTAGGTTTAGGAAATTGGGTTCGGGTTCGTTTTAGGTTTAGGTTATAGGTTTTGGGATTTGAGAATAGGTTTAGGTTATAAGTATAGGTTTAGGTTAGGGTGTAGGTTAGAGTTTAGGGAATTAAGTTTAGGTTATAGGTTTAGGTTATAGGTTATAGGTTATAGGTTTAGGTTAATGTTCAGGTTGTAGTTATATGTTTTGGAATTTGAGAATAGGTTTAGGTTATAGGTTAAGGGTGTTGTCCCTGCAAATACAAATATAAACACGGCCTGTCCAAATGGCCAGGCCACTTCAATGTTGTCCATAGGAAATGACAGCTTCATCATGGTCATAACAGCGGTTCCCACCTTCCAGGGAGCCTCGCTCATCCAGATAGCTCCAACGCACATCCGGGTCTGCTCCATTAATTTCGAGCAAATAAATAAACACGTCCTGTCCAAATGGTCAGGCCACTCCAATGCTGTCCATAGGAATTGGATAGCTTCATCATGGTCATAACAGCGGTTCCTACCTTCCAGGGACCCCCGCTCATCTGGATAGCTCCGACGCACATCCTGGTCTGCTCCATTAATTTCGAACAAATACATAAACACGGTATGTTCAAATGGCTAGGCCACTCCAATGTTGTCCATAGGAATTGGGCGTTGGCTACCAACACATATAATATGACCAACAAGAAAGTTCATAAGTAAAGTCAATCTCATTCAGCATTATTTCAAAAGTAAAATTTGCAACTCAATATTCAACAAATACCTGAAGATGTGAAGCGATTGTCACAGCCCGAGTCACCTAGAAATAAAGCTTGCCTTCTTACCATTTCCACGCATAACGTATAATTGTATTAAGATCTAAATCATCCTGAATTAGAATCCATAGAGAGTGGACAACTAAGATTTCTACAAACCCAACTCAACCTAACCCTAAGAAATATACCCCATCTCAAAAAGAAGCTAGTATTTATCAAAAAATCTCTCCTGACACTAGCTAGTAATGCACATTAAAAGGAGAAAGAAAATGACAATATTTCACACTTCACAGAATCCCACTTCCAAACATCTTAACAACCAATCCATTTGAATGTCACGTATGCAACTTGTAAGCAGTTTCTAAGCGTATGTGTATCATCAATCACACTCTGCCGGAGTATCAAATTAAAATTCCAAATGAAATCAGAATTCCAAAGAAAGCCCAACTCAGCTACAAATTATAGATTGTTGTCATTCCAAAATTACAATTGGATATTAACTTACAAAAACAATAAGCAGCACAAAAGAAAGCCAATGCTTACATGCTAAGGCAATGCAACTGTCACCCTGCACTAGTGGACATGGCTCGTGTGCAAATGGGGTGACATAAGGCTTGATGCAATGTCTGGCACGAATGTCAAATGGTGAGATGGATTTGTTGGTCGAAGGAGGGCTCAGGTTCTATAAAGCCTTCAAGATTAGAATTCAACATGAGAAAATAATCATTTGGGTTGATTGGTCAGAAGTACCTTAGAATAGGAACAATTCATAAAGAACTCACATTCAACAAAAAAAAAAGTAAAAAAAGAAAAGCCAATAAAATAGTGGCATGGCTCTAGATCATTTGGTTTTTATGATTTCAAACATATGGAATATCCACAGTTAGGTATAATAGATGAACGGTTTGGATCTCATACATATGTGCCTTACGTACCTGACATAACTAAGATGTTAGCATCTAGCACTGGATACTTGATGATTCATACAACAATGAAGCACTTTGGCATCTACAAAAAACAAATTGACAAGTGGAATTCTACATATTAGTAGTTTGCATTGGAACAAATAACCAACCAAATGGACTATAAAATGAAAATTAAAGAATGAAACACATTAAAAGAATAAATTTTCATTAGTCAGAGGTTAAAACTTACAATTTCCCAAACAATCTTAATTTGAGGCCCTGCCCCGTCTAAAGATGGGCCCATGGTTTGAGTTTGGAACAGTACATGTATGCCCATGATTTGAGCCTTACTTGTATTAGGTTGAAGTGTCCTGTTACCTGTTACAAGTGTGGCCAATAGTTGTGAGATATAAACTTTAATTTGATAAACTCTGTCAAAGAATATAGAATATAAATATCAATTGTTTAGGAAAAAGATGGACATCGATTAGATGGTAAGGTACACCCAATTAGATTTGGTTGGGTTATGGCAAAAAGAGAACTTATAAATTCCTACATGGCCAAAGAGAACTTAGATGGTAAGGTACACCCAATCAGTTTCTCATAAAGAATATGTTTCCAGAAAATAAATTCTTTAGCAACTTGTAAATTCCTAGTTTCCAAACAACCCAAAATACAGATTCGTTACATCACATATGGATAAGGAATAGAAGATTATAACCAACTGATGTAATAAACAGATAGACAATAAGAGGACTTTTTTTTTAAAGGATAGAACATACATATAGAACAAAATAACATACAACCGATGTACATATAGAAATATATAAAGAAAGAAAAAGAGGACTTTTTTATTTAAGGATAGAAAGAGGATAAAATAACAACAACCGATGTAATAAACGGATAGACAATAAGCAAATGATTGGAAGCACTATGAAATCAAATTGCAGTTAGTATTCCAATAATGAGGAAAGAGAACTCACATGCAACACTCCCAATGTAAAGGGTGTTCTTAGCCATAGAATTGTAAAGAAACATGGAAAGAACAGGAGTTACATTCCAGGTTGGCATGTTTTCCATGAATTACCACTTCAACCTCTCCATTGATTTTATTAATTAGATATTAATAAAGTACAATCAGTAAAAAATAAAAAAAATAAAAATAGAATAGTTGCACATGGGATGGGTACACACCTCGAAAGACTGTCCATAGATTGAATGCCTACCTCCAATTCCTCTTCCTCTGTCTGTTCTTCCTCTTCCTCTTATTCCTCCTCTTCTTACTCCAAATCACCCCAATGCTTGTTCCTATCAAAAGGCTCTTCTTGATTTTGGAAGCAACACAAACTAACACATAAGTTTGGGAAAGCAAATTGATAGAAAATATTGATCGCAAGCTGATGACGCTTTAATGTTTTGCTCAGAGAGAGTAGGACTAAAGCTGAATAAGCATTAACAAGTTGAACCTAAATAATGAATCGAAGTCTTCTTCTATTGAATTTTGGGGAGAAGTTGAAAAGAGATGTGAAAATACCTCATAGTTGAGTTGTTCATGTTGTTGGACACCAAATACATCTCCGTATAAAGGACGCCCATATTGTTTAACACAAAATGGAATTTTAGGGGATAAACAGATATAGAAAGAAACATATCACATCTGATAGAAAACTATGGCATGTTAAGTACTCATGAAAGCAAAATTAACAACTCACTTCATCAACAGGAGGTTTACCCAAGCCTCCAGGATGATAACCAAAGCTAGCTCCAGGAGGGATCGAGCATTCAAGCCAGCAATTTTGAGATGCGGATAAGAAGGTGGAGGACCATATCTCTAATAAAAGATAAAATATGTTAGTCCAATTACTGGAAGGTAGAAAGTCACAATAGAACATCTCGTCGGTTATTTGCTCATCCCACTGTATGTTGATAAGCCAGGGAGGAGGCGCACCATCTAGCATACCAAGAGATTCTTTTAGTTCCTATGACAAGACACCTGGCTTCATCTCCCTAAGCTTCACCTGTAAAACCAGAAAAGACAGTACTATGAATTGCTAATGATTCCAAGCTTGCAATCAGCATTTCCCAACTAGAATAAAGCTATTATCTACACTAGCGTACTAAGATTTCACATGTTGCTGATACTGAAGGCAGAGAAAATACTAAAACCAGAGGAAGTGAATTTTTAAGGCCCTCTTGAAACCGACAATGTGCTAGCATTTTTCCATAATTGGTTACAAATAACCAGCCTACAAGTGGGTCCTTACTCTTGCTTAGGTGGTAGACTCTCAGGAGTTTCAACACCCGGTCAAGGGTTCGAGTACCCATGGGTGGTGAAATTCCACTAGCGTGAGTGTGTAGGGTGTGTGTGAGTGTGAGTGTGTAAAATAAAAATAATAACAATAAGAATTTAAAAAAAAAAAAAAAAAAAAAAAAAAACAGGCTACAAGTAACCCTTAGAAGCACAATCCAAATATGCCCACAAACAAAAACACAAAATCAGCATTACAACATAATTGGTGGCAATCCCATAGGAAACCATCTCAACTCCTTGTTGGCCAATAAAAAGAATCACTTAAAATTAGAGAAATTAGAAATTTTACTTGTCCCAGTTGATTTCCCTATGACCAATGGATTGACTTGGAGGAGGAGAAAATTTATGGATGACAAAATAAAATTTTGCTGAAATTTTTTAGTAGATAACACAAAGATAGCTGCAACTTACAGTTAATATATTGGAAATGCACCTCCTACAATCATATCCCATAAAAATTAAATTTTTTTTTTTTTTTTAAAAGAACATATTAGAGATAATCTGCCACCAACCTGTGATTTTCAAGCAGCATCTTTCATTTCTTCTTTACACAATGGGCAATGCAGGCCATGTGATTTTCAGTTTCAAAATGAATGGTCAAAAGTGTAATAGCCAACAGTCCATATACAATTGGAATATGTTCACCGATTGTATGGGACTAGATGGAGAAGTGTTTGGATGCACAATCAAATTGAATTGAAATAATTAGTTCAATAGAGTAGAAATTAACAAAATTGCAATTGTTTAAGGTAGTCTTCAAATTGTGATTACAACTATTTCAAATTAACAAAATAGCTTCCATGTCCCTGAGTACACACAGTAGGGGGATGTTGAATCTTGATATGCCTTCTAGTGTCGTTTAATGTGAATGGCCCACGGATCCAAACACCACATCAATCAGGGAAAAAAAGATTAATGTAGCCGACCCCAATTAGTTGGGATAACGCGTAATGATGATGATATTGATGATTGAGATGGCAGAGTATGAACTTCCATCTTCCATCTCATCTCAAGGCACTCATACACAGAGGAAGCCAATAGTTAATACTGTAGGCCCTAAATTCTTGCCACCTCCACCCTTTAAAGAATGCTTTCCGAAGAGCACAAAAGAATGCAGGAATCAAGCAATGTAGTGTGTGGCCCATCATACCAATGGCCTGGATTACAAAAAAGCATAAAGATAACAAATCATGAGAGTGATACAGCATTTTGTTGAAGAATTCAAAAGGGTCATCCTGACTCTACATACATCTCCATAAAAATGCTATAAAAAAATCATAAAATCAACAGATTTCCAGCAGAAAAGGGGGGAAAAGTGAAGATCGAAGGGATCTGACTGTCTCCGTCCTTCTCAAACATGCCAAATGCCTCCTTGAACTCAGAGATCTGATCATCCTCAAACTCACCCCCATCAGCGTCGATGTCGGCATGGACGGCAAACTGACCATCTTCAACGAAAGAGATCGAGAGAGAGAGAGAGAGAGAGAGAGAGAGAGAGAGAGAGAGAGGAAAAGTCGATTGAGGAGAAGACGATGGAAAGATAAGGTATTTTGTGGAGAAGACGAGAGATTGGTTTTTTTTAAAAGGGAGAAATGGTTAGTCGGTGGATTTTTTAGGGAGGAGACGAGAGAGAGAGGTGAGGCAATTTGGGGTTCCAGGACTTTTGCAACATATCTGTGACCGCAGGTCATTCATGGGAAATATCCGTCAACCACTTATAAAAAAGTGTCGGTTATTCCAGCATTTCTTGTAGTGACAAAAATGGATTAAATTAAATTCATACAATAAGATGGCTGATGGCTCATCTAGAATACTGTCGAAAATTTACCATTATATCTAGAGACTTCAAATTTACAACACCAAAGTGATAATAGATTGAAACAGCTTAAAGATTGCTTTAAATCTTGGCAATAGACAAAACTAATCCCTGCAGGTTTACCACAACATGGACAAATTATCATGGTAAAGAATCAAATAATGCAATGTGTGTGTGTAAGTTTTGTGCACAATACTTTGGTTTCAGGGATTTGCTATTTTTAGAACATAAAGTGGTTTTTTTCTTTCTTTCAGGATATGAGGGCTTGTTCACTAACCTAGGGTACGGACTTAAATAAAGCTGACCCCAAATAGTTAGGACAAGGCTATGATGATGATGAAGTTGTGATGCTAGTGATTCTATCAGCGGCTAACAAGGAGCAAATCATACTATTTCTTTCTATCTGAATATACTCAAAGACAGGTCAGATGCGAGTGGCATTTGCATTTCTCTATATAAGGATAAGTTTCTAAATGGAATTCACTAAACATGGAGGAGTTAAGTCCACCATATCTAGAAGTACTCACCATCAATGCAGCCTAAACCAATTGGAATTCAAGAAGGCTATTAAAATCCCAACACAGTGAGAACTACTTAAGGTCCACTGACTCAAAGGGAAGATATCACCACATTGACACCGACAAGAAGAGCTTTTCTCGGGCAAAATGGGAGACCATATTTGACCAAAGGTAGTCAGAGCCGAAAAGAGAAAATATGGAAGTTTGTAAACCAAATGCCCCACAATGTGGAATGGCCAGAAAATGCTGGTTTAGATGCAAATCACAATCCAGTTACTTATAATTTCAACTTGAAATGAATATAATTGTATTTGGGTCATCTCCTCTTGATAGAACCGAATGTTCACAATTCAATTCAGTTATGTGTCCAAACAAGACCCAAGCAAGAATAAAAGCCACATTCTGTTACTAGAAAAAAAAACCGATAAAGTTCCTCTGCAAAACAGAAATGGGACTGATGGGATTCATCAAGCTTGGATGACTCAATTCCGAAATAAGACTGTAACATCTAGCAGAATTAAAGATACAACCAACTATAAAAGCCGGTGGCCATGAACTCAAGAAACTATGCCATTAAAAAAGCCCATCAAAACGAATTGAAATTTTAGTCTATTTGATTTTGCTGAAAGTGATGAAAAAATTGTAGCTGTGTTGGATGCACAAAGTGATTTGAATTGCAAACATTTAGATTAACAAAAAGCAGTGATCTTCCAACTTGAAAGTAACATAATTGCAATCAGGCTAGCCATTGCAATCTGACTCGATTGTACATCCAGACACAATCTAAAGTAGTAGAAACATGTGGAAAGCCACTCAGGCTGAGGAAATCGAAAACATGTTTGAAATAACAAAGACAATCATGGGAAGGCCCCACCAATATTAGAGATGGAATTCAAAAAAGGCAATCACTAAAAATTTAAAATGAGTCCCTCCAAACTGTAACTTGAGAGATGAAAATTCCAGGTAAAATCAATCAATCTAAAAGAGACGAACCCACAAATCAAATACTCCAAGAAGGCAAATATGATCTAAAACTACACACTCGAAAAATAATAAAAAAATAAAAATAAAAATAAGAATAAAAGAAATGCTATTGTATTAGAGAAAGCCAATCTATTTAAAATTTTAAAAGGCAGCCAAAGCAGAATACCAAGGAAAAGCATATGAGCCCAAAAATAGAAAAGGAAGTCATTATTAACACCCACCCTTTTGATTTGCACGCACCCATTTTCAACTTTTGTGAATTGCAGTACAAAAATCTGGTATTTAAAAATGGAAAAATGGGTGCATGAAAATCAATCAATTAGGGGTTTATATCCTTTCCCCAAGGGGAAAAAACACATCAAGAGCAATTCCAATTCCCAAAACCCAACCTAAAATGGGTGCATGAAAATCCATCAGGGTGGATGCAAATATCATTTCCAAAATACAAAGTAATATCAATAAAGATGAAATCCACCATATCCATATCAAAAATCCAAAATTTTAAAAATTAAAGGAAAAAAAATACCAACATGCTTGGAGAGATGATGTGCTTCTACAGCCTCCCATTTCCCAAACTGCTCTCCACACTTATGGCAACTCACAATGGAAGAAGATCCATTTAAATCAGCCTCATGAGAAGCTCTTGGAGCGGATGAAACAGCAGCAACTCCACCACCACCACCACCACTAGAAACAACATTTGAAATAGCAGAACCTCCAAAGTTAGGGACTTCTCTATCTGAAAGGAAGCCAGGAGTAGCCATCTGATCGGAAGAAGAGAGATCGATGGCGAAGGATTTCTCTGATCGGAGAAAGAGGGATTTGGCAGTGCGGCTTATATTCCATAAATCTCTGATCAGAGAAAAGAGGGTCGGGTGCGCGCACGCGAGAGAGAGAGAGAGAGAGAGAGAGAGAGAGAGAGAGAGAGAGGGTTTGGGAGAGGGGTGGGTGCGCGAGAGAGGTTTAAGGGATTTGGGTTTTGGGAGGGGCGGGCGGGCGGGCAAGCGAGCACGGAATTTGGGTTTTGGGAGGGGCTTAGTTTTTAGGAAACGGATTGGCTAATCGGTGCTCTGTGGGCCCCACTATGATGTATGTGTTTCATCCATTTCGTCCATCTATTTTTATAGATCGTTTTATAGCATGAAAGAAAAAATGAGTTATATCTCAATCTCAAGTGGACCACATTACAGGAGACAATGTTTAATGAACGTTGACCATTAAAAACGTTTTGGGGGCCATAAAAGTTTTAGATCAAGCTGATATTTATTTTTTCCCTTCATCTGGGTATTTATGACCTAATCAACAGATTGGATGTCAAAATAAACAATACATTAGGCCTTAGGAGGATTTTAATAGTGGATATCCAATCATTATTTTTTTTCGTGTGGTGTGGTCCACCTAAGATTTATATCCTTATAATTCTTTTTTGTAAATTACTAAAATGATCTTTAAAAATGGATGAACGGAATGGATGAAACACATACATTATGGTGGGCCCCATGGAGCACCGACCACCAGCCACGGACGGGTGTCAGAGGGAGTAGCCAATCTGTCTCCTAGTTTTTAAGTCTTGTGGGACCCACTGTGACGTATGTTATTTATCCACTCCGTCCATTCATTTTAACGGATTATTTTAACAGTTGATCCAAAAAAAGAGTCAGATCTAAGTTTGAGCCGAGTCAAGTTTATTTTTTAGCTTGAAAAAATTTCGAACTAAGTTTAAGCTTTTTTTTTTTTTTTAGCTTGTTAGTACACCCACGGTCAGTTCAAGCTTGCTCAAGCTTGACTCGACTCGGATCAAACCCAACTCAAATCGAACCAGTTTGGTGACTCAGTTACTTTGATATTATTGTTGCTCACCAAGTGTTTGATGAAATGACTCAATGAAGTGTGGCTAGTGGCAAGGAAGGTACGTATATGAAAAAATACCATTTTTTTCTTGATTTTTATATTGCTTACAAGATGTTTTAAATCACATACTACTATAACTTTCTATGATCACATTTTAATGTATCATAAGGACTTTATTGTGGAACTATATTGGCCTCACCTAAATGACTACAGCTGTGACCACCGTTTCCTGTGGTGTGGTCCACCAAAGTCTCCTATCTGCCTCCTTTTTAGTATCATAACCTAAAATGATCTGTCAAAATAGAAGGAAAGAGTGGAGGTGTAGGATTTGTATGCGGTTTAGCAAGTGACCCCAACACCGGCAGTCCACGAGTCAAAGCTCTATAGGCTATGATGATGTATGTGTTTTATCCACATCGTCCATCCATTTTTCTATATAAAGTTAGGGCATGAGCTCAAAAATGAGTTAGATTAAAATCTCAAGTGGACCACACCGCAGAAAAACAATGATGATCGAACGTCAACATTTAAAAACTTCCCATAGCCTACTATAATGTTTATTTCTCATCCAACCTGTTGATAACATCACATGCATGGATGAAAGGAAAACACATATATTAGCATGATCCATAATTTTTGTGGCCCCAAAAAGTTTCCATAATTTTCTAGAGATTTGGATCTGCCCTATTTTTGGCCTCATTGGCTAAAATAAGTTAGCAAAATGGATGGACAGGGTAAATAAGACACGCATCGTGGTAGGGCCCACATAGCTTTGACACCAGCAAAATGTTGGATGTTAAATAAACATTATTGTGGGCCCAATGAAGGTATCAATGGTGGAAATCATTATTCCACACTGTTTTACATGGCATGGTACACTTGAGTTTTGAATTTACTGAAAATTTGGGATCAACCCACACTGTTCATCCATTTTTTGAGATAATTTTAGAGAATTATCCAAAAAATGAATCATATTCAAAGATTAAATGGACTACACCACAATAAGGGGAACAGGTTGGCTACTCCTCCTGACACCATCCAATGGCTGGTGGTTAGTGCTCTGTGAGCCCTACCATGATGTATGTGTTTAATCCATGTCATCTATCTATTCTTAAAGATTATCTTACGGTATGAGACCAAAAATGAGATATATCTAAATCTTAAGTGGACCACATTCCAGGAAATAGTGTTGAATGAGCGTCAACCATTAAAAAACATTTTGGGGTTATAAAACTTTTGGATCAAACTGATTTTTGTTTTTCCCCTTCATCTGGCCCTGTATGACCTAATCAACATATTGGATGTTAAATAAATAGTACAGTGGCCCTTAGGAGGATTCTAATTATGGATATATGTAACACCCAGGATTTTTTCCAACCTGGAGTTAGACATCCTTAGGCGATGGGTCGATCCTAACACCTGATTAACTTCTCAAACACTCAATTCAAAAGTCTCAAATCCCTTTTCAAACCATTTTCTTCAAAACCTCACATTTCCTTCAAAAATCTCACCTTTCACTACCTTATCCTTCAAAATTTTCTAAGTGCTTTCATATTAGACACAAATATTAAAGTTTAGGTGATGTTGATCAATACTTAACCTAAAAATTACTATGAATAGTAAATAAATACATAAAAAGGGTTTTTAACCATTAACCTTTTGGAATCTTATGAAATAAGTAGGCTATTTGGATAGATCAGCTTCTCCTACCCCAAAAACATATATTGCACATCAAATAACTCATCTTGGGTTGTAAAATACACCTATTTCGAATACTGGACTGTGGAATCACCCCAAACAGGACAGCGAGCGGCCAGGCCCTCGCCAAAATGCGGGCCTGGCAGAGTCAAGCAATGAAGCCGTGCCCATTTTCGACAAGAAAATTCTACACTATTCATCCGACTTTGAAAAATCATATCTCCCTCGTTATAACTCCGATTTAGGTGATTCAAAAACTAAAGCTTAATAAGTCTAGTTTTATATAAAAATAATAGTAAAATATAATAAAAATTTTAATATAGTTAAATATAGGTCATTGTGACAACTGTCTGGAAAGCATTAATTTGGACAGCTGCCGCTTCTAGAATTTTTAGAATTTTTCTACACCACAAAACCTAATAAAATTTGGTAGAGATGAAGTAGACGTGATGACAAACTACTAGAAAAATAATTAAAATTATATACTACCTAAAAGCGCCAGAAAGGGGTATAGAACTGCCTTAGGATCATATTCTTTCGTGATTAGGGCATAATTTAGTTAAGTATTAAACTGATGCTCAGTATAATTAGCTTGAATCACTTTAAACACGATCTACAAGACCTAAAACTTGTGGAATCATTGACACTACATTATCCTATAATCTAAGATCAATCTCATTACCCGGTTACCCTTGGGAGCATCACAAAACTCCGCATCAAACCTGAACCGTACGTCGAAAGTCCGATTAACGCGAAGCTAAACAATTAGGACTGCCTTGCTGGGCTTGACAACCATCTCGGAAATCAAATCCAAATAGTGTCCCAGGGCTATTCGCTTGAGCCCGGAGTGAAGAGTGTGAGAAACATGAAAATAATTAGAAATAAATTCTGAATTTAAGTAATCTGAGACTTGTCGCTTGCGGACCGAATAAAAGGATTCAGACCGTCAGATTCTGACCTAAATACACCCTCGGATTAGGGAAAATTTCCTACATAAGCTAGTGTACTTGTGGCCCTGATCGGTGATCGTGAACCGTTGAACTGAAACTGGTCCGCCACGGGCGATCTGTAAACCCGACTGGAACGAAAACTTAACTCTACCTAGATCCAAGGTTAATGAGCTTATGTCCGACCTTTGGCTCAAGGGGAGGCTCCAGAAGTGCTTTGTTGAGATAGAACAGTCCGTATTTGGACATAACCTAAGTATATCATGGCCCTGAGTCTAATTTGGTGAGTTTTTAGCCTATATAAGGACCTTAAACCCTCTCTCATTCAGCCCATACGAATTTGAAAGAAACCCTAGAAGAGAGAAGAGAGAAAAGAGAGAGGAAGAGAGAAAAGAGTGAGAGATTCTTCCTAATACTCTACCCTGCTATCATACGTGCTTAACCATCACGATCTAATCGCTTTTTCGGCGATTCCGTCTTCATTTCTAGGTAAGAAAACCATAACCCTAACCTGTTTTAGGGTTTCTATTGGTACAAGTAGCGAAGTAGCTGACTTACCTTGTGTTATAGGTCGTCATATCGATGTTGACGAAAGCATAGAGTTTCTATTAAATTCGTTACGCTTCTACGGCGTAAGGTACGGACTATAGATGTATAGGTTATGGTTTTCAAGGCTTTCAATGTCGGTTAATGATTTATAACTGACAAGGGTGCTATTACACATGCAAAATGCATCGTCTGTTTCGTTATACGAGTTTACATGAACTATGTAGAATATAGTGTATTCTATGCATATGTTGGAATGTTTGAATATGTTTGGAATTTGGATTTGTGCTTAACATGTTTATTTGTCGTGAATATATGCCTAATACATGTGCGACAACTCCTTAGCAAAAGGACTTGCCCAAAATCACATCACGACAAATATACGTTATATATGACTAAGTGTGTAGCCCAAGTGTTTGTAGAAATGTTTGAATGAACATGGAGCTCGGATTCATGCACACCATGGTTATCCGTCGTGGGTATATGCACATGGTTTGCGGGGCAACTCCCTAGTGAAAGGATTTGGCCTAACACATGTGTAATCCTCATACATCATGTAAGGTGATGTATGTAGTCTATGCGTTTGTGAAAATGTTTGAATGTGCTAGTGATCACCTAGAATACTTTGTAGGAGGATCGAGATACGAATCTCGGTTACCTCAATTATGTGTATGATTTTCTACATGTACGTTATATTGTAATGTCTGTTTTATTTCATGAAGTGAATGTGTGTGAAATCTTGTTTGTGTTGTATTTCATAACATGCTTCTTTGATTGTAAGAATTGAATTACTTGTTTATTCCTGCTTTAACTATCTCATATGATTCTTGATGAAATAAAATGAAGTTGGGACTATGATTTAGTCCAGGCAGTCGGTAACGGGATTGAATTCGTGGCTGAGATTCATTCGCCACGTAAGACGTGTTTGACGAACCCGAGCCGTACTTCGGTTGGCGACAGTGGTTAGGCCACGCGAAGGGCTTATGCACTTCATGTCGTTCAACTTGTCGTGCGCTCGTGCTAGTCGAGCTCGTCAAGTAACCCGATCTGTCTAATGTATGTTCACCATGTTTGGACGCTACTGCTTGAACCTAAGGTACCAAACTTACCAATGTAACCCTGTTAACCTTGGTACCTCGATCCGCTAAGACTCATGAGCTGGGCATGGTGGTATGGGACACCGTGGTCGAGCTGTCGGCCTACGTTGGGGTTACGAGCCTTCCCGTAGTGACCAGTGAGCAACCCAGACTCATGAGCCTAATATGGTGGTATGGGACACTGTATTCAAGTTGTCGGCCTACACTGATAAGGTGATGGGGGAGTGGTGTAACGATTACGTGTAATAGCCCTGACAGCCCTTTGTAGTGACCTCGAGTATACTCTGAATTTGCGGAGAGACAACGAGTCTTTCCGTAGTAAATAGAGTATAAACTAGGCTTGTATTGATAAGGTGATGGGGGAGCGGTGCAACGAGTGCGTGCAACAGCCCTGGCAGCCCTTTACAACGACCTAGAACTACATCATCGTATGAGATTATCTAGGACTGATGACCCTAGAATGGATCATTGTTTGGAAATGATATAAGGGAGGTACCTTAGTTTTCCAATATTTTTGTATGAAAAAGACTAATAACAACTTGGTAATCACGCTCATAACATAGCACTGCATGTGCCTGGCATTGTGGAGCACTGAGGGATGAACGCATGCCATGGACGTAAGATGGTGTCGCATGAGGGAGGTTTGGCAAGGGCATGCATCATGACTGCATTCCATACTTACATTAATAAGAGTATTTAGGAGTGTTTGATTGTACTGCTTTATCATTACTGCTTGACTGAATTGATAACATGTTAACCTATGTTTTATTGTTCCACTGAGTTAGCTACTCACTCCCACGTTACGGGACGATGTTCTAGACACCCACCAGACTTTGTCTTAAATACAGGTATCGACGAGACGCGGGAGGCTGAGCCTAATTACTATGATGATGAGGATGAGTTCTCCTACATGCAGTTCTCTGGAGGCTTCACTTAGGCCATTCAAATGACGGGACTACAGGGTTTACCATTATAGTTGTACCACTTTTTTTGGCATTTTGATTTTGAACTAATACATGTATATGGTGACTCAGTAAGGTGTTCATACTCTGGAGACCGATTGTGACCATTTCTGGCTTTATATATATTTATATACATCTTTCAGTCTTCCGTTTGCGTTTTATAACTTGATCTGGAGTATGAATTACTATTTTGGTATAATCCCACTCATGATTAATGCACTAACACAGACAATATTCAATCATAAGCATTTATGTTGCATAAGTGATATTTTGGAACTCGGGTGTTGAGTTGCTACTCGACCCCCGATTTTCAGGGCGTTACAATATATAATAATTTTATAATTTATTTTATATATATACATATATATATATGGGAAAAGGTTCCATACGATCGAGCTCATGGGAACTTGTCATATGGTTGAGCTATGTGGGCCCCACCGTGATGGGTGTCGAACATCTACCCAATCAGTCAGATGCACCATTCCATGGTGAGCCTAGGGCTTAAAAATCACAAGTCAGTCCGTGACTTTTTTGGGCCACACCACATACAAAAGTTAAGAGGGGTTACCCTCCATTAAAATATTCATAATCATTTTTTGGGACCACCGAGATGTGGTTCACAAATCCAACCCATCCATTATGTGTGTCCTACTTGGATGAGGAATCAGACCAAGTTTCATATGCTTCGAAATTTCAGGTGGGCCCCACCGAGTGATTTATATGTTTTAGGCATTTCTTCACATGATTTTAAATGGTATGGCCCACCTAAGTTCCATATATGGATGATTTTTGGGATATCCCATAATTTAAAGGGGGCCCATCAAATGCACAGTGTTGATGGTTAACACGCATCACAGTGGGGCCATAGAGCCCTACAAGATCTAATGATCAAGTAGCTTTTTTTATTTTATGGTAAATGTGTGTGAGTTTTGCATTTGTTCTAAATTTGTGGTGACTTGTTTGTAGAAATAGTGGTAATGATATAGGGTTATCCAGACCAACCAAATAATGGTTCTAGTTGTAGATGGATAATATGTATATATTTTATTATATAAAACTATCTTAACCTTCCAGTAAATGGTCCCTTACATATACAGCTGTTAATATGGTGTATGCTATAAATGATAGTAAGCGTAAAATATTCAAATTTGAAAGTATTTTCTTTCTTTTTTTCTCACCAAAAATGCCCTAACCCTCATTCTCTCTCTCACTCTCGCTGTTTTTGCCGCTCGACCTCTCAATTTCCCGCATTCACGGTGCAGACGGTCCCTCTCAATCTCTCTCATTTAGACATTTCTCCCCCTCCAAAAACCCTCTCTACTGCATTGCGCCCGTCTCGCTCGAACGTGGAGACCATGGCAACCCCCCGCCGTTGATGTTCAACGGTTCCGTTAGGAGTAACGGTTTTCGTCAAGTCCCATCGGCTGTTGACTTGGAGCCTATGGTGAATCGCAAGATGGAAGAGGCGGCGTTTGCAGTGGCAGCGACAGAGGGGAGGGATTCGAAGGGGTGTTGCAGCAATAATGGCATCATTGCCAGGATTCTTTACAAGTGGGTAAATTACAGGAAGGGGTGGCGATCGCGGTGGTTCGTGCTGCAGGATGGAGTGCTCTTGTACTACAAGATCCATGGGCCTGACGAGATCTCGGTGGGGGCCGTGATCGAGAAGGGCATCCGGGTGTTCCATGGGCCTGACATGAGGAAGCATTTTATGCGTACGTCCACCAAGCGATGGAAACCTTTCAGCGAGATCCATCTTAAGGTTTAATTTTTGGATTTTTTTTCTTCCTTTCTTTTAGTTTTATTTTTATTTTCTATTGATTTGAATGCTTGATGTGAAGGAAATGTGAGGAATTTAATTTAATGGAAGGAAAGAGGGTGCTGGTTGGTTTTTGCTCTATATCGTTTCTAAGAAATGGGAATTGATATTCACATCCACCATTTTTTGGTATATGCACCTTTTTTTCTAGACCTATTTTGGCAATAAATGGTACAATGCACATGAGCTAACTAGTTACTTCAACTCAATTAGGGCGATAGTAGAGAATTTTACGATTCTCTAGCTGAAAGTTCATACAATATTGTTCACATTTTCGGTCTGCTCAAGTGGGGCACATTCTTCAGTGATACAAAATTGTAAATATTACACAAACAAGTATGGTGGTCCATGCACAAAAATCTTCCAGATGGAAAAAATCCTAAACATTTAAACAGGTGGCTAGAATAAAAAAAACATTTTTTTTAAAAACAAAAACACCTTGATGGAATGAACTATATAATGGTTCTGATTCAAACACCAAAGGAAGAAATACTTATAGCTAGGGTCTTCCAATCTAGGAGATTTTTGGTGCATGGGCCATCCACAGTGAGTTCCCCCATATCAATGTTTAGGATAAGTGAATATGAGCCACAAGTGTGTCTAGAAGTTCAGTATGCTCATTTTGTCTGGGGCTTACAAATTAGGGAGTTTGGGGCTTACAGATTTGAATGTGGACCCCGAATTGGGGTTTTTCTGATTTTACAAGTTAGGGATTTGGGGATTTTAGGATTTTGGGGATCTAAGGATCCAACCAGAATTAGGGATTTCTAATTTACATGGTTGGATGGTTGGATGGTTAGACATGTACATATGCATGGATGGATGATTGGATTGGATGCATTGATATTATACAAACTCATTATTAGATGGTACAATACTATCCAACTTGTGTGGTAAGATCGAAGTCTGCAAATCTAATCATTTACTTTGGAAGCTTTTGCATTTATCTACTCTCAAATATCAAAGATTGAGATTGTCGGCTGATCAGAACCATCCAACAGTCACTACCCTGTGTTAGTTTGAGTAGCCCAAGTGGAGTCATGTACACTCCATATATGGTGGATGCATTTAAGCACACTGGTGAATTGTAGCTTGGGAATATTTTTACTTTTTTCTTATAATTTTTGTAAATGATGTGATTGAGTAATACTTGTGAGCTAATGATGAAGTTGCATGTGAAAATGATCTTAAATTACTGATGCCAAGTAACTGATGAGCAATTAAAGAATGGAAAATGAACTTCAGAGGTCCAAGTAACATAGTGTGCACATCAGTGTTGAGAGAGAACTTGGCACAGACAGGGATCTCAACAGGCTAGCCTGGGCTGGGTCAAGGTCAGCAAGAGTGCCCCAAGCTGAAACAACCCATGTTTTTTAGACCCAAGCCTGACACAACAAAAAGTTTCTAAAATCGAAGCCGGTGTTTAAAAAAATTCTGTATCATTTAAATTTCTATATAAATGATATGTAATACATACATGATACATACATATAAAGACACATGATATGACTAATATGCACATGGCTCGGCCATTCAACAATAGGCCTCATAGTAGTTTACCCATGCACTAAGAATTCCCCAGATCCTTGCTTTTTGTTGCACTCAATCCATTGCTACATTTTCTTTCTTAACCGTCATGGTCATGGACTGAAGGGTTGGGATTTGAGGCCCCACTTGTACAATTCAAAACTGACAACCTGAAGGGTACTCTCCAAACTTTCGCCCTGAGCAAAATGCACAATATCCCCCGCTCTCTCTATTTCTCTCTCTCCGACAACATAACATAGTTAGCATGTGCAATGTACTTGTTTGACCTACGCCCTTGTTATTTATGCTAAAATCTTCATCTTCCTCTTCTTCTTCCTTTCCTTTCCTTTTTTTTTTAAGAGAAAGATATATTTGAGCTGTTTTATTTTTTCTTTTTTATCTATGTATCTTACTGGTGTTACCCTTCCCTTTCTATAGCTTTGGGGCCTTGGGAATGTTGTATGGATGTTGTTCGTTGCATGCATTGGAGCTATTAATTACACATCAGTCTTAGATAGAAAAGATGATGTGCAATCAGATGGTCATGTGACATCGATCGGGAAAAATGATGGATTATTTGAAGCAAAGAGTGGGCTTCGGTATACAGACACTCTACTAATTTAAAAAATTATTGTGCTTCGGTATTAAGCCCTTATGCAGGTCTATATGCTGCATCCTTCTCATTTTTAGTCTTAAGTTCTAAAATGAGCTCACAAAATGGATGGACGGAGTAGATTTATCAAAAATATCATGGGCGATAGAACATGACCATTTTCATAGATATGATACCTTTATTACTTAATGATCTCATGAATTCCTAATTAATCTGGTAGAGCTAATCAATTGAGGTATTTTCAATCTTTTCTACATCAAATCTGAGTTCCATTTCATGGTAACATCTGTTTGTGGTTTTGCTTGATTTTAGAGAACAATTTTGGTCAAATATCAAAGAGAAGTAAGGTAAAATACATCTAAATCATATGTGGCTGATGTTCTTGTATCCTGTCTTGCAGGAGAAGTTGAGAGTTGCTGTTTTGGTTTCAAAAGTTACCCTTAACTTTATTCATGGTACGGTTCTTGTGCCTTCAACCATACTTAAGAGTGTCAATAATAAAAGTTTTATTAAGGAAAATTTTGTTTTCATAGTTCTACAACTTCTCAAATTGACCTGAAATTGGCCAAGCCAACTTGACTTGGTTGAATTTTGAGTCAAATCACTTTGTTGACTCTAACACATTCATTTGGAAAAAAGATTTATTCTACAATTTCTTTATAAAGATATGGACACTTTCTGTTTATTTAGCTTGGTACTGAACCACTAAAACATTTTTGTGATACATTACTTAAATCTGCATTTTTTTCCAACTTTGCTACATTCATGCGTTACTGCATTAATAATTATAGTAATAAAATTCATTATGTATATTCTTAGGGCCTATTTAGCCGGGCGGATCCCATGGGATTAGGAGGGATGGGATGGATTTTAAGATAATGATGGTGGTGTCAGTGGATTGGTTTAAGATCCATGGGATTGCTATAAATGAACAGGGGATCTGGATGAAAAAAAATATTATTATATTTTAAGTCATACCGTCATTTTCTAGCCCATACATAAGCCCTGAAGCCCATGGGCCAAATCTTTAACCTAGGGCCAAACCATACAGGTTTCACTTGAAAGCACAAGGCTTCCCTGGTTGAAAACCATAGTAGTGGAGCTATGGTTACTTGAATGTGCTTAGAAATTATACATATATAATTGTCATCATCATCATTTAACTCTTAATTCAACTTTTTCCATGTAAAAACAAACATACCTCACACAGAAAGAATGACGATTATCTATAGGCGATGTCAAATAAACAATACATTAGGCTTGCTAACATGTTTCAATAAGTCTCCAACTGAAGTGAATACAACTACCAAGTGAAAGAAGAAGAAGAAGAAGAAAGAAACGGAGACAAAGATGAAGATAGTGGTCCGTACCATGCTAATGTCAATAAGCTTCCTAAACTTTCATTTGGTAATGCCTCTTGAAATTTAAACATGCACAACTTTGTTATAATCCATTTATAAAGCTCTTCCAACACCTAGTGACTAAAGCAAAATTTGAAAGAAAGAAGAACTTTCATCAACTGGATGAAATAAAGTAGTGAAACAAACTAGTTTCAATTTGATTTCTATTGATGAATAAAAATATGATTTCTAACTGGAAACATTCGCCAATACTTCAACAGCAAATAGCTGAAAGAATGCTACCCAGAGAATATATAATCTAACATCTTTCAATTAGATCTTTGTTTAGGTAATTGAGAATAAAAATCCGATCTCAATTGAAGATGATAACTTAAAAAAATTTGCATCAACAGACAGAATATCTTAATGGAATTATAGGTAATTGATTATTTGGTAGATGCCTCCTTTATAAACAACCGCATTCTCATCTGATTGTAGAACTCACTCTCTCCAACTGTTGTACTTGTTGGCTATTTAGTAGATGCCTTTCTTGTTTAGTAACTTCATCTCTATTCATGTTTCAAGTAAAGACTTTGCAAATCTACAAAATGAGAGACTTTAAAAGGTGATAAAAGCTACTTCATTGCAATAAATGCTCCCAAATTCATAGATTGTAGCTTGATTCCTAAACAGTGGACTTTGGAGTTTGTCAAATTCAAATCCAATGCGAACTCATGAATTTGACAAGTTCATGGATATAGAAAATTCATATTCTCATTTCTCTTACTCCAAACAGGGACTCTGCATTCATCGGTAGACAAGTAATCATTTTTTAAATAAAAATGCAGGTGTCCTAATTGTTTTCCCATTTAAGGCCCACTGGAATTAAATCGATGATATATGCTTCGTGCTTCTAGTTGTGCAGATTAACTACCAGGAGCCGAATACCAAAAGTAATATTTCTAAACCTTATTCAAGGACTGAAAATTTGTGTGGATTATGCAAGCAGTTCATTTCACAGGCAATAGACTATCTCAATGAAAACAAGACCCAAATAGAGATCATTGACGCCTAAGAATCTCCTCGATAGGATAATCTTAACCTATCAATTTCTAGCTTCTATATAAAAGGTTACATTGTCTTGTCTCACTCATGTACCATTTCATGTTATATACATTGTATTATATATATCATTGAATATACATTGTACGAGAGTTACAGTAATCTTGGAGTACAGAAAATGTCCAAGTCTGTGCATTTTAGTCCGAGTTCCTTCCTAATCACGATAGCCTTGGAAGGGTTGATACGAGGGATGGGTTAACTGCGAAAGGGCCGATTAAAACTATATTAGGTTATCTTGCTGGTCCTGAAATCATTATGTCTGGCAAGATAACCCAATATAGTTTTAATAAGCCCTTTTGCAATCAACCCATCCCTTGTATCAACCCTCTCAAAGCTATCATGATTATAGAAATAACTCGAACTGAAATGCACATACTTGGAAATTTTCTGCACTCTAAGACTACTGTAAACCTCGTAAAATTTACTTGAAAATTTTCATCAACTGTAGGTCACCTGGTATAAAGAGCTTGTCCTTCCTATGGACAGCATTGGAGTGGCCTGGCCATTTGGACAGGCCATGTTTATATATTTGCTCGAAATTAATAGACCATACCTGGATGTGTGCCGGAGCTATCCGGATGAGCGGGGGTCCCTGGAAGGTGGGAACTGCTATTATGACTATAGTGAAACAGTCCATTTCCTATGGACAGCATTGGAGGGGCCTGACCATTTGGATAAGCCGTGTTTATGTATTTGCTCGAAATTAATGGAGCAGACCCGGATGTGTGTCGGAGCTATCCGAATGAGCGGGGGTTCCCGGAAGGTGGGAACCATTGTTATGACCATGATGAAGCTATCCATTTTCTATGGACAGCATTGGAGGGACCTAGCCATTTGGACAGGCCGTGTTTATGTATTTGCTCAAAATTAATGGAGCAGACCCGGATGTGTGTCAAAGATATCCGGATGAGCGAGGGTCCCTGGAAGGTGGGAACTGCTGTTATGACCATGATGAAGCTATCCATTTCCTATGGACAACATTAGAGGGGCCTGGCCATTTGGATAGGCCATGTTTATTATGTATTTGCAGGTACCACACCCTTAACCTAAACCTATAACCCCAAACCTATAACCTAAACCCATTCTCAATTCCCTAAGGCTATAACCTAGAACCTAACCCTAACCCTAAACCTTAACCTTAACCAATAACCTTTACTTACAACCTTAACCTAAACTTACAACCTATACTTATAACATAAACCTAAACCTAGACCTATTCTTATAACATAGACCTATACCTAAACCTTAACCTATGACCTAAACCTAGACTTATAACCTTAACCTAAACCTATTATCAAATCCCAAAACCTATACGTATAACTTAAGCCTAGACCTTGACCTTAACCTTAACCTATAACCTATAACCTATAACCTAAACCTATACCTATAACCTATACTTATATCCTTAACCTAAACCTATACCTATAACCTATACTTATATCCTTAACCTTAAACTATACCAATAACCTATACTTATATCCTTAACCTAAACCTATATGTATAACCTAAATCTATTCTCAAATCCCGAAACCTATACTTATAACATAAACCTAAACCTAAACCTATAACCTATAACCTATAACCTAAACCTAAACCTAAACCCGATCCTGAACCCAAACCCGATTTCCTAATCCTAAACCTTAACCTATAACCCATACTTATAACCTTAACCTAAACCTATTCTCAAATCCCAAAACCTTAACCTATAACCTAAACTTATAACTTATACTTATAACCTTAAACTAGACCTTAACCTTAACCTATAACTTATACTTATAACCTATAACCTAAACCTATACCCATAACCTAAACCTATACCTTTACCTATAACCTAAACCTATACTTATAACCTTAACCTAAACCTATTCTCAAATCCCAAAACTTATACTTATAACCTAAACCTAGACCTTAACCTTAACCTATAACCTAAACTTACAACCTTAACCTAAACCTAAACTCAAATCCCTAAGGGCCTGTTTGGCCGGGCAGGGTGGATGGGATTAGGTTGTATTAGGATGGATTGGAAAGAGCAATCCCGAGATTTGGTCGGGCGTGCCAAACAGGCAGAAGTTGGATATAGCAATCCCATGGGATTGCAAGCAATCCACTGACATCACCATCATTACCTTGAAATCCACCCAATCCCTCTTAATCCCATCTATTTTGCTTAGGACATGTTTGGTTAGAGGGAGCAATCCCGGGATTAGCTGATGTAATCCCGGGATTGGCCGGGCAAGCCAAACATACTCGATGGTGAATTCCTGGATATAGTAATCCCATGGGATTGCCAGCAATCCACTGACACAGCCATCATTACTTGCCATCCACCCTAATACAATCCAATCCCATGGGATGGGTCCGTCCAAACACGCCCTAAACCTTAACCTATAACCCAACCTAAACCTATACTTATAACCTAAACCTATTCTCAAATCCCAAAACCTATAACTTAAACCTAACCTTTCCCTCACTCAGTATACCTATAACCTAAACCTATAACCTTAACCTAAACTTAAAACCTAAACCTAAACCTAAACCTAAATGTATTCTCAAATCCCTAAACCTAAACCTTAACCTATTCTCAATTCCCTAAACCTTAACCTATAACCTAACTTAAACCTAAACCTGTAACCTACACTTATAACCTAAAACCTAAATGTATTCTCAAATCCCTAAACCTAAACCTACACCTAATCCTAATCTCAACTCCTTAACCTAAACTTAGACTTGAAATCCCAAACCTAAACCCGGTCCCGAACCCAATTTCCTAAACCTAAACCTTAACCTATTTTCAATTCCCTAAACCTTAACCTATAACCTAACTTAAACCTAAACCTATAACCAACACTTTTAACCTATAAACTAAAACCTAAACCTAAACCTAAACCTAAAACCTAAATGTATACTCAAATCCCTAAACCTAAACCTACACCTAATCTAATCTCAACTCCTTAGCTTAAACATAAACTTCAAAACCCAAACCTAAACCCGAACTCGAACTTGATTTCCTAAACCTAAACCTTAACCTATTCTCAATTCCCCATACGTATAACCTATAACCTAAACCTAAACCTAACCAAAACCCATAACCTAAACCTAAACTTAACCAAAACCCATAACCTAAACCTAAACTTATAACATATAACCTAACCTTAACCTTAACCTAAACCTAAAACCTAAACCTAAACCTATAAACTAAAACCTAAACCTAAACCTAAAACCTAAATATATTCTTAAATCCCTAAACCTATACCTACACCTAATCTTAATCTCGACTCCTTAGCCTAAACATAAACTTCAAAACCCAAACCTAAACCCGAACCCGATTTCCTAAACCTAAACCTTAACTTATTCTCAATTCCCTAAACCTATAACCTATAACCTATAACCTAAACCTAAACCTATAACCTAAACTTATAACTTATAACCTAACCTTAACCTTAACCTTAACCTTAACCTAAAACCTATAACCTAAACCTATAAACTAAAACCTAAAACCTAAATGTATTCTCAAATCCCTAAACCTAAACCTACGCCTAATCCTAATCTCAACTCCTTAGCCTAAACATAAACTTCAAAACCCAAACCTAAACCCAAACCCAAACCCAATTTCTAAACCTAAACCTTAACCTATTCTCAATTCCCTAAACCTATAACCTAAACCCTAAACCTAACCTAAACCTACAACCTAAACCTAAACCTATAACCTAAACCTAAACCTAAACCAAAACCTATAACCTAAACCTATAACCTAAACCTTAACCTATAACCTATAACCCAATAACCTAAACCTTAACCTAAACCTAAAACCAAAACCTAAACCTATAACCTAAACCAAAACCTAAACTTAAAACCTAAATGTATTCTCAAATCCCTAAACCTAAACCTACACCTAATCCTAATTTCAACTACCTAACCTAAACCTAAACTTGAAAATCCAAACCTAAACCCGATCCCGAACCCGAACCCAATTTCCTAAACCTATACCTATACCTAAACCTAAACCTATTCTCAATTCCCTAAAGCTATAACTTATAACCTATAACCTAAACCTAACCTAAACCTATAACCTTAACCTAAACCTAAAACCTATACCTAAACCTAAACCTAAAACCTAAATGTATTCTTAAATCCACAAACCAAAACCTACACCTAATCCTAATCTCAACTCCCTAACCTAAACCTAAACCTAAACTTGAAAACCCAAACCTAAACCCGATCCCGAACCCAAACCCGATTTCCTAAACCTAGACCTTAACCTATTCTCAATTCCCTAAAGCTATAACCTATAAACTAACTTAAACCTAAACCTATAACCGACACTTATAACCTAAACCTAAACCTATAACCTAAACCTAAACCTATAACCTAAACCTAAAACCTAAATGTATTCTCAAATCCCTAAACCTACACCTACACCTACACCTAATCCTAATCTCAACTCCTTAACCTAAACCTAAACTTGAAACCCCAAACCTAAACCCGAACACGAACCCGATTTCCTAAACCTAAACCTTAACATATTCTTAATTCCCTAAACCTTAACCTATAACCTAACTTAAACCTAAACCTAAACCTATAACCTACACTTATAACCTAAACCTAAACCTATAACCTAAACCTAAAACCTAAATGTAATCTCAAATCCTAAACCTAAACCTACACCTAATCCTAATTTCAACTCCCTAAACTAAACCTAAACCTAAACCTAAACTTGAAAACCGAAACCTAAACCCGATACCAAGCCCGAACCAGAACTTGATTTCTTAAACCTAAACCTTAACCTATTCTCAATTCCCTAAAGTTATAACCTATAACCTATAACCTAAACATAAACCTAAATATAAACCTAAACCTATAACCTAAACCTAAACCAAAACCAAAACCAAAACCTATAACCTAAACCTTAACCTATAACCCATAACCTATAACCTATAACTTAACCTTAATCTAAACCTAAAACCTAAACCTAAAGCTATAAGTGTAGGCTATAGGTTTAAGTTTAGGTTAAGGTTATTTTTCCTTTCATTTGTTTTTGTTCATAAGATTGTTTATGTTTGGATGGATGCAGTTTATGTTTGGATAAATGTAGTTTATGTCTGGATGAATTTACGTAGTTTGGGTTTAGATGGATGTGAATGTGAATATGATGAAATATATTATATAACAGGTGTATATCAGGAAGAATATGATGAATTATATTCTAACAAGTGTATATTAGGAAATTTGAGATGGAATATATTTTTTTTTTAAAAGAGACTTTTACCTACGAAATATTTCGTAGGTAAATGTCTCATTAATGTTTTCTAGCGACGAATATTTTCATCGCTAAAAGTCTTATCCACGTTTTTTAGCTACGAAAATGTTAGTACCTAAAAGTAACCCTTTTCGAATAATGGAAGCCTTTAGCGACGAAGCTTTTCGTCGCTAAAAGTCACATCCAAGATTTTTAGCTACGAAACGTTTCGTAGCTAACAGTAAACTTTTCGTAGCTAAAAGTAATTTATTCAATTTTTTTGAAAAAGTGGTTGCAGCCTTTGATGATGAAAATTTACATTGTTAAAAGTCTCAACCACGCTTTTTAGCTACGAAAATTATCATAGGTAAAAGTAAGCCATTCGAATTTTTTTTTTAATTGTTTGCAGCTTTTGGCGACAAACATTTACGTCGCTAAACATAAGGATAAGACTTTTAACAACGAAACTTTTCGTAGCTAAAAGTAATCCATTCGGTTTTTTTGAAAAAGTGGTTGCAGCCTTTAGCGACGAAAATTTGTGTCGCTAAAAGTCTCAACCACGCTTTTTAGCTGCGAAAATTATCATAGGTAAAAGTAAGCCATTCGAATTTTTAAAAAATTGTTTACAGCTTTTGGCGACGAACATTTACGTCGCTAAACGTCTGTTCCATGATTTTTAGCTACGAAATATTTCATAGCTAAAAGTAATCCATTTGATTTTTTTGAAAAATTGTTTGAAGCCTTTGGCGACGAAACGTTTCGTCGTTAAAAGTCTGTTTTATGATTTTTAGCTACAAAAATTTTCGTAGCTAAAAGTAATCAATTCGAATTTTTGGAAAAATTGTTTGTAGTCTTTTGCGACGATAATTTTTGTCGCTAAAAGTCTGTTCCATGATTTTTACCTACGAAAATTTTTGTAGCTAGAAGTAATCCATTCGATTTTTTTGAAAAATTGTTTGTAGTCTTTGGCGACAAAAATTTTCATCGCTAAAAGTCTGTTACATGATTTTTAGTAACGAAAATTTTCGTATCTGAAAGTAATCGAATCGATTTGCTGGAAAATTTGTTTGCAGCCTTTAGCGACGAACATTTTCCGCTAAAAGTCTCATCCACGCTTTTTAACTACGAAAAGTTTTGTAGCTAAAAGTAATCCATTCAAAATTTTTGAACATTTGTTTACAACCTTTGGTGATGAAAATATTCGTCCCTAAAAATCTCATACACGATTTTTAGCTACGAAAATTTTCGTAGCTAAAAGTAAACCATTCGATTTTTTTAGTGACGAAAATTTTTGTCGCTAAAAGTCTCATCCATGATTTTTAGCTACGAAAATTTTTGTCGCTAAAAGTACGCTTGTAGCGACGAAAATTTATTTCGTCGCTAAAAACCCTATTTCTTGTAGTGAAAGTCTCAGAATGGAAGAGCATGAGACGTTTATGGAGTTTTTCACAAAGTTGAATATCATCTGTAACTCCATGGGTGGATTGGGAGAAAAAGTTCCGGTACCTAAAATTTGTAGGAAAATCTTAAGATTCCTTCCAGAACGATTTAATCCCAAGGTTACAACAATCGAGGAGTGTAGGAACATTGATGAAATGAAAGTAGAAGAACAGGTAGGTTCCCTACAAACTTTCGAACTACACTTCAAACAAATCCCTAAATCCAAAACAACTGTCCTAAAAACTTCTAAGAAAATACTACATGAGGACAGTGAGAGCGAAAATGAAAATGAAGATGAGGAAGTAGCATTGCCGGCACAAAGATTCAGAAGATTCTTTCAAAAGAATCGTGGTCGTCCTTCCAGAGGAAGAAAGGTGAACAATAAACCTTCTATAGGCAAATTTGGTAGAAGAACCAAAGAACCATAGTGTTATGCCTGTCAGGATTATGGACACCTATCAACCGAATGCCCAAACAGAAAAACTAAGGGCAAGGCAATGGCTGCCATGTGGGATGATACTGAAGAGTCAAATTCAAAATCTAGTGACTCAGAAAGCGATGGAGATCAGAAAATATTAAAAATACTCATGGTCTCCACTGCTTCAATCATTCCCACTGAATCTGAGAACGAGAAAGAACAGCTAGCCACTGAATCATTTCCATCTGATAATGAGGAAACAGAAGAAGAAGAAGAAAAGGATAGACTACAAGATGCTTATAATCAACTCTATATTCATAGCATAAATATCCTTAAAAGGCTCGGAATAGCAGAAAATAAAAGTAAGTTGCTGCAACAAGATTTAGATAAAACATTGGAAATCAACACACAATTAATAAATGATCTGCAGCAATATCATATGGATAATGATAAGCTTGAACGAACTAATACCTTTCTTGAAAACGAGTCTGAAAACTTGAACAAACAGGTCGAGATCTTAAAAGATAAAATTGTACTTCTTCAAAATGAAAATCATACAATCCTGTTTGACGTAGAAGAATCCAAAAAGATGGCCAAGATAAACTACAAGTTTTTCCAAAGTGGCGAAAAACTAGAAAAACTGTTAGGAATGGGAAGACCTGGAAAGGATAAAAGCGGCCTAGGATATGAAAAATTTAAGTCAAAGGATGGAAATGCAGCACCTAGAACTGAAAAATCTGCTGCTTTTGGAAGTAAAACCAGAACCTCTCCAATCTATCATTTGTGTGGTGATTCTAGACATTATAAGTTTGAATGCATAACACCTAGGAGGACCCAACCTAACTCTGGTCAGAATCATGTTAACGAATTATCAACCAGAGAAATACAGAACTTCAAAAGTCCTCTTAAGGATATGGATAGAAGCAATGCCCTTGCACCACCACCCAAATCGGTTAACAAAATGAAATGGATAAGGAAGAATTAGTTCAGATTGAGCATCAAAGATCTGAACATGTGCTAAAATGAGGATTCTTTTTGCTGAGCTTAAAATGATATATCTGAGGTCCCTTGCCTCAATCTTTTGTATAAACATTCAAATGTTTATAATTTTGATGTGTACAGTGTGTGTACATAGTTTTTGTTGAGTATACTATTGATAGAAATATGAAAAGTATACTTGGAGAGTCGTCTAAATGCTGAAAATTGAAAATCTTCATCTTCGATATGACCGTCGATATGACATTCTTGATTTATCGATAAAATGTCGATATCACCGACGCCTCTTTAGAATATGAATAATCATGTGGCCAAGAATGATATCGAAGATAGACTCAATAGAATCGACCAGCAACTTCTCGATGTTATCGAAATAATGATCGATAATATCGATAGATGCCGCCCGATAAAAGTCAGCGAAGCAAAAAAGGGGGTTTATTTTCTCAAGGGTTTTGGTCATCTTCTCTGCTCAAACCTCTCGACCAAACCACCAGGAGCCACGTCAAACTACTCAAATCCCTCCACAAATCGGGTAATACATTTTTAACATGTCAAGAGTCCATTCCTTTTTGGGTATTTTTGATTTGTCAGTTTTTTTCTCGTATTTTCCAAATCCTTCAAAAGCTTATTGGTCCACATGGGAAAAGACAAAAGAGTAGCATCCGGTCCGGGGGAGTCTTTAAGAACTACCCGACAAAAAGCGCTCGCCTTAAGGGAAAGGGTGAGGGCTCAAGAACGTGGTACCCCCACTCGGCAAAGATCACAACAGACCTCACGTGGCAAGTCCCTGTCTGAACAACCGACACCTCCTCCAGTTAGCCAACCTACATGCCCAACAAAATACATAGGTAGAAAGCTCATTCACGAGAGAAAAATAGACATATACTGTTTAGCACCTTACAATCTTGAACCCTTGTTTGCTGCAATCGGTTGGTTACTTGTTCTAGACTTCGGGGGACCGTGCCAACTTGAACGAACATGCAACTTCCTGGCCGCATGTCACTCTCCTGTATCTGATCCTCCTTCAATCACGGTCTATCTGGATAGTGATGATGTGTTAATCACCCCTGCCACAATGGCTAATGCTCTCAATCTACAAATGGCTCCAGAAGGCCTTCCTAACATGGATCTCGATCTTCCTGATGTTCGATCTATCGTAACTAACTATCTATATAATGGTTGTGACATCCCTTGGCATCAAGGGAACGGGCTGAAAGCCAGGTACATGGAACCCCGAATTCGGGTTCTGCATGGTATTTTCAACACAAATCTATATCCTAGAAGTATCAATCAATCCGATCTCACGGGTTTTATGGCCATGATAGTATACTCACTTGCCAGGGGGACAAGGATCTACCTTCCGACTCTACTAGTTAATCAGGTGGTATATACTGTTCATATCTCCAGGGATCTTCATCTGCCATATCCCTGGATCATAAGCAGGGTATGCGAAACCATTGGTTTTCCATCTACCACTGATCTGGCACTTCCACTTCAAGTCTTCAATATAAAGAACATTCGAAAAATGGACCTGAGGTTCCAAAAGTACCCAGAGGATGAAGAAGAAGGCATCCAAGAAGGGGGAGCAGAAGCTGGTTTTCTCATTCTGAGGAAACAGAGATGGCGGGAGATGAATCCTCCAGACCCGATCCAGCCCCATCAGCTTCAACGCCTGGACATGCCAAACGATATAAGCTGGACAGGATTGGGGTGATTCAGAGGGATATCCACTCTGTGCATGAGCGGCTGATAGTCTTGGAGTGACTAGTCCATGGAGTACAACAAACCGTCCAACAGTTGGTGGATGTGATAATTTGCCGTCGGGACGACACGGCACCACCCACTCCGTTCCATGATGTTGATCACTACTGGCTATCGCATACACTCCACTCCTAATTCTGCGTATGAATGTTGGTATCTTTTGAATGTTCTATGTCTTCATGAGTGTATGCGTTAACTAACTAATCTGGAGAATCGGTTTTTTTTTTTTTTTTTTTGGTAAATGTATATGTCCATGGTTGGACTGATTTTTTTTTACTTGGTTCTGTTGGGAAATACTGCTTAGTTACTGTTGTCTGGGGCAGTAAACATTTTGGATAATTGTGAATATGGCTGAGTATAATTCTTATTTTTACTGCCGTGATTATGTTTAAAATCCCCTGGTTTATCATATGACTGTTATGGATTGCATGTGATGTCTTAAATGAATATTTTAACTGCTATATAACTGCTCTATTTTATCTAATATGCATCCATAGGTTCTGAAATTGATGTCTGCTTAAACTGAGTTAATTATTATACATCAATTGATCTGCTTCTGCCTGGTTGGTTCTCCCAAGAAATTCAATCTTCAGTCAATATCAACTGCTATATCTTTGTCAATGACTGACAAAAAGGGGGAGAACATTTGCAAACACCACGAACAGAAAATTGTATGGTAGTGCAGGTGTTTAGGGGGAGCAGCTGCATCAAGTGAGGGGGAGTTGACAGTCAGGGGGAGCAGGTACTAGTTGTGTACATGGGCTAGAAATTGTAAAATTATGTAAAAAAACATATACACATAATTTAGGATGTGTTTGTCTAGAATGTTCTAGGGTGTTGTGTACATGGTCTAGAAATTGTAAAATTATGTAAAAAAAACATGTGCACACAATTTAGGATGTACACACAAGTTACATGAGTGTTGTGTCAAATTGTCTACAGAGCCTGATAGGAAGATCAATTCAAGAGTCTGCCTTAACCGGATGTGTGCAAGCTCGCCACAGGTAAATCTAAAGCCTCACATCCCATGTCCTAAAACACCAGCTGAATAAAACCCTTAAAAACGAGTTAAAAAATTATAGGGTTTTAAGGTAAGAAAACTTTTTTCAAAACAGGAAAATCTTTAAGTTTTTCTTGCCTTGTCGATTTTATCGAAACACCTTCGATATGATCGACCTACTCTGTCGATGTCCTCGATGCTTAAACGATATCATCAAAAAGAGGACAAAAATGTCTAGCAACCACATGTATATTCGGACTGATTTATCGATGTTTTGATCCACGTATCGATATCATCGATACTTGAATTTCGAGTTCATCGATAATGGCACGATAAACTCGACAACAAGTTTCCGGCGCCCCTATTTTTTAAAGAAAATTTCAAATTCCTTCGATATATCGATGCTCCTTCCGATATGATCTAAAATTCAATATCGATAAGATCGGAAGTCCATCGATGATATCGATCGTGGGAGCGCATTTCTTCCAACAAATATTTCAGGTTGGTTTTTACTTTGATCGGGGGCCATTCGAGGAAATCGATATTCATATGTCGATGATATCGAGGCTGACTCGATTGGATCGATTCTAGACACAATCTGTCCAACGAGCTTATCGGTAAATCTATAGGATTTAACGATCTCATCGACACTGCCTTCGATAGCATCAATATGCAAATTTCGATGACATCGGCTGACCCTCGATCATATCCTAAAAACCTGAAATATTTCTACTCAAGTCTCTCTCATTTTTCAAGTGTCGATGGATCGAACCTATCATCGATGGAATCGGAGTTCGAAATTCGATGACATCGACAATTGTTTCGATTCATCGACCAGCAGGCAAAAGGTTTCAAAAGCATATGACTTTGAGTTTGAGTCATCGAGCAGACCATCAATGCTATTGAGAATATACGCTCGATGATATCGAACCTGCTCGATAATATCAAACTCAGTCATAAATGTGACAATTTTATATCCGTTGGAACCTTTTGCCTATATATAGAGGACTTATCTATTGTTGCTGGGAGAGAAAACAGAGAGTGCTTTTGTGTGTTTCAACTTATATCTTATATCCAAAGCCCTTTCTCCCAAGGGAGTTCATCCTCCAATCCACCCTCATCATTGATATTCAATAGAGTGGATTGGGGAATGAACTTCCGCATTCAAGGATCCTCCAGCTACTACCTTAATGGCAAATCATTAAGCTGGGATGCCTTGAATGCATAAGATTGGAATCGCTCTATCTTTCTGATAGAAAAACATTTTGAAAGTAGGATTCTATCTTGACCTTGACCCAACCCGAAGCTGAGTATTGGTATATCATTTTGTGTTGCAGATCAAGGGAGCAGAAGACTCTTCGTCAACAAGGAGGAGGAGATCTTCGGCATTGTACTTAACGGGACTCATCAACTTATTTGTAAGTATCTAGAGTCCAAGAGGACACTTGTGATCATTCCTTTGTAGGATTGGGTCTTAAGTAGTTCTCATCCTTTGAAGTCTTCAAGGAGGCCTCCGGCGGGAGTGTACATGGTGGGTGCATTGTGTCGACCCTTGCTCGGTGGAGAGCATAAACATTTGGTTGAAGGTGAACCAGTAAAACCTTAGGTTTTAGGTCAACTGCTGTGAAACCCTCGGGTTTGAGGTGAACCGTGTAAAAACCTCGAGTAGGGTCTTATAGAAGATCCTTGGCCAGTGTGCCTAAAAGTGGGTGCGTTGTGTTGACCCTTACTCGTGAGAGCATAAATAGTCAGCCTCCGTGTAGGTTGTAAAGGTTGAAGGTGAACCTGATTTAAAACTTAGGTTTGAGGTGAACCGTTGTGAAACCTCCTTAGTGAAATCCGATCCACTCAAGGGTTGAGTGCGATTACCAGAAGTAGAGTAGACAAGTCGTAGAACTACTATAAGAATGACTGTGTTTGAGATTGTTATTCTTCTAATTGTGTGATTTACTTTAATATTTTGCATATCTGAATATTTGAGATCACACCTCACACACTTACATAGTCATATCCATCATAAACTAGTTTGCATAGTGTTTACGTCTTAAACAGTTTGTGATTAGATCCTCTACTGGGCTTGGAAGCCAGTAGAGTTATTTTTGAGTAATTTTAATATGTGCCTATTGTTAGGATTAGTGTAATAGGATTTTAAATAAATCATAAAAACCTTTAAAAGTCCTATTCACCCCCCTTTAGGACATATTGGCATATTCTTTCTTCAACTAGTGCAGTCTTCACCGCCATTTCACTTTGGACTTCTCGAGTTTAGTTTTAAAACAGTTTTTTATGATCTTGTTAACCTCCTCTACTTGTTCATTGGCCTGGGGATGATAAGGTGATGAATAGGCATTACGGATACCAAGTCTTTCGTAGAGTCCTTGGAAACGTGCATTGTCGAACTGTTTATCATTGTCAATAATGACTGTGTGAATGATGTCGTATCTATAGATGATGTTCTTCTAGATGAAGTCGGTGATCTTTTGCTTGGTAATTTTGGCCAACAGCTCAGCTTTAGCCCACTTGGTAAAGTAGTTGATAGCTATGATAGCAAACTTGGTTTTACCTCGGCCCATATATAGGGGTCATATGGTATTAATACCCCACTAGGTGAATGGCCAAGGGCCAGTCATCGAGGTTAGCTCCTTGGATGGCTGTCAAGGTACTGCAGTGAATCGTTGGCACTTATCACATTTCCTCAATGTTGCTTGGCGTCTTTATGGATGGTCGGCCAGTCGTACCCCTGTTAGATCACTTTGTGGGCCAATGCTCTTCCACCTGAGTGGTTGCCACATATGTCTTCGTGGATCTCCCTCAGAACATATTCAGCCTCATTGGGTCGAAGGCACCTAAGGTATGGTAAGGAAAATTCCCTTTTGTAAAGGACGTACCCTATCATGATATATCAAGCTACCCAGTTTCCAACTCTTCATGCTTGCAGCTTGTCATTGGGCAATGTGTTCTACTGGAGGTAGCTTATGATCGGATCCATCCATCTCAGCATTAGAGTGATAGGGAGTGCTTCCTTCAGTTCGAATCGGTCGATGCTGGGCTTGGGTAGGAATTCAATCGGGACTGTTTTGACGATGTCATTGTCGGTTGACTCGGCCAGCTTTGCTAGAGCTTTTGCTTGGAAATTTTATGCTCTGGGGACCAAGGCGACTTCACACTTGCCGAACTTGCCAATAAGCTCTTTCGCCTTCTGCGGGTAGGTGATCATCTTCTCTCCCTTGGCCTGGTACTCAGCATCAACTTAATTGATGATGAGTTGGGAATCGCTGTGGATCTTTAGGGCTCGGGCTCCCATAACTTTTACCAGCCTGATCCCGACTAGGAGTTCTTCATACTTTGCATCGCTATTGGATGTCGAGAACCCTAAACCTCAAGGCGTATTGTACATAAGTCTGGTTAGGTGCGACAAGGATTATTCTCGCTCCACTGTCGTTTAAATTAGAAGATCCATCAATGTGGAGGGTCCACTCTTGCGAGTCGATTTCATCTTCATTCTTGGCCTTTTCCGGGGATTTGATGTTGGTGAACTCAAAATGAAGTCAGCCATTGCCTGCACTTTGATGGAAACTTAGGGTTGGTATATGATGTCGAACTCACTGAGCTCAATCACCCACTTCATCAATATCCCCAACACCTCGGGCTTCTGAAGCACTTGACGGAAGGGCTGATTGGTCAGGACCACGATGGCATGGGCCTGAAAGTAGGGGTGAAAGCATTATGATGACACGATCAAGGCCAGCGCAAGCTTCTCAATATGAAGATGGTCTTATCTTAGACCAGTGCCTTACTAACGTAATACACAATAAGTTGCTTGCCTCCGACCTCTCGTATCAGGACTGAGCTAATCGATGCAACAGAGACAACCAAGTAGAGTAGTAATGAAACTCCCTGTTTGGGCTTGGAGAGTAGCGGGGGTGACCCCAGTTACTTCTCGAGTCATTGGAAGGCCTACTCACAGTCGTCGTCCTGTGTCGGCTTCGTCTTGCCTTTCAGTTGTTGGAAGAATGGTAGGCACTTATCAATAGTTCTAGAGACAATTTTGTTGAGGGTCACAATTTTTCCTGTAAGGCACTGGATTTCTTTCATAGTTTTAGGCGAGCTCATGTTTGACAGTGCCTGAATCTTATCGGGATTTGTCACAATTTCCCTCTAGTTGACTAATAGCTGATGAACTTTTCTGAGCACACACCAAAGGCGCATTTGTTCAGGTTGAACGTCATGTGGTACTTCCTCATGATGGCGAACATATCTTCGAGGTCAGCCATGAGGTCTGCCACTCTGGTTCTCTTAACCAGCATGTCGTCGACGTAGACTTCCATAGGATGCCCGATCTGCTTAGTAAATATCTTGTTGACAAGGCGTTGATACGTTACTATGGCATTTTTCAGCCTGAAAGGCATGAGCTTATAGCAATAGAGCCCTTTTATCAATGATGAAGGTCATCTTCTGCTTGTTATGTTCATGCATAGCTATTTGGTTATAGCCAAAGTAGGCATCCATAAAGTTGAGGAGTTCGTGCCTGGCCGTACTGTCGACCGGTTGGTCAATCCTCAAGAGAAAGAAACTATCTTTCAAGCACGCATTATTATCTAGTCGACACATACTCGCCATTTTCATTTGATTTCTTTGTTAGCACGACATTTGTTATCCAGTCGGGATAGTATATCTCTTCAATGAACCTGGTCTCGAGAAGCTTGTCGACCTCTTCGCCGATGATTGCATATCATTCTGGCTCAAACACTCGTCGTTTTTGTCTCATTGGTCAGTGGTCGGGATCGACGTTCAATCTGTGAACCATTACCTTTGGGTTGATGCCGGGCATGTCCTGGTGGGACCATGCGAAGACGTCGACGTGCCGCTTTAGTAGGTTAATAATCTCATCTCGCTAATTTATAGCTAACAACGAGCCGACCTGAATCATGCAGGTCGATCGGTCTTGCCGAGGGGTACAACCATCAGGTCTTCCATAAGAGACCCTCTTTTGATTGATTCTTCTCAAGGGTCCGGAGAGGTGATGGTCATTGTCTATTATTGCGCTTTCGCCCTAAGCGTCGTTGAGTAGCACTGTTGGGCCTCATGCTAATCACCTCTGACCTGACCGACCTCATGCTCGGTCAGGAACTTCATTACGAGGTGGTAGGTAGATACCGTTACCCTTATGACATTAAGGGATGGTTGTCCCAATATTATGTGCAGTAGACTACGAGGAAGTCGATCATCATGGTAGTCTGGTTATGACCCTCTCATTCTGTCACGGGCAGTAATATACTTCCTTCGGAGGTGATTCTTTCTCTTACAAACCCGAGCAAGGGAGTATGGATAGGGCGCAATTTAGACCTCCTGATTCCCATCTTATCGAAGGCGACAGCGAAGAGGATATCGGCCGAGCTACCGGTGTCCACCAAAATGCGGTGCACTTTGTGGTTGGCCACGATTATGGTCACCACCAAGGCATTATCGTGTGGGTGGTGGATTCCTCAAATGTCTTTCTCAATGAAGTTCAAGATGCAGGGGTTCAATTCTTACTCTTTCATAGCCTTGCTAGTGAGGTATATGTGGTGTTTCATACTATTGTTGTTAATACTTCGAGTGTGCGCCCTGCGAGCTCTGTTCGAGTCCCCACCTCCTGTGGGTCCTCCAAATATAGTACGTATTTCACATGTCACTTCATTGTTTTTTCTGTCACCTTATTACTCATCCCATTTATCACGTCGCTCATCCCTCCTTCTATTAATGTACTCTTGTAGGTGCCCACCTCGAATAAGGGACTCGATCTCTTCCTTGAGATTGAAACATTCGACAGTAGTGTATCTGTGATCGCAGTGGAAGTGGCAGTACTTCCTCTTATCTCTCTTGTCATCGTCGACCTTCATCCTGCTCAGCCATTTCAGGATCCTTTTGTTATGAATCTCCATAAGAACTTGCTCGGGAGTCTATTCAACAGAGTATAAGAGCGAAATCTGCTCTCCAGTTGTCAGTTTGGACGTTGACCTCTTCTCGAATCATTGTCCTTTCTCTTCTTGTTGTTGATGGTGGGAGCCTCCCTTTCCTCCTTGCACTTCCTGTCCTTAGTCAAGCTACCTGTGCTCAGAGTAGCTTTCCACAAGCTAAAGAGCTCATCTACATAAAGTACTTTTAGGCTAGGTTAAGGATATCAGCCAAGGTAGTTGAGGGCTTCTTACCAATTGAGAAGAGGAACTTCCCCTCCCGTAAACCAAATATCATAGCAGCCATGGCTATCTAGTCGGAGTAACTATCCACTGGTATCACCTCTTCGTTGAAGTGAATAATGTAGTCCTTTAGTAGCTTGTCTTCCCTTTGGGTAACGGTGAGGAGGTGGGTCGCTGGCTTCCTTCTATCCTTCCCTCCGATGAACTACGTGATAAAGGGCTTTCTTAAATGAACAAAGGAGCTAATGGACTACGGTTTTAGCTGCATGTACCACTTTTGTGCCTCTCCTAACAACGTCAAGGAGAATGCTCAGCACATTACTAAGTTTGAAGTGTCGTGTAGCTCCATCCATGCTCTGAAGGATTCAAGATGCTCAGCCGGATCTCCGGCTCCAGAGTAAGGGGTAAGCCTAGCTCAGAGAAATTTGAGGTCCCATGGGAACTCGAGCGTGGTACGCCTGTTGGATGTCACCGAGCTGCCCTCAGATTTCTCTAAGCTTGGCTTCCCATGGGACCTCACTCTCTACGACGACCTAAAGGGCCTTCCCACGCCTCCTTTTCTCTAGAGTGTGAAGCAAGTCAGAGTCTGTAACTACGGTAGTTCCTACGGTATGTGCAGAAGTCTGGCTATGCAGCCTATGTTGCTGCTTTATCACGTGGGAGTTGTGGAGCAAGTGAGGAGGTCAAGACAGTTCGGTCGATGCACATGCTTCTGCACCGCAATCAGGAGGTGGTTGTTGCCTCTCCAGTATCTGCATTATCTGGTCGACGTTGCCAACTTCAACCTAATTTTTCAAGGAGATTAGTCGACCTCCCCTATTGCGAGACCTCTGTGCAGTCGTTGTAGAAGGAGGGTCGGTATGACATTCTGAAGGTGGATCGTGGAGATTATCAGGTTATTCCTCTGGCACGGGGGTTTGTGCCGCAATGGCGGACAAGGCCCTCTTCCTCCCTTTAGCCATTGCAGAGTAGACAAGGACACGATAAATAAAATCGAAGTGGCTTCACTGTAGCTTCCCACAAACGGCGCCAAATTATTGATGTTACGATCCGATTATCCCTGCTAACCCATCGTGTACTTGCAAAACTAAGTGACAACGAGGGTGGTCATAGCTAGGGGCCCTCCGATGCCTAAGTTAGAAATAGCACACAATGGGCATAGTCGAATTAGGGTAATTGTGCATATCTTTCCCCATGGGGAGGGTCCTTATTTGTAATCCATTGACACTACTTGCATGCGTATATGGCAATGAATCTGCTGGGTAGATGTATCTCATAGAAGGGATCTTTCCCAGGATATGTCACCCTTATCTTGGTATGATCCTCGATGGAGATCTCAGGGAGGTAATCCTTCCCATAAACGGAAGGGATCTCCCCTAGTGGTCAGTATCTAAAGTTGATAGCCAAGGGCGACCTCTAGGTTATTAGTTGAGATCTTGCCGACCAAGGTTGTCAACCAAAGTTGATGGCTGAGGTTAGGTTTAATAGTTGAGGCTAACCTCTAAGTCAGTGATTGAGGTCAATCCATGAGGGAGGCCCTTGGTCGATGTTGGTCCTTGAGGTCATCTTTTAAAGTCAGCATATCAAGCCGCCCCTTAGGTCGCAGTCAGCATCTGAGACCGAGCTCATGCCCGACCTCCAACCCGAGTTGTTTCCCTTCGACATTTTCATTTTATTCCAACCGTTGGGTAAGTCCAATTTTACCTGTAACAATAGAAAATGGGTTTTATGATGTAAATATGAAAAGGAAAAAAGAACACAATTTTCAAATGAAGGAAAATATAAAGATAATCTTAATCCAAGGCTATCCGGACCCACCATATGATAACCAAATAGATGGATAGAGTGGATTACCCACATGTGGGCCCCACTTTAAAATAAATACAGGAAGCTAGCGGACATACAACATCCATTGCTATCAACTGTTAGAAAGGAGAAGCCCTTTTCTGGGCATTACAGAGTTGCCCCACTCGTGGGACCCACCATGATGTATATGTCTCATCCATGTCGTCCATCCCTTTTGCTAGATCATTTCAGGCAATGGACCCAAATCTGATCCAGATCTTAGGCAATCCACACCATAGAAAATAGTGGTGACAATGGTACCCACTGTTGAAACCTTCTAAGGCCCACCTTGATGTTTGTATGTAGTGGAACTTGCCCAATCAGGGCTTATTGGGTCCCGGTGAGGTCGCTAACCCGATGGATGGAGTGGATTATCCAAGCGTGGGACCCATTTAATAGAAAGAAAAAAACTGGAGCAAGACAGCGTCCTCTAGATGTTGTTGCCCATCAGTGGAAAGGCGAAAGCCCTTTTGGGGCAAGGGCTAGGGACCCACTTATGGGACCCACCATTATGTATGGTTTTAATCCACACCGTCCATCTGTTTCAGCATATCATTTTAAGGCCTGGGGCCCAAGTTTCACCCAGATCAAAAACTCATATGTACAACACCAAAAAGACAGTAGGTTACCTCCTTTGGTAATAGGAGGTGGTCCAAATCGTGGAACCCACTATTGATGCAAAAATCTGGTTCACCCTCGCTGAGCTCCGATCACTTGCACCGAGCCCTGTAAGCCTACATAGAAGGAGGACAAAGGAGACCCTGGCTAGAGCAGGGCACCCTCCGATGCCAAAGTCAGGCTAGGAATCTGGGTCTAAGTAGTGTGGGTAGGTTTTGGGTGAGAGATTTTGCGTACTTGTATCTGCAAATAAATTCCCTATTTATACCGTTTCATTGGAGTTAACGTGTCTGTCGTTCTCGGCACGATCTCTGCCATTATGCTGAAGTTAAGCGTTTGGAGGTGTTGGCAGTTACCCTGAGATTGTGCGCTGGAAATCACTCCTTCCATGCCTTACTGGAGATAATTCCTGAGCGTGATTATAGGTTGTTCCATCTAAGCTGACCCTATGCTCTGACCCTTACCAAGGATGATTCGAGTCCACGAGTAGGCCAAACTCGATTGCATGTTGATGAGGATATGGTCGGGGTCAGAGGTGGGATCATGTAATGACTTCTTTTGGGTTACAGGCTGACGTAAAAGCTCCACAAAAGAACTTGGAAGCTCAACACTGATTGTTATGACTAGGTCGGGGTAGGTGAACCATTGCCGAGCCATGGCTCGGCTAGTTTAGTTTTGTTGTCCGACCTATTATGGCGAGGCCATTTGATCGGGCGATCCGAGTTTACTACTATTAGGGTTGGCCCAAATTTACCCATAACAGAAGCCCCCTACTCTCTGAGTTCGAACTCGGACTCAGGGAGTAAATGCTTGGGGAAATGTTTCGTCGTGCCCTCCATAATGATGAGCTAGCAAAGTTGAAACAAACAACCGTAATCATGACTTTATGTTGTCCAGGCACCGTATTGCAACAACGACTCTTCGGGTATAAGCCCATGGTTGACAAACACATGGCAATGGTTAGGGATTCGAATCACTTGGACAAGTAAGGTGCTACCACGTGGATGTCGAAAGGTGGAGGGCGGACTATACATTAAATGTTATTCAGTGTGAGCAGCACACGAGTCGGAGGATGTAATCTTGGGCTAATGATTTACTGCCACGTATACCAAAGAGCTTGGTTTCCTGCCACTTCAGCTTCACCAACAGCCGTCTGTCATGATTACAGACAGCCAACTAAGGCTATAAAACCCAGTTTCCATTTTCATTTGGATCCTCCTACTTCTACTTCTCAGAGAGTTTATGTTGTCAGTCGTCTTCCGGAGAGCGATTCTTTGTGAGTTCCTCCCTTCCCCATCTTTTTCCAATTTCCTTTAGTGTTATCATGTCAAACGAATCTAACAAGGTTCAGGAAGTTCAGGCGGTCAGGAATGACTTTGAGCTGGAGAGCACCGATTCTGGGCGTAAGGGCTCAGAGGGTCCATTCGAGGCAATACCCCTCTAACCTCCTACCAAGAAAACTGCGGGCCGAAAGGCAAAGGCTCATGCCAAGGGGACGAAGAGGATACCTCGGGATCCAGCCGGAAGGGCCAAGGCCGAGCCTTTAGGTGCCCGATCTGAAGTGGTTGTCCCTGGGGGTTTGGTTCTAGTTGAGTCTCAGATGGCTCAGATCTAAGTGAATTACCAGATTCTCGACTCCGTACATATCAGAGCTCCTTCCCCTCTTGACGCCCTAGGGGACCCGGCTGAAGGGAACATTGCAATTTTCATTTGTGCCCTCTAATGTGGGCTCCAGTTCCCGATTCACCCCTTTGTGCGCGTGATGATCGCACGTCTAAAGCTAGCACCAGGTCATCTCGTACCCAACGCCTAGCAAACTTTGATAACCTCCTACATTATTTGGCGTTAGCTCAAAAATCAAGAGTTAACGCTAGACGAATTCATGTCCATATACCAGACAAGCATGACTCATTTGAGTCGTGCTGGTATAACTTCTCGGCTAGGAGGCAATGCGCCCCTGGTCTCGTCACTAGGCTCCCGTCTTCTAATAAAGATTGAAAGAACAAATGGTTCTGGGCCTCAGGAGAATGGGAGGCACCTGTGTCCAAAATCGGCACTCTGCGGGTCAGAGTGCCCAGGAAGTTCTCCACCCCAGGTTGAATCTCTTGACATGTCTGCTTCGCTTTAGATTTCTAGTCCATTCATTTTGTTCTGATCTCTTTCTTCTATCTACAGATTATCCGAAGGGTCCTATTAAACTCTCTTCCTTCCTCCAAGCCCAATTCATCAAGGCCAGGATACTTAAGGAAGAGCAGCACATCTAGCACAGCATCATCATTCCAGACAACCTTCTCCAATCCGAGCTCTGTAGATTCAAGCCCTTCCTGCTGTCTTGGGTGAGTTATGCGATCTCCTTGCGGATCTTGATTTTTTTTATGAACATTCCTATGAGTCGAGCCATTTTGTTCAAGTATGGCCAAAGCTTCAGGATGCAAGAGGAAGAGGGTGCCTCGTAATATTAAGCGCTGAGTCTCGCCTGAATATCATGATGAGGAAGAAGAAGGCTACCCCAACCACTGTCAAGCCTATTGCCACCCCCGAAGTTCCTCCGACTACTCCTCATCGCCCACCACGAATAGAGAGGGAAGTGGTTGGAGAGACCACTGCCATATGCCCCTATGACGATAGGCCTAAGTGGGAGTTCATGGCGGAAGACGAGGGCCCCATTCTTATGCCCACGGATGTGGTTTTTCTAGTCGACAGGACCGACACCTTGGCCAGAGGCGATGCCACGCCTAAGGCAGAGCCTCAGACTTCGGTTACTAGCGGCGTTTGGGGAGGTGTTGAACTAGTTCCCCCTGTGAAATCTGGAGTATATCCTCTGAGCTATCATATGTCTCTCATGGTCGACTAGGCAACAAAGCATGCGCCTGAGACGTCTATTGCGAACACCCTAACCCATCAGCCTGAATCGTTCGTTAACAACTTTACCTCAGTTTGTTACACAATACGCTTTCACCTTTACTCGATCTACTCACTCTATCTACGAGTTATTTCTGACCCCCCCCCCCTTTTTTAGGCATTGCCGATATTTGTCTTGATCAAGGAGATTCTACAGGCGTTAACCCAGATTGAAAGGGAGAAAGTCGAGTTAGAGAAGCTCATGAAGGCCTCGATCGAGGAATAGGAGAAGTTGAAGGGCTTGGTAGTGGAGGGCCAATTGAGGGAGCTGATGCTCCAAGGAGAGGTCAACGGGTTTCAGTCCCGCGTGGACTCAGTTGAGTCGAAGCTGGTGGGTACAAAGGCCCATCTAGCACAGGCAAAGGATGATAACACTCGGCTTGTGGCTGAGCTAGGGCAGGCGAAGCTTGACACTGCTGAGGCCTTAGCTGCGCAACATGCCAAGCTCGAAGCCTCGGCTGTTTCAAGAGCTACTGCCGCTGCTGAGGAGTTCAAGTCTTCAGCAGAGAAGTCTACCGAGATCAATAAGATCTATTATTATGCTTTCAATGCCTGCCTAAGTGACGTCAAGGGACTTTACCCAGACCTCGACCTCGACGCCTTAGCAACTGATGACGCTGAGGATGATCTTGTCGACCAACCCCCCAGCCCTGCTGCCGACCCTCCACCTTACGCCGGTTAATTTCTCTCTTTTTTTGTAATCAGACATCTTTGGCACTTCAGTGCCTAATCGATTAATATATTTAGCTGACTTTTTGATTGATGGTTCTATTCGTTGAATACGGATTATGCTTGTGAGAGTTGTCAAATGACGAGCCGACCTCTTCTTTAAGGGTTAACTCATCGAAGGGTTCCATCTCTGCACATGAGAAATGGTCCTTCATAGCGTGCTCGGATGACGAGGCGATCACCTTTTAAGTGATCGGCTCATCATCGGGATTTTCCTTACCAGGAAGTTCCATGTTGGCTATGTAGAATAACTTGACTTCATGTAGAAAACTGCGTCTTTTATTCAGAATGCAATCATGACAAGTAGTCCCGACCCTTACATTGATTTCCCTAGGAATAGAAGATCTTTAAGTGCTCAGCATTCCAGGGATGCGGCAGTGGTCGTCCTTCCAGGTCCTCAAGACGGTAAGACCCAGGTTTGGCCGAGCTAACTACTTGATGGGTCCCTCCCAATTTGGTCCTAGGGATCCTACTCCAGGCTCAATTGTGTTTTAGAACACACGATGAAGGACGAGGTCTCCTTTTTGAAACCGCCTCGTCTTAACCCTAGAGTTGTAGAAATGGGCAACCTGTTGGTGTCGAGCCGCAATCCATAGTTCGGATGTATTGCTTAACTCCTTAAGTAAATCGAGGCTCATTGTCATCTGCTTGGAGTTCTCTTCATCCTAATAGGTTTGCACTCGAGCAATGAGAAATTTTATCTCAACGAGGACAACCATCTCGACGCCATAAGAGAGGGAGAACGGGGTTTCCCCGATTGTTGATCATACGGTAGTTCAGTATGCCCATAACACGAATGGGAGCTCTTCGGCCCAGGCGCCTTTTGCTTTTTTAAGCTTGGTCTTGAGATGACCCTTTATAATCTTGTTTATTGCTTCCACTTAGTCGTTGTATTGAGGATGCCGAGGCAATGAGTAGGCGTTTCTAATACCGAGTCCTTGACACATGCCCTTGAATCTATCGTTGTCGAATTGCTTTCCATTGCCTGACACAATGGTGTGGGGGATGCTGAACTAGCAGATGATATTCTTTCAGACGAAGTCTGTCACTTTTTGCTCAGTGATCCTAGCGACAGGCTCAGCTTCAACCCACTTGGTGAAGTAATCAACGGCCACAATTGCATACTTAGTTTGTCCTTTACCCTGGGGCAATGGTCCAATGATATCAATCCCCTACTGAGAAAATGGCAATGGCCCGCTCATGGGAGTCAACTCCTCTGCTAGTTACCTCGGGACGACCACAAACCTTTAGTATTTGTCACATTTTTGGGTGAAGCCTCTAAAGTCTTCTTGAATTGTTGGCTAGAAGTATCCCAGGTGGATAATCTTCTGGGCCAGAGCTCAGCCACCAGAGTGATTCCCGCAAATCCCTTCATGGGTCTCTCGGATCACGTACTCTGCTTCATCTGGTCAAAGACACCTCAAATATGGCAAGGAATAACCTTTCTTATACAACGTATCTTCTATGATTGCATATCGTGTTGCTCTGAGCCTCTGACGTCGAGCCTCCAGCTTACCCTCAAGGCTCTTGCCATCCCTAAGGATTCAATTATAGGATCCATCTAGCTTGTGGCTGTCTGCACAGGGTAGACGATCCCTTGGTCGAGGCGATTGATGCTTGGCTCATTGAGGAATTCTATGCGGACAATCTTTAGAATGTTCCCTTTGGTCACCCAGGCCAACTTCGCGAGAGCATTTGCCCAAGAATTCTCAGTCCTCGGTATTTAACTGATATTGCAATCTTGGAACTTGTTCATAAGTTTCCTTGCTTCACCCAGATAGGCTATCATTCTAGCTTCCTTTGCCTCATATTCTGCTAATATTTGGTTCACGATGAGCTGAGAGTCGCACCAACTTTTGAGGAATCGGACTCCCAAGGAAATTGCCAATCAGAGCTCGGCTAGCAAAGCTTCATACTCCGCTTCATTATTCAAGGCTAAAAAACCAAGCCTTATAGCATACTGAACAGTTGTCGAGTCAAGTGTGACTAGGACAATTCCTTCTCCTCCTCACTTTGAGTTTGACAACCCGTCTACAAACAAGTTTTAATCATCGACTGTCTCTACTATCATTTTGGCATCCTCGACAAGTGAAGGTACTTGGAGGGTCATGAGGTTCGGTGCTGAACAAGGAAGTGCACTCGAGTCAGGTGCTTTAGCTTCACTATTCTGAGCAGTGAACTCCACTATGAAGTTGGCCACTGCTTGGCCCTTGATGGCAGTCCTCGGCCGATATTCGATGTCGAATTCACCGAGCTCTATAGCCCACTTGGTCAGGCGCCCATATACTTCAGGCTTCTGGAGTACCTGTCGAAGTAGTTGGTCAGTGAGGACGATTATCAAATGTGCCTGGAAGTACGGGCGTAGTCGTCATGCAGACACCACCAGAGCTAGAGCGAGCCTCTCTGTGCTCGAATACCTTATCTCTGCCAGGACCAGTGCTTTGCTGACATAATATATCGGGTGTTATTTTCCTTCGGATTCTCGGACGAGGGCCGAGCTTACTGCCAAGGTTGAGACTGCCAAGTAGAGGAACAACGGTTCTCCTTTCACTGGCTTCAACAGTAATGGTGGTGACCCTAGATATTGCTTCGGCTGTTAAAATACCTGCTCACAGTCCAAGGTCCATTCTACCTTCTTATTACCCTTCAGTTGCTGGAAGAAGGGGAGACACTTGTCCATTGCTCTTGAGATGAACAGGCTAACTGCAGCTACTCTTCCGGTGAGCCATTGGATCTCCTTCGTCATTTGAGGCGAGCTCATGTCAAGGAGGGCCTCGATCTTATTTGGATTTGTCTCAATACCTCTTTGGCTAACCTGAAAATTGAGAAATTTTCCTGAGCCCACACCAAACACGCATTTGGTTGGGTTCAACCTCATTTAATACTTTCGTTGAATAGAGAAAGTTTCTTCGAGGTTTGATATGTGGTCGACTGTTCTAATAATTTTCACAAGCATGTCGTTGAGGTAGACCTTCATGGTTCGGCCAATCTGGCGAGCAAACATTTTATTTACCAGTCTCTAATATGTGGCCCCAGCATTCTTAAAGCAGAAGGTCATGACTCGGTAATTGTAAAGCCATTTATCCGTGACAAATGTCGTCTTCTGCTTGTCCGAGGGATGCATTGCTATCTGATTATAGCCAGAGTATGCATCCATGAATGTGAGTAGCTCATGCCCGGTTGTGCTGTCGACTAGTTGATTAATTCTGGGGAGGGGGAAGCTATTCTTGGGGCAGGCTTTATTCAAATTGGAGTAGTTTAAACAAACACTCCATTTCCCGTTGGCTTTTTTGATGAGTACAGCATTGGCGATCCAGTCTAGATAATGGATTTCTTCGATAAAGCCTACCTCGAGCAATCTTTTCACCTCCTCGGCGATCGCAGCATACCTCTCAGGCTTGAAAGCCCTTCTCTTTTACTTGACAGGTTTGTGCTCTGGATCCACATTCAATTTGTGGACCATTACTTCAGAGGCGATGCCAGGCATATCTTGATGGGACCATGCAAAGACATCTTTGTGCTATCGCAAGAACTCCATCATCTGCGCTCGTTAATCAATGGTTAATGATGATCCAAGCTGGACCATTCTAGTCAGGTCTGTATCGTCGAGCAGAATGGTTAAGAGATCCTTCATAGAGGAACTTCCCTCTGAGGGGTCTTCTATGGGGTCGAGCACATCAACTGTAAGGACTTGCTTTGTCGAGCCCTTTTTAAATGTTCTAGCATAACAACGTCGAGCCTCCCGCTGATCTCCTTGGAGGTAGTCAATTCCTCCAACAGCAGGAAACTTCATCATCAAATGGTATGTGGATACCACTACCCTCATAGAGTTAAGTAATGGCCGTCCGATGATGACGTTGTATGTCAGCGGTGTGTTTACCACCAGAAAGTCTACCAACAATGTGACTTGATTTTGTCCTTCTCCTGCCATGACCGGGAGAGAGATCGCCCCTTCCGAGATGACTTTATCGCCTGCGAAGCCGTGTAACGGGGTTCGAATGGGTCGGAGGCGAGATCTATCAATACCCATCTTGTCGAATGCCTCGGAGTACAAGATATTGGCTAAACTCCCTGTGTCAACCAAGATGCAATACACCTTATGATTGGCTATCTTCATGGTTATTACCAAGGCATCATCATGAAGATGTTGAATTTCGCGTGCGTCATCTTTTGTAAACATCAGACTGCACAGACTCATCCGAAGTTCCTTGCTCGACTTGTTAGCTAAGTGGATGTAATGCTCGGGGTCAGTACTTTGAGCGTGAGTTTTTTGGGATTAGTTTGAATCTCCACCTCTGGATGTCCCCCGTATATTGTCCAGATCTTAGTAACATCGTCTGTTGCTCTGGTCGGCTGCTTATCCTTCCGAGGTTATTTTTCTTCCTTTATACACTGACGCAAGTGTCCCTTATGAATGAGAGTCACGATCTCTTCTTTCGAGTCGACACAGTCACTGGTGTTGTGCCCATGGTCACAATAAGCGATAATATCTGCATTTGTCTCGCTGACCCGCTTCTATTTTCATACAGCTCGGCCAATGTAACAGCTTCTTATCTCGGATATCCAGGAGGATATGCTCTAGAGATGTATTGAGAGGAGTATACGAGCTGAATCGACTTTTGGATTTTCTACTCGGCCTTTGGCTACGGGATCCATCCTCATCTAACCTCTTTTTGCTCATGCTTGGCTGGAACGGTACATCCTTGCACTTTTTGTCTCCGGAGGAGTTTCCCGCATGATGAGTCCCTTTTCAAGAGCTAAAGAAGTCCTCGACGTTCGAATATTTTTGTGATTGATTCATGAAGTCTCCCAGCATAGTCGAAGGGTTTTTCCCTATCGAGAACAGGAATTTTCCTTTCTTGAGCGTGGAGATTATTGTTGTCAGAGCCATCTTATCCGAGTAGCCGTCGACTTGCATCGTCTCTCCATTGAATCGGAGAATGTTGTCCTTTAAAGCTTCCCCGTCTTTCTGCTTGATGGTGAGTAGGTGGGCGGAAGGTTTCCTGCGTTTCTTCCCTACGATGAACTGTGTGAGGAACGCCTTACTAAGCTTAGCAAACAAGCCAATAGACTTCAGTTTCAACTGTCGGTACTAGCCTCACGCAACTCTAGCAAGCGTTATCGAGAATGCTCGACACATGATTGGCCCGGAGACTGACTAGAGCTCTATCCATGATCAATAAGACTCCATGTGCTCGGTAGGGTCCCCGAATCCCGAGTAGGGTGTGATGGGAGGCATCCGAAACCTCGGTGGCATCACCGCATTCATTATCTCGCTAGTGAATGGGGGTTCAGTCTCCTCCATTATTGGTTCCACGGTGGTCGAGGTCTGAGTTTGATACATCCGACGCATTGTATCGATCTGTCCTCGTAGTTCTTTAAGCTGAGTCTCCCAGAGATTTTTATTCTCGGCCACTGCTTCCTGAACTTTGTCAGGTTCAGGAGTCCTTCTGTGCCTTCTCTGTTCCAATTCGTGGTGGAGATCAGTCAGAGCCAGTGTTGATGTCTCAGAGACATGCATCTAGGCTCGGTTCGATGGCTCTCGTAATCGCATTGGGATCCGAGCAAATGCTCCTTGGAAGGCATCTCGGGACACTACAGGGGCCTGACATTCTACAACCATCAGAGCATTTACCTCCTGATCCAGAGGTGGATGTTACCTATTCATTGACTGTCTCATATGGCTGACATCACTGACCAGCATCTCCATTTGGTGCTATAATTCTTGATATCTACCTCCTCGATTCCTGGATCGCTACGTAAGCTCCATATGCACGGACTTATCTGCAATCCCAAAGTCGAGTTCCGAGCCCTAGATGGCTCTAGATTAATAATAGCAATTAGTGTATGCATTTTCTTGTTTCCTCTTATCATTTCTCCTCGATGAAGTAAGAGCAGTTTTTTGTTCAAATTCCCACAAAAGGCACCAAAATGTTGATGCAAATATTTGGTTCACCCTCACCGAGCTCAGAGCACTCGCGTCGAGCCCTGTAAGCCTACACAGGAGGAGGACAAAGGAGACCCTAGCTAGAGCAGGAGACTGTGAGACCCGTATCGTAGCCCGTACCATTTTGTAGGCTTCTGTGGTCCTCCCGGTCGAATTTCGGTGAGCCACGATCTGTTATCGGCGTTTGCGCATGATCCTAAGTCGTGTCCCTTATATTAGAGTCAGCTCGACTCAAAACTTGTACCCTTGCGACCGCACGGTCACCGCGTATTACGCGCCGAGGCGATACCCTAGCCAGGAGATGAGGGCCCGTGTTCAGTTAAAGGAAAATGCCGCGTGTTGCAAATTTCCAAAAGAATGTCCCATCAATCACATCAAATGTCAAGTATACATCACATCACTCCCATCACTCATACCCATCCCCAAGTACAACTACCCATCCCCAAAAGTTAACTTTCCATCACTTCACCCCATCACTCCATCACTCACATCCTCTCTCTCTCATCTCTCTCTCATGTTTCTCCCAAGCTCCATGAGAGCAACCCACGTCCAAGCAAGCTCCATGAGAGAGCTTTGTGTGGCCCACTCCCTACCAATCAATGCAACCCTTCAAAGCCGATCTCAACCGTTAAAATCCATCCCTTGGAGCTTTAAATCGCATTCATGGAAGGAGGAGTCTGAGAAGATCAAAGGTTGGAGATTTTATTTGGTGATTTTGATGGTTTGAGGGCCCACATATGGTGAGACCCATCTTAATGTATACTTGTATAGGGAGGGCCCATAATGGTGGGGTCCCTCCCCTTCTCACCGGTCTTTCTCTCTCTCTCTTTCCTGATGGTATGGCCCATCTTGAAATATGTATCATATCTTTGTTGGACTGTCCGGCGGATGGGATCACTGCCCGTCTGTCTAGATATGCCCGGATGAAGGAAAACATAACTATCAGCTTGATGCAAAGTTCCTAGTGGGCCACCACGTGTGGACCCACCTCAATATACGTGTTCATCCAACCATCCATCCGCTGGACGCGAGGCCACCGACCACACAATACGTGTGTTATATCACCGTTCGTCCAGCGTCCAGGCCTGGATGCTAAAGTGTATATGTATGTATATATACATATATATATATATATATATATATATTATCTGGTGGGCCCACGTGAGACCCACCCAATATATATATATATATATATATATATATATATTTATATTTATATATTATCTGGTGGGCCCACGTGGGACCCACCCAGTATATATATATAATATATATAATATATGTAATATATAATATATATTTATATATCATCTGGTGGGCCCTAGGTGGGACCCACCCATTTGATGGAAGTGGATTGGCTGGTCTATCACCATACCCGCTACTTGGCTGATTAGGACGTCAGCGGGACGGTTGGATTACGGTCGTGATCCAGACCATCCGTCCAAATTTCTTTTATGGGCCACGCGTGTGGACCCCACCATGATGCATGCTTTATATCCCAACATCCATCATCTGGATGGTGGGCCAGTAATCCACGCAGCTACTTAGTTGCTGTATGTCAGTAAGTTCCGTAGGATTCTTCCACCATAATGTATGGGTTGTAATCCACTCCGTCCATCCGTTTGGGATGTGGATCCCACTCTGATGTATGTGAGACATTTAAACCGCCCATCCTTTTGGCAAGTCCATCTCAAAGCTTGAGATTAAAAAAATGAGGCAGATCTGTAACGACCTGAAAATTTCCGTACATTGGGTCGAGCACCACCTCGACCAGAAATCACGTAGGATTAAATCCTTTAGAAATTTAACAAAGTTAACTAAGTACTAAACTCAATTAGTTATGAAATCCGTTAGGATCGCTTTAAATACGATGCAAGACCCAAAACTTGAGAACAAGTGACGCTTAGGTTACCCTAAAGTTTAGAACCAAACTCATTGAAACCGCTTCTCGGAGAATGAAACGGTATTAGGTGTCCGGATCGCATATCGGGATTCGATTAGCCCGAAGTTAAGGAACTAGGACCGCCCCACTGGGCTTAACAATCATCTCAAAAATTGGCCTTATCCGATATTCCACGGCCATTCGTTTCGAATCGGAGCGAGGTAGTGTGAAAAACACTATTCACAAGCCGAAATAAATATCGGAATAGTGATCGGCATCGTTAGTTGACGCGTCGGATTAAGAAACACGACCGTCGAATCGGACAAATTACACCCTCGGATTAAGAAAAATTTCGGGAACATTTACATGTACTCGGAATTTCGATCGTGGCCCATGACCGTCGAAGCCGAAAGTGGTCCGCCACGTGCGATCTGCGCATCCGAATGAGTCAAAATGTAATCCCACGTAGATCCATTGATGATAAGTTTAAGTCGACGTTTGGTTAAAGAGGCCTACGAACTCCCCTTTTGGTGGAAAAGCGCCGAATATCCTATATAAGCGATACCCATGAACCTAAGTCTATTCTCGTAATGTTTGAGGCTATAAAAGGGGCTTAGAGCAGCCCCTCTCACACCCATACGAATTTAGGGAGAAACCCTAGAGGGAGAGAGAGAAAGAGAGGGGAAAGACTTGGAGATCGTGCCGATCTTCCTCCTGTGCCTTTGACTTGCTACACGGCCTACATCTCTCTCGATCTAGACGCCCGTATTCGATCGCCTCATTTGAAGGTAAGAAAACCTAACCCTAGGTCGAATTGAGGTGGAATCTAGGTAGGATGTATACCGACTAACCGATTCCGCTCTTTAGGCTAGAAATCGCCGTAGACGGAAGATTCATCACCCATTCTTGATTAGTTGTTTCAAAAGCAAAGGTGAGGACTTTAAGCTTATAAGTTACGGTTTTCAACGCTTTCAATGTCGGATAATGGTAGATTCATGATCCGCTTGCAATTGCACATGTACAAAGTGCTTTCCAGTTTCTGTTTTGATTAACGGTGTGAAATATGGAATTTCACATATTCGGGTATACGTAGAAATACCGTATACGTATTTTTTTGGACAATTGCTTGACATGTTTATTTAATGTTTAATTATATAACATATGAATAAAATACTAGTTTGGCTGAAAGGAATCGCCAAATTATATATTTACTTGTAAATGTGGTATATGTCGAAATTACGTATTGTAGAAATACCGTATACGTATTTCTTTTGGAATAATGTTTAACATATGTATTTAATGTATGATTATACAATACATGATTAAAATACTAGCTTGGCGAAAAGAATCGCCGAAACCTATGTTCCTTTGTAAACACTATGTATGTCGAAATTGGGTATACGTGAAAGTATCCTATACGTATAAAAAGTCGTTTGATGTGTTTGCTATGTTTATTTGTTGTATGAATATGTTGTATATGTATAAAATACTAGCTCGGTAACGGGACAACCCTAGTACACACTTCCCTAGCATACGTCATGTATGTTGAACTATTGCATTCCACGTGTTGGTGAATTCACTTGTGAGTGTAAGCGCTTAAGTGTTAGAATCTTAGGTAGGTGCTGAGGTGGGATTCTTGATTGCCTTAGAGTCGCATAGGACACTCTCCATGTGGTTGTTCACTCTAACCACTCGCCTACGAAATGTAAGTATTTGTATACTTATTTACATAATGCTTTATAACATGCTTTTGAACATGCTTTGTGACTTGTTGTTAACATGCTTCATGTTATGCTTATATTATGCTTGCTAGTGTTCTGGAATTACCATGCTATCATGCCTTATTTCACATGCTTTGGTTAGGATTTGACTGAGCTTGGGACTATGTTCGTAGTCCAGGCATCCGGTATCAGACTTGAAGATGTGGTTGGGGTTTCGTTCCGCCACGCACGATGTGTTGGTGAACTCGTGTCGTACTTCGGTTGGCGATAGTGGTTGGCCACACGAGGTGCTTTCGCCTCATATCGCCCAACTTGTTGTGCGCTCGAGCTAGCCGAACATGTAAGAACCGTATGCCTTATGTATGTTCACAATGTCCGGTCGCTAATGCTTGAACCTGGGTACCAAACTTACCGGTGATAATCCCGTTAACCATGGTACCTCGATCCGCTAAGACTCATGAGCCGGGCATGGTGGTATGGGACACCGTGTGGTCGGTTGTCGACCTACTGGCCCCGGGGCTACGTGCCTCCCGTAGTGACAGTGAGCAACTCAACTCGTGAGCCGATTATGGTGGTATGGGACACTATATTCGTGGCTGTCGGCCTACACCGATAAGGTGATGGGGAGTGGTGCGTCTTTGTGCAATATTGGCGACCCTTTGTAGTGACCACGAGCATATTCTCGAAGTTGCGGCGTGCCTTAGGGTTCGCCGCGACATATAGAATATGAACTAAAGGCCTGTTTACGTATAGTTGTATCGTGATGAATCGTTTAAGGGGTGATGGGGAGTGGTGCAACCTTTGTGCGTAATGACCACTGGCGACCTCTGTCGAGTGACCTAGAAAACACACTATCGTCGATATTAACTAGGGTGACGACCCTAGATTGGATCATGTTTGGATATGATACAAGGAAGGTACCTTAGTTTCCCAATCCTGCTTGTTTGAAATGAATTAATTAAAAACTTCGGTAATCATACTCATCATGCATCGCATGTGCCCTGGAAGATGTGGAGCAACCTTTGTGGGATGTAAGCATGCGCGAACGTGAGATGGTGTCGCTTGAGGGAGTACGTCGGAGAGGGCATCCATCATAATTGCATTCATACTTGCATTAATCGAGTAACTAGGAGTGTTTGATTCTTGCTTTATCATTCTTGCGACCGTATTGGTAACATGATAACTTATGTCTTATCGTTCTTGAGTTAGCTACTCACTCCCACGTTACGGGACGGTGTGTTGCGCACACCAACCGGACTGTCTCGGGTTTAGCGATCCGGCTATTAGGAGGGAGGCGGTCGACGAGGACCAGGAGGAGTTCTCGTATATGCCGATTATTGGCGGCCGACTAATTGCATGGGATGATGGGATTTGAGAGATTGTATTTAGTTATTTTGACATTTTGTTTATTACACGGACATGTATATTGTGACTCGAAGGATTCATACTCTGGATAATGAATCATTTATTTTGTTTCTTTACATACATATATATACGATCAGTCCGCTTGCTTTTATACTCGATCTGGAGTATGAATTCTTGCTTTGGTATAATCTCATTCATGTTTATTGCGCTAACTCAGACAACATTTAACCATCATTGTGTATGTTGCATAAGTGATGCGTTGGAACTCGGGAGTTGAGTTCATACTCGACCCCCGATTTTCAGGGCGTTACAAGATCAGTATGTTAGGTGGACCACACTACAGAAACAGTGGAGATTGAACGTCCACCATTGAAACCCTTTTTAGGTCACAGAAGTTTTGGATTAGTATGATATTTGTTTTTCTATTCAACTCAGGTCATTGTGACCGTATGATCTAGTTGGATGGAAAATAAAATGGTGGGCCCCACGAATTTAAACGGTGAAAATCATTATCTCCACTTTATTGTGGTATGGCCCAGATGATCTTTCTATGGGATTTATTTTTTGGTAATACTCTAAAATGACCTTTAATTGATGTGTAGGCCCCACCTTGATGTGATGTATGTTGGGCCCATTTGAGAGCCCCTTTATGATATATTTAAGGCCCACATGATGCGGCCCGATTTGATGTTTTAGTGTGGCCCATTGATGCAACCCACTTGAGGCCCATTGGTGCGGCCCATACATGAGGCCCATCATGATGTATATTTGAGGCCCATGTGCAGGGCCCACCTGTGAGTATATAGGTTCATGTGTAGGGCCCACCTATTGTGTATTTGAAGCCCGTGGGTTGGGGCCCATTGTGATGTATTCAAGGCCCATGGGCAAGGCCTGATGTGATGTGTTTATGGCCCATATGATGAGGCCCATTAAGATGTATTTTCGACCTATGTGATACGGCACATAGTGATGTGTGTCAGGCCCATGTATTGTGGCCCACTTGATATATATGAGGCCCGTTGGTGTGGCTCATTGATACAGCCCATGGTGAGTGTATGAGGCCCTTGTATGAGGCCATGGGCCCATGATACGTTTGGCTCTATGTGGTCTACTCCTTGGGAGCAATGTTGGTTAAATGTCCACATTGATGGGCAATGATGGTTCAATGTCCACATTGTGACCTTCCCTTAGGCCTTGTTCGGCCGATTATCGAGGTCGATTCCAATTGTCGAGACTGATTGTTGAGGCCGATTCTAATTGTCGAGGCCGATTCTGATTATTGAAGTCGATTCTAATTGTCGAGGCCGATTATCAAGGTCGATTCCAATTGTCGAGGCCGATTGTTAAGGCCGATTCTGATTATCGAGGTCAATTGTTGAAGCCGATTATCTAGGCCGATTGTTGAGGCCAATTCCGATTTCGATTGTCGAGGCCGATTGTTGAAGTCAATTTCAATTCTAATTGTCAAAGCCGATTCCGATCGTCGATTGTCGAGGCCGATTGTTGAGGCCGATTTCGATTCCGATTATCGAGACTGATTCTGATTGTCGAGGCCGATTGTTGAGGCCGATTCTGATTTCGATTGTTGAGGTCTATTCTGATTGTCGAGGCCGATTCTGATTATTGAAGTCGATTCTGATTGTCGAGGCCGATTCCAATTGTTGAGGCCGATTATTGAGGTGGATTTCGAATTCGATTATCGATGCCGATTGTTAAGGCCAATTTCGATTATCGAGGCCAATTGTTAAGGCCGATTCAGATTCTAATTGTCGAGGCCGATTCCGATTGTCGAGGCTAATTCCGATTGTCGATGTCGATTCCGATTGTTGAGGCCGATTCCGATTGTCGAGGCCGATTGTTAAGGCCGATTCCGATTCCGATTATCGAGGATGATTTTGATTGTCCATTCCAATTGTCGAGGCCAATTATCGAGGCCCAATGTGATGTATATGTAGCCCGTATTTGAGGTCCATTGTGATGTGCATTTGACCCGTGTTTGAGGCCCAATGTGATATATATGCGGCCTGTATGAGAGGCCCATCGTGATGTGTATTAAGCTCACGAGTGAGGCCCATGGTGTTGTATATTAGGCCCTTGTGTGAGGCTTGGGTCCACTATATGTTAGGCTCTATGTGAGTCATTCCTTGGGGGGCAATGTTGGTTAAATGTCCACATTGTCGAGGTCAATTGTCGATGCCGGTTATTGATACCGATTATGAGTATGTGACAGCATAGCATCATGATACATGCCCATAGGCATTATCTGCATGTTTGTTATGAGATGTGGTTGACCATTACATATGTCATTGGGCAGGTTATTATGAGACTCCCTGATAGGAGGAGGTTATCTCACCTGAGCGCACGGTATGCGTAAGATTGATACATGACTGGATTGTATGACTCGTGCATCTTGCATTATGTGTTGCGCTTACTGTATGCCCTAGCGACATCAGAGCCGTAGCCTCCACAGGCATATCGTGGATTGCCAGATAGGACACTGGAAATCTGTTATTAGCATCGAGCTGCCACAGATGGCCCTGGGTGAAAATCCTTAAACCTCTGAGGCCAGGAGATGCTCCAACGCCGAGACCAAGTAGATATATATGAGCGCATGAGGGCCGTATACCAGTAGGCCTCGTCTCCCACTGTATCATGGTCAGTTGGGAGGGGGTGTGACCTTACCCGCCTAAGTAAGGGGGTAGTATCTAGGTTGAGTTTGACCAACTTGAGGAATGGGTCAGCTATCGATGAGTCGGGCCCGATATTGGCAGGTGGATAGTGAGGTCTCTTCCACTTACCCAATTGTACGCTCGGATAGGGGCGGCAAGCTGGCATAGAGTGTAATAGACCCCGGTGATGATCCAAGAGAGGAACCGTATCAATATGTGGACTTGTTGAGCAGGAGTTGCATACTCATTCATTCATTCATTCACTATCCACTGGGCTAGTGGTGCACAGCTATTTATTCGTGTACCTTCGCAATGGCCAGAATTTCAATTGGGGCGCGCGACTAACCTGAGATCAAGAGTTTACCACATTGAGTCTGACTATCCAAATTTAGGTATGGGATTGGTTTGGATAGAAGTCCTTTGTGGTGGACCTTGTAGCCTGCGATACTACGTACATCATCCCGACTTAACACTTCAGATTCGTCATTTCATTCGCATCACATATTGCATTGCATCCTCATCACATAGTATTTGGCTTACTATCTCTGCATTACATAGATGATCTACACTACTTCCTTAGTATATGATATTAGTTTATTATATTTTTGCATCGCATAGCCTGGATAAGGTTGATGGTATTTATGGGTATATCAGCATGCTTTCGCATTATTCTGATATTGTATGATTTATGGGCTTGTCAGTATTTCTCTCTGATTACTCTGATATTGCTTACTTGGCACTTACCTTGTGCACACACTTTCACCACCCACTAAGCTTTCTATAAGCTTATGCATGATGGATGTGTGCAGGTGGCGTTAGGTTGCAGTAGCGTTGAGCTTGGAGCATGCAGCGGACCTCTGGAGATTTGATTTTCGATATATGTATTTTCCTTTTAGCATTGTATTCAAATGATTATATTAGTGGATATATGATGATGATGTTGCCTTTGCGATTTGGGTAACTTGTGGTTATGCTTCTTATGAGATAAATGTACGTTGAAAAAAAAATCTTCTTTGTAGGATCCCAAGATCGGAATCTGGCGTATGGGCACTGGGAGCCGAGAATGGGGTACTACGGAGGCTATCGGCACCGGATTCGGTGATCGGGATTCCTATGAGTCTGATCTCCGGGTTTGGGGCGTGAAAGGAACCCTCCGATGCCAATGTCAGGCTAGGAATCTGGGTCTAAGTAGTGTGGGTAGGTTTCGAGTTAGAGATTTTGCGTACTTGTATCTACAAATGAATTCCCTATTTATACTGTTTGGTTGGAGTTAACGTGTTTGCCGTTCTTAGCACAATCTCTATCATTATGCGGAAGTTAAGTGTTTGGAGGTGTTAGCGGTTACCCTAAATTGTGCACCGGAAATCACTCCTTGCATGTGTTACTGGAGATAATTCCTGAGCGTGAATATAGGTCATTCCGTCCGAGCCAACCCTATACTCCGACCCTTACCAAGGATGATTCGAGTCCATGGGTAGGCCCAACTCGATTGCATGTTGCCGAGGATCTGGTCAGGGTCAGAGGTGGGATCATATAATGACTTCTTCTGGGTTTCAGGCTGACGTGAAAGCTCCACAAAAGAACTTGGAAGCTAAACACTGATTGTTATGACTAGGTCGAGATGGGCGAAATAGATAGTTTAGTTTTGTTGTTCGACCTATTATGGCAAGGCCATTCAATCGGGCGAGCCGAGTTTACTACTATTAGGGTCAGCCCAGATTTACCCATAACACCCACCATGATGCATTTGTTTCTTCCTCACTGTCTATCCATTCTGCCTAATCATTTTAGTTTCTAGGCCCGAAAATGAGCGGACCCAAATCTCAGGTGAACCACACCACATGAAACAGTGAGGTAATGTCATCCACCATTGAAACCTTCCTAAGGCCTCTTGCTGTTTACTTGCTATCCAACCTGTGTCACAGGACACACAGACCTAGAGGAAGGGGATGTGGATTTCGTGCGAAAGGCAGTTCCTGTGCCAGGAGTGCAGGTGGGGCCCACTAGGCTGTTTGTGATAAATCCTCACCGTCCATCTATTTCGTGAGGCCAAAAATGAACCGTATACAACGCTCAAGTGGGCCAAAAACATGATAATTGAACGTCCACATTTGAAATATTCATGGGGCCACAAAAGTTTTGAATCATGCTAATATTTGTGTTTTCGGTTCATCCCGGTAGGAATGAAGTTATTAACGGTATGGATGACATCTAAACATCACTGTTGAACCCAGGGAAGTTTCAATGGTAGGAATTTCCCTAACTACCTTTTCCTTTAGTACGGCCCACTTGAGTCTTTGATCCTATTCAATTTTGGTCTAATCTCCTAGAATTACCTCACAAAACGGATGGACGGAGTGGATTCTTGACAAACATCACGGTGAGCCCACCTAAGTTCACAACACAGGAACTTCCTGTGAAAGGCTTTCGCAGGAAATCTGCGTCTGGAGGAAGGAGAACACGAATATTAGCTTGATCCAAAACCTATGAGGGCCATACGCGTGGGCCAAGCTATATGGCAGCTTGCCTTGGCACGTTGTCCAAGCAGGGGCCCATATCATGGGGCCCACCTTGATGTATGTGTTTAATCCAGACCATTCACCCCTTTTCCTAGATGAATTTAGGCCTGGGCTTAAGGATAAGGCGGGTCCAGACCTTAGGTGATCCACAACATGGGAAATAGTGGGATAATTCTCATGGCCCATCCATAATGTTTATTTTCCATCTAATCAATTCATAATGTCACACAGATCTGTACAAGGGAAAACCCGATATCAGCTTGGTCCCACATGGCTAGGGTCACAGGACGCCCACCATGATGTTTGTATTTTATCAACGCTGCCCATCTGCAAGCAGGACACCATAATGTATAACATTTCTGATTCATCCATACCGTCCGTCTGTTCTTCCATGTCATTTTAGGTCATGAGTCCATATATATAAAGTCGATCATATCCTTAAGCGAGCCACACCAAAAGAAATAGTGGGAATTGTGTGCCTACCATTGAAAACTTCCACGAGCCCATTGTAATGTTTGTTGCCACCCAACTTGTCAATGGGGTCTACCGTGGACCCTACCATGGTGCATGTGTTTACTTAAGCCATCCCAAGTAGGTTCCACCTTGATGTATATGTTATATCTTCACTGATCATTCGTATTACTAGATCATGTCATATGCAAAGGCCCAAGTTTATAGTCTATTCTAGTCTCAACTGGGACATGTATACCCTTACATTGTTAGAGGAAAGTCCCACTCTCTATATGTCAGGCCATTTAAGGTCGATTATCAAATGATATGTTTGATAACATGCCAGGGTCTTAACTTGATTGGTCGACACGGATAATATGCTTAGTGTAATGGATACTAGCCCATACACATTGTTTGTATGCCTATTATGAATGACGATTGATCATATCATACATCTTTTTGGCATGAGTTACTTAGGGGACCAGTAAGAGACAGAGTCACCCTGCATGATCGCACAGTATGGACAAGATTGATGCATGACATGGATAGTATGATTCATGCATTATGCATTATGTGTGACATGTTGCATCTACTCCCTAGCGACACTAGGGATGAAGTCCCTTAGCCTTGTTGTGGCGGACAGATGATTTTATGGACACTAAAAATGATTGAGGTTATAGGGCATCACAGGCGTCCCTGCATGAAAGTCCTTGAACCATGTGGTACTAGTAAGATGCTCCAACATCTAAACCGAGTGGAATTATAAGCGCACGATGGCTGGACACCGATAGGCCGTGTCACCTAATATGTTGAGGTTAATTAGAAGGGGGTTTGACCTTACCTACCTAATGGGACTCGATTAGTGGGCCCCTCTAACATATGCGAAGTCCCAAGTTTATGGTCGATTTTAGTCTCAACTAGGTTCGCTATCGACGAGCAGGGTGGGTTTCCATGTACCACTAACGAGACAGATAGTGAGGTCTTTTGCACTTGCTTGGTCTTGTGCGCGATCGGTGGCAACCAGTGTTAGAAGTGTACTATACCTTAGAATGATCCAATTGTGAACTATTCTAATATGTGGACTAGTGGAGGATTGGTATGTTGCATTGCATCCTTAGCATATGAAATTTGGTCATATAGGTCATTGCATCGCATAGCCTAGGTATGGCTTATAGCATTTATGGAGTTGCCTGTTTAGTCATCCATCATTTCCATTTACTCTGATATATGTATGCTTGTCCCATGCATTGCATGCGCATACACACACACTCTAAGCTTTGTAGAAAACTTACGTTATTTACGTGCGGGTTATAGTAGATTGCAGTAACATTGAGGTAGGAGTATATGCTTAATCTTTTAAACTTTTGTTATATCATGTATTTTGAAAAGGCCTAGCTATAAGTCCTAGAGGGGGGGTGAATAGGACTATGCCAAATAAAACTTATAACAGCGGAATTAAAGTGAATATGATAGCCAAAATAAATCACAATGCAGGAAAGTAAAATAACCTCTAAAATCTGATCTTGAGGGATTGATACAAATGTTGTTCTAAGGACAACCTTTCACCAAAAACCAAAGTTTATGGTAGGACAACCTTATTTCTAGAAAGATCTTTGTATCAAATCTCAAACCAAAGAGGAATACGTGAATTAAGCACAAATTGAACTAAAGTGTAATCACAAATGTATTGTTCTAGGGATGACCATACACCATAAAAATGGCGGGGCAACCTTCTTTGGAACAACTTTAAAGGAAATTTAAATTCAACAGATAAAGGAATAGCAGAAAGTAAATTCTAAATTATTACAAAATTCCCACAATGCTTGAATTAAATGATTACAACATTCACCACCACACATACATCCCACAAATGAATATTAAAGATTAGAAATGTAAATCATTCAACCACAACACAAGGGATTATAGTGGTTTTTACTGTGTTCACCAACCGTTAAACAACATGACCACAGAATGCTACTCCCTCCTAATATCCTCACACGGGGGATATCGGCGTTCACTCACAAAATAGGTTTTCACAGTTCACCCAAAACCTTTACAATTGTGTCTTTGTTTGTGGGCTTACACAATAAAAAACCCCATACGAAGTTTTCGACTCTCCTCGGATAACCAATACAACAAGATTTTTGGCAAATCTTGAAAGAAACCAAAACAGAAAGGAATTTACAATTAAATGTAAAATACCTGAATATCTCCTTCGTTATGTACCGGTAGAACCAAATCAGAGTAAATAATTGAATGTTCAAGTTCAATGTCCAGTACTCAATTATAATGGTTCTAGTTCTAATAGATTTTAAATTAGACCAACTAGGGCTTGTCTTAATTGATTTTGATTCCAAAGAAAGGGAATAACAATTCCTCTTATCAAATTAGATTGGAATAGTAGAAATAAAATCAATTAAATAAAGCTAAAAAAAAGAGAATATAAAATAAGCACACTTAGCTTAGATGGAGCACAAAATTATCTCTCAAAAGTTTGACGAAGATTGGCTTAAATGAAATACTTAATTGCTTGAATTCTTCTGAGTTTCATGCTCTATTTATAGGTGAGCAGATCGCATCTTCGACTGGTCTAAGGAGCTCTTCGACTAGTCGAAGAAATAACAGATTTAAAAAAATTCGGGCGCGATAAGCTTTGACGGTTCTTTTGGTCGAAGGCCTCCTTCGACTAGTCGTAGGTCTACTCGGCCCGGTCGAAGGTCTCCTTCGACCGGTCGAAGACCTTGTAAATTATCATTTGGACTTTGAATCGAAGATTTACGACCTTGGTCGTAGAAAGCGATCGACACTTGTTCCTTCGGCCCGGTCGAAGACCTCCTTCCTGTCAGTCGAGTCTTTAGAAGCAATTTATACGAACTTTGTAACAAACCTACGACCGATTGAGAAATTTCTTGGTGGTCGAGCGAGCAGGTAGGACTAGTCGAAGAAAGCATAGGACAAGTCCCGAACCGCCCTAAACACAAGTGTCATATACATATGACTTATGTATCCAAAATGGCCTACTTCTAAGGTCAACCTATGGTCATTCAAACCTCAATAAAGAAGTAAGGACATTGAAAACATTAGGAACAAGTGACCTAGAAGTTTAAGCCTTGAAGTCTTGATGTAGCTCAATCTCGAAAGTGACTTGAGTTCTATACGAACTACTTTGTACTCTTCTTGAAGTCTTGTACTCTTCTTGAAGTCTTGTATTCTTGAGTCTTGTCTTGAGAGCAAAGTATGAAGTCAAGGTTGAACTTTGTACTTGTAATCTTTTCTTGTTGTGAGCTTTGCTTGTTATGAATGTTAAAATTTAGAAAGAGTTTCACTAATGCAAGTTATATAACAGTGTTTTTGTCACCACTAATTTGACAACATACAGGGATATAAACTATAGCACTTACATATTTCCCTTTCAGCACTATACTTATACAGATATTATAGTGGAAATGTAATGATGTTTTTTTTTTGGTCCACTTATAGTTATGTTTCATTATATATAAAAAAATTCATATTGAAAATCCTCCTTGTGAGATCCCAAGATCGAAACCTGGCGTATGGGAGCTAAGAACCGAGAATGGGGTACTACAGAGGCTGTTACCGCCAGATTCGAAGCTCAAAAATTTTGTGAGCTTGTTCACCGAGTTTGGGGCATGACTAAAGTTGGTATCAGAGCATAACTTGGGAATACCTGCGAATGGCATCACATATCTACTAAATGACCTTAGATAAATTATCATTCACTACGTGATTGTTGTGAACTTAGAATGATTAGGATCCCGATCTCAGTAAAACTAAAAACTCACCCTAGGTTTCCACTATGAACCTAGTTTAAAATAAGATTCCCTATTGTAACCCTATAAACTCCCGAATAGACACCAGACATGTGCACATTTGAGAGTGATCCAATGTTAAGGGATTCTTGTCCTTTTTTGTAGGACGTGACACCTAAGATAGCTTCTGGCAGACCATAGGCAAGGGCTAGTACGTCTCGTCGGCCCTAGCTCCAACGATGACCGTAAGGCAGTTCCAACAAATGATGTGCGTGATGACCTCCATAGTGAACCACTAGGGGAGGTGATCGACTGATACACCTGTCCTTTCCTAGTAAGATCTCACCTGTTCTCTACTGAGGAATTTTAAACAGATGGATCCCCGCATTTTCAGAGCGAGTCAGACCCAGCAACAGTAGAGAGATGGAGATTTGAGGTAGGAAAGATCTTCACTACGATCTAATGCACGTTTGAGTAACGAGTTCCTCTCGCCATCTTCCTTCTTCAAGGAGAGGTCGAGTTGTGGTGAGCTCAATGGTCCAGACATTAGTCTTAGACTTCGAGTAGACTTGGGAGGAATTTCTGGATCGATTCGACAAGAAGTTCTACCCTGAGCATATTCAGGAGCAGTGCGCTCGAGATTTCGAGACTCTGGTGCAGGGAGATGTTCAATGGAAGAGTACGAGGCACACTTTATTAAGCATGGGCTACGCCCTGGACTACGATCCTGAGTCATTGGACTCAAGCTTCCCTCGCTTGAGGACATGAACGGTCTCAAATTCACGAGACCGATTGGGCGGAGACGCAGATGGCTCAAGACCAGGGTGGAGATATGAGACGCAGATGGCTCAGGACCAAGGTGGAGATATGGAGACCTCACCCACAGTTGTAGAGGCAGTAGTACAAGCTACGACAGCAGTAGTAAGGACCATAGAGGGGACATGCACCTCCTCAACAGGCTCAGGGCAGGTTCTATGCAGCCCAACAGGATCCTTAAGTAATAGGAGGAGTTGTTAAGGGTATAGCCCTTGTCTCTTCATGCATAGCACATGTTTTGTTTGACTCTAGTGCATCTTATTCCTTTGTATCTAAGATTTCTATTGATCGATTGGTTTGCCGTTAGAGCCCACGCGGAAGGGTTTGTCGGTGTCAACACTCTTGGGGAAGACCACAACATTAGGTTTATTTTGCTCATCTTGCCCCATCCTGATAGGAGATACATTTTTACATACCAACCTATTTGTATTGTCGATGACCAAATTCGATGTTATCTTGGGCATGGATTGGTTGGCCGAGTATCATGCCATATTATATTGTTTTACAAGGACAGTCACCTTTCTTATACCCAGTGTGCCGTAGTTTCAGTTGGTAGTCGAGCCTAGAGGAGAGCAGTTGCCAGCCCTAATGTCTTGTGCCATTGAGGAGCTGGTTGCCTTGTGCATCAACCAGTTGTCGGTCGTTCATGATTTTCCAGATGTATTTCAAGAGATTCCATATGACCTCTCTTGCTAGACTCCCCCTTTCAACTATGATTGTGGGGTTCCCTTTTATAAGCATTTGGAGAGGGACACGTAAGGTTGGATGGTTAGGTTTGGTTACTTTAAGCCTAGGATGGAAGTGTTGACTTATCATGTGAGTTTAGGCTTGGCATAACACAACGGAAGAGATAATACCAACCAAGCCTCTATTGGAGCTTGTATAAGCCTACTGAAGAGATAAGACCAATCGAGCTTGTGATGGATCGCCAGACTCACCGATTGCATGAAATGACGCTGAAATCTAGAAGAAAAAAAATACCACAATCAGCATTGACAGCATCAACTTTATGCAAAAAAATTGGCACTCGGCAAAGCTGACACTCAGCTGGCTCAATCTAAACTGTTAGTTGATTTTCTATGGGGATTTTAGTCATGGATAACTACTCGGATCAAGGGTCACAAAGTTATCAAGCCACGTGGTTGTCTTTTGATTATAGGGTGTCTACACATCCCTCAATCTTTTTTCCCTCCCTCTACCTCAGGGCTTAGAAGAAATGAAGAAAGAAATGAGGGAAAGGGGTATTTATATCCCTAAAAATTTTGTAACTTAATGCAAGCTGTCAGTCAGGTCGACGACAAGTGTCAGTTGGACCGACATGAACGACAATCAGCCAATCGAACTGACAAATGCCAAATCTATCATGCATTTGGGCTAATTAGGTCAGTTTAGCTAATAAGACCCAAATCGTCCTGTATTAGCTTAGCTCACCACTTCGAGGTCCTAAGGGTTGTGTGGTGGGGCTTATCATTAATTCTAGGTTGAGGAGTCTTGTCTTTGGCGAGTTTAAATGAGGATTTCAAATGTCCAGATGCTAAGGATCGATTGAATGTATCACCTTGATTAATCTCTTATTTAAATATTCAATTTGATGTGTTTTTAGGGTAAGCTCTTCCTAATCAGACGTCCGAGTCTAATGGACCGGGGATCCGGTGATTCGAGTCCCATAAGGGCTAGGCTTAGATTCAATTCGTCAACGTACAAGATCCAATTACATTATGGGTTCTCGAGTTTAAGGCTTCACTTTTAGACCTTAAGACTTTGGGTTTCAAACATGTGCACGCGCATGTGCAAACATGTGTAGTTATACACTTCTTTGAAAAAATTTCCAAGCAACGCCCGAGGACATTCGATACCCGAGTATCGGAAGTCTGGGGTGTTACAAAGTGACATGGCACTAAAATACATTCTACTAAGAATTGAATCGTATTCAGGAACTTAGTCCAGGAAAACATCAATAAGGGTCTCTTGAAGTTCTTAAGCAGGAACTAATGGGCATCAATTGGGATCAATTCCCATCAACAGCCCTGGTCAACACTATCACAACCGACTTCATTGCGACCGAATGACCCTCAAAAGGGAGTTAAATGCCAAGCACTCGTAGATTTCTTGGCTGGCCACCCCATGAGGGTCGATGATCAAATCACATCAGAGGAACTAGAGATAAGTAATGTCGACCTATTCCCATGGCGACTCACATTCAACGAATCATGAACATGAGATTCCATTGAGGCAAGGATAATCATTATTTCACTCACTGAAAGAAGGGACGAATACACATTCCAGCTTGTGTTCGACTGTATAACAATCAGGTTGAATACGAGGTGCTTATTATTGGCTTAGATATTCTGCTATAGTTGGAGCCATGACCATCGAAATCAGTGACGACTCATTATTGGTCTTGAATTAGTTGACAGGAAAATACAAGTGCACAAGCTGGCATTGTTACTGTGATGCCCCAAAACTCAAGGGTCGAGTAGGAACTCAGCTCCTGAGTGCCACGTGTGCCCTAACGGGCATCATGTGCATATTAATGTAGAGTATCCTGTGGGAAATGGAGAGTTAAACTAAGCATAAAGTAACATTAAACCATATGAAAAATTAAGTGCTACTAATGAAGTAAATATCCAAACGTAAATCCAAACATCCAAAATATCATCCATCAGGGACCTAGTCCTATCTATACAGTAATATCGAAAAGACTAAGGCCCTGACCCAATCCCGCGATCACCAACCGAACTAGAATGGCCCACCAAAAGTCTGGAAGTATGTTCGCTCCTCCTCGTTGTCTACGCTGGCATCCTCCAGCGCATCTTGCTCCATCATCCCTGCATGTATGACAGGTTCTGGTTAGTGTTTTAAAACACCATCCCAAAGTGGGTGTGAGGCCCGTATTCTAAACCGTATCGTTCCGTAAGCTTCTGCAATCCTCCCGGTCGAATTTCGGTAGTGTGTGACCTATAATCAGCATTTGCATACAACCCTGAGTCGTATCTTATATTTCATAGTCGGCTCGACCCGAGACTTGTACCCTTGCGACTACGCCGTCACCATAGTTTCGACGCCGCGTCTCGCGTGCCAAGGCGATACCCAGGCCAGGAGATATGGGCCTGTGTTCAGTTCGAGGAAAACGTCACGCTTTGCAAAACTCAAGAGAACATGTCAAATCAATCAATCAATCACATTAATCAAGTACACATCACTAGTCAAGTACATATCACATCACTCCCTTACCAAAGTAACCCCAAAGTCAAAGCAACTCATCCCTTTCATGTCAAGTACACATCACTCCATCATCCATCCCTCTCTCCTTACAACCCTCTCTCTCTCTCTCTCTCATTTCTCTACCCATCTTCTAAGCCACCATGAGAGCAATCTTCCAAGCTCCCCAAAGAAGCTAGTATAGCCCACCTTCCTACCACCCAATCCCACCATCCAAAGTCAATCTCAATCGTTGAAATTCACCCCTTGGAGCTCTATATCGCATCGGTGGAAGGAGTCCAAGATCTAATGGTGGGTGTTCATCATCTCAATTTTGATGATTTGAGGGCCCACATATGGTGGGACCCATCTTGATATATGCATTGTATCATGGAGGAGCTCATAGTGGTAGAGCTCCTCCCATCATCACCATTCTATCTCTCTCCCTCTCTCTCTCTCTCTTGATGTGTGGCCCACCTAATGTACACGACACATCAAGACCGTCCAGGGCCAACAGGCCCACCGGATTGTATTTTATGTATGCTAGCCACTCGTGGGGCCGACCTTGCTAAACGTCCAGCAGGTGGCTGGACGGTCCAACGTTGCTGGCACTGTCCAGTAACCTGGATAAATGGAAAATATAAATATCAACTTTATTAGCGGGCCACACATGTGGACCCACCTTGATGATGTGTTGGATCCACATCGTCCAAGCAAGGATAATGGGTCCCAAGCAGCATGCAGCTTTTGTTACATTATCGTCAGCAAGTTTTGTGAACCCCATCACGAGGTATGTGATATATCTATACCGTCTATCCACTTTCCTTGGACGTGGGGCCCACCTCACACACGTGGCACATGTGAGGGTGGGGCCACCTTATGCATGTATTCTGCATCCGCACCGTCCAGTATTCTGGACGGTGGGACCCTCCCAACCATGATGTATGTATTTTATACATACCATCTATCCATTTTTCATATGGTGTGGGACCCACCCACACGTGTGGGGTGGTACCCCTTGATGTATGCATTTAAATCCACACCGTCCGTTTTGGACGGTGGGCCAGTGCTGAAGGCGTCAGCAAGTTGTGTGGGTCTAGCCATGAGGCTGTGTTATATCCAAACCGTTCACCCATTGTAGGTGTGGGACCCACCCACACGTGTGGGGTGGGCCAACCTTAATGTACGCTTTACATCCGCACCATCCATCCATGGGACGATGTTGGCCAACTTGATGTAAGTGCTTTATCCACGCTGTCTTTCAGTGGGCCACACCTTGATGTATGTGGTGTATGCACACTGTCCAGCAGATCTGGACGGTGGACCACACCTAGGTGTATTTATTATATCCACATCGTCCAAGGGGTGGGGCTCACCCTGGTATATGTGTTTTACCCAAGCCGTCCACCTGTTTTGCCAACATGGGACCACCATGATGTATTTGTTTCATCCACACCATCCAGATTGTGCTGGACGATGCTGGACAATGTTTAGATAGTGCTGATGTACATGGACAATGTTTAGGTGGTGCCGATCATCATTAGTGTCCCCCGTGGTACCCACCATGATGTTTTATCCACTCCATCCGTCTAGTAAGGGGACGTGGACCCCACCTTGATGTATGTGTTTCTCCAGCCGTCCATCCATCTTACAGGACGTGGACGGTAAGTCCCGTAATGATGTATGTGTTATCTACACCATCCATAGGACGGTGGGCCCTACCGTGGTGTATGTATTTTATCGACACCGTCCAGTTGGGACGAGACCCACCTAAGGTATGTCTTATATGCACGTCGTTCATGAGCTACGGTCCACCATGGTATATATGTTTTATCCTTGTCATCCACCAGTTTTCGAGCCCATGGGATATGACCAATTGCGATGCATATGAGACCCACATGTAGGGCCCACATGTTATGTATTTGAGGCCTATGTGTAGGGCCCACCTGTTGTGTATATGAGGCCCATTGAGCGGCCCATTGTGATATATGTTTGGCCCATGTCATATGGCCCATTGTGATGTGTATTAGTCCCATGTCATGTGGCCCATTTGTGATGTGTATTAGGCCCAAGTATGTGGCCCGTTGTGATGTATTTGTGGCCCATTCGATAAGGCCCCTTATGATGTATTTGTGGCCCGTATGGCGAGGCCCGATGTGGTGTATATGTGGCCCTTGAGTGAGGCCTAATTCGATGAATGTGCAGACCGACGTAATGTGTGATTTCACTATAATGTATGTAATGATGTTTATGTGGGCCACTGCTTGGGAGCAATGTTGGTTAAATGTCCACATTGATGGCAATGATGGTTAGATGTCCCCATTGTGACCTTCCCTTGGGCCCATTGTGAGGCTCATTCTTGTTATGAGTAGGCTGTCTAGGCCCATCTTTTATATGAGGAGAGTACACTCATCTTATAACATGCTTAATATAACTTCACAATCCATGCCTATGCGCATCATATGTATGCTTGATGTGAGGAGTGATTGATCATAGCACATGCTATTGGGCAGATTATTATGGGACTCAATGATAGGAGGAGTTGTCCATATGAGCGCGCGGTACGCGCGGGACTGGTACATGACTGGATAGTGTGGCTCATGCATCTCGCATTGTGTGACATGACCACCATACGCCCTAGTGACATTAGGGTCGTAGCCTCCACAGGCATGTCGTGGATGGCTAGATGGGACATCAGAAATTTTTTCCACATGGGGTGATATAGATATACCTGGGTGAAAGTCCCTAAACCCTCTTAATTCCAAAGGTTGCTCTAATATCTAGACCGAGTGGATGCATGAGCGCATGAGGGCTGTATACCGTTAGGCCGCGTCTCCCATTGTGTCGTGGTCGGTTGAAGGGGGTGCGGCCTTACCTGCCCTAGAGGAGGGGTAAAGCTAGGTCGAGTTTGACCAGCTCAAGGAATGGGTCCGCTATCGACGAGTCGGGCTCGATATTGGCAAGCGGATAGTGAGGTCTCTTCCACTCACCTTGTTGCGCGCGATAGGGCTGCAACCTAGTTTTGAGTGTACTAGACCCCGGTGATGATCCCAGAGATATACGGTATGATATGTGGACTTACTGAGCAGGAGTTGTATACCCAACATTTTATTCATTCATTCATTCATTCATTATTATCCACTCGGGCTGGTGGTGCGCACCTATTTGTTACGTATACCTTCGTAATGGCCAGGATTTCGGTTGGGGTGCGCGACTAACCTAAGATTAGGAGTTTACCGCATTGAGTCTGACTATCCAAATTTAGGTATGAGACGGTTTGGATAGAAGTCCCTTGTGGTGGACCCCCTAGCCTGCGATACTACGTACTATCATCCCGACTTCATACTCCAGCTTGGTCATTTCATTTGCATCGCATATTGCATTGCATCCTCAGCACATAGCACTTGGTTTACTGTGCTTCTGTATTGCATAACCTGATTAAGGTTGACAGTATTCGTGGACTCGGTATCTGATATTTGACTTACTATGTCTCTGCATTGCATAACTGATCTACATTGCTTCCTTAATATATGTTATTGGCTTATTATGTTTTTGCATCACATAGCCTGGTTAAGGCTGATGGTATTTATGAACTTGCCATCATGTTTCCGTATTACTCTGATATTGTAGGATTTATGGATTGCCAGTATTTTCGCTTACTCTGATATTTATATGCTTGACACGTGCATCGCACACACTTACACCACCTCTAAGCTTTCTACATGCTTATGCATGATAGATGTGTGCATGTGGCGTTAGGTCAGAGCAGCGTTGAGCTTGGAGCGTGCAGCTGTCTTCTGGAGCTTAGATTTTTTATATATGTATTTTTCTTTCAGCAATGTATTTAAATGATTTATATTAGTGGATATGTGATGATGATGATGTTGCCTTTGTGATTTGGGTAAACTTGTGGTTATGCTTCTAACGAGATAAATATATATTGGAAAATCCTCCTTGTAGGATCATAGGATTTGAATCTGGCGTATGTGCGCTGGGAGCCGAGAATGAGGTACTACAGAGGCTGTCAGCACCAGGTTCAGTGATCCGGAATTTTGTGAGACTGGTTTCCGAGTTTGACGCATAATAGTGGGAGTGAGTAGCTAACTCAGTGGTACCATTAACAATAAGTTACATAAATTATCATACACAAGAGTAAATTTAGTGAACAACAAACATCATAGAATCCTAGATACTCTGGTTAATGTAATGCATGATTTAATGACGTGATGCATGCCTCTCACCTCCAACACTCCCTCGAGTGACAACATTTAATGATCGCGAATGACCAACACTCCCTCAGTGCGACTTCAATTGTCGAATCGCCAAAATAAACAATCTAATGTCATGTAAATGTTAGCCAAGTTGATTAATTAGGTTCATTCGTCCAGCAGGTTGGGGAAACCAAGATACCCTTGTCAGGAAATATTGCCCTAATCCAATCGCGCGGCTCTAGTGACCATGGCCGTATGACTCTCGCGATCCTTAGCCCTTGAGGGTTCTTCAATCCTATAACTCTTAAGCTCATACGAAAACAATTGAGACTTCAAGGTCCTGCTCGTAGTCACTACAGGGAGGTCGTCACCCCAGCATAGGCCGACAGCACGGGTATAGTGTCCCATACCACCGTCCCCGACTCACAAGTCTTGGTGCTCACTAGTCACTATAAGGAGGCTTGTCACCCCAGCGTAGGCCAACAGCACGGGCATAATGTCTCATACCACCATCCCTGGCTCATGAGTCTTGTGGGCCGCAAATTATAATTAATAGTGGGCGCAAGTGTCACAGGCGTGTACAATCATGGTAATCATACAAGGATAGCCAATCTGTGGGCTAATATGCCCCCACAAGATGAATCACAGACTGTATGACCTGAGAATGACATCTCGTATAGTTTAACTACGGCCGATAATTCGCGATTTGACTAGTCAAGCTCGTGGGCTGACCCAACGGGAAGGTTGCCCAAAGGGATTCCGGTTGATCAATCGATCCTTAAGGGGACATATGCATAGGTAGATAACATATATTCAATAATTTCAGGGACAATTTCACAAATGACAAGCATATTTCAGCATTCTAGGCATATGGATAGCAACATGCTAAACTCCGCCAAAACATCCACATGTGAGGAGTCAACATTACAAATTTAACAGCAATTGAAGATCAAGATCAACATATTCCAGCAATTTAGCAAAGATGGACAACCATACACCCATTCACAACAATTTAATTCGCATGTGCCAACATGAATCATACAATTCAATAATGTAGTGGAAGCCAAGCACAACAAATTCAGCAAATCAACAGGTAGACAACCAATGCATCCAATCTACGCCTAGCAATTGCATGTGATGAAGTTCAAGATACCAAATCTGCAATATATTTGGGAAATTGCACATGTAATTCCTAATAGACCAACAAATCGACATTCACCCATCAGGGAGTTCTCGGGACCTAAATCCCTCTCCAAATTTAGGGAAAGCCTATGTCTATGTTCCAAATTAAGTTGTTCTAAAAATTCAGCAACATGCAAGTACATACACCACTCACATTCACTAATATCTACACTAGGCACAATAATTTGCCACCAAAAGGTAATGGTCTACACCTATTGTCGACTGGAAGCTCTTGCGATCGCTCTAACGGCGTCGAGTCCGCAAACTTGACGTGTCGGGGTCTTACGTTACATGAAAATCGTGGTAAGATCATGCATGTGGCTTGTTGCTAGAGAGAGATGGATTGGAGTCTGAATCTTACCTTGGATCGGGCGTAGCTTGATCCTATGACGATCGGGTCGAAATTTATGGTAATGTAGGGGTGTGGGTGCAGGGAATTTCAATCCCCAAGCACCACATACACTACACAATCCTCCCCCTCCTTCTCTCTCCTCTTTCTCTCCTCTCTCCCTCTCTCAGCTGCTAGATTTTTGTGAGAGTGAGAGAGAGAAAGGCTTAAGAGCTTATATACCCAGAAATTTAATTAGTTAGCCTTGGGTTCCATTAATTTCTTCAAACAGCCATGTGGGGCCCATTTCTGGCTGTTGGGGCGACCCTGATGGCCCCCTAACCCATCTAATTCGTGGGACAAGTTCCCCATGGCCCGATGAAGGGCTAGGTAAGGTTTGACGGTAAACGGATGCGGGGTTTTGCCACAATGGTCCGATTTGCGACCAACGGTCATTGATCTTCGATCAACGGTCAGATTTTTATGGGCAAGCACGGGGAAATATCTTCAACCTTCGGTGGAAGTTTCGAAGAGATTCGACTACTAAAATGCCCTAATTCACTGACTCAAGTAGCGGGGCCAATTGATTTAAAATTTCAAATTTTTATTCCCTAGGTAGGATGACTTGTGTTTTCCAAGTACCGACCGGACGACACAATTTGTCCATTTTCGGGTATAGTCTGAGTCTGTTGTCTGTGATGGACCACAAGCCTAGTGAGGCCCATGGCCTCCCAAAGTTTCAGAATTTTTGGTTCTTCCTTGGGCGGTGCACGGCTCATACAGACAGTCGCCAAGTACAATTAAGTTGTCTGGCTCTACAGCCCATGTTCGGCCTGAATGTTAGTTGCTTAATCAGGATTAATTTATTGGTAATAAATCCAAATGTGCAATCGAATCAAACGGTCTTGTGTCAATTCACACGTGGACACCTCAGGACACTATTCAGATTGGGCCAGGTGTTATAGTTACCGTACTATGGGATTGTTATATAGTTACTAGATGAATTCGTTAAGGTTACTTTGAGGCATGTCCCTCGAGAGCAGAACAAAGATGCCAACAAAATGGCACAAATTGTAGCATGGGCTTAAACTTCTTGAAGGGATATCAGTGAGGTTTCTCACAGTTCAAAAACGCTCATTGCCGGCAACACTACAGAGGGCTTTTGCCATAAAGGTAGCATCATTGGAGCATGAAGACGACGATTAGCGATTTTCAATCGTGTAATATTTACTAAGGCCAAGCACGAGAACTGAGACGTCAATATAACAAATTTTCATTCATTACCTAGTCCTCGACAACGAGTTGTATAGGAAAAGGGCAGACAACCTTCTCCCGAGATGTCTAGGACGGAACAAGGCCATAGTGGTCATGAGTGAAGTGCATGAAGGCATCTGTGAAGCCCACCAAGCAGGTTTCAAGATGCGATAACTGATTTAAAGACATGGATATTATTGGCTTACATTCAAGGTTAGGTTTTTGTGATGTAATTGATAAATGGGGAGATTGTTTTATGCACCTTCTTTGTCAATCACGTGAGACCTTGTGTCATGTAGTCTGTTGAGTCCTTTGAAGCTGAAGACCATAGAGATAAGTGGACATGGAGCATCAAGGAGTGAAGAATAAGTAAATGACGTTCCTTAGTGACCTTAATCATTAACCTAAAATAAGCCTTATCCTCTAGATGATCCCATACCTTTATATGTAAATCTAGTTTGACCATCCATAACCTTAGGACCCTATTTAAAACATGATAAGTAAGCTTAGAAGAAGTGTTAAGCTGTTGTGAAATCATATGTAACGTTTTGGATTTTCGTTATTTTAGATTTCCAAAAACCCTTGACATATTTCATTTTAATTAACTTATATTGTCACTTACTGACCATTAACACTTAAGGTTAGCCTATACACGAGTGATACTAATAAAGAACCACAACAATCTGATTAATCAACCGTAGGAAGCCAAGGAATCCAATCGATTACTTAAACACCGAGTTTAGCCACGTGATTTGTTCACATGGGGTCCACATCTAGCTGACTTATCACTGACTAATCAAGACAACTGTAACTAAATAAAGATCTACCCAAAGTCGAGACAAGTAGGGGTCAGATCTTAATTAACAAACCAAATCAATCCAGTTACTCCTTTAGCCTAAAAACCAACCATTTAGGGTTGTTAAGACTGAATCGCCGTTTTCACTAATTATAAATAGGTCATACTATGAACGTAATTAATCTAAACCCTAATAATTGCACACAATAAATCTTGATATCTCATTTATTTTAGAAATGGCTCGATTTTTCGAACAAGCTTTAGACCACTTATTAGTGGGCCACTAGTTTTGAAACTATACAATAATGTCCGTCTTGTTGGGCTTGACGTCCATCGCAGGTGGAGAATCAAGATAGTACCCAGAACTGCGCAACTTGGGCCAGAGGTCGAGTGTTTGAAATGGGCAAATATCCTAAGCTGAAGCCTGAAATTTAAGTGAAATAGACTTTTCGCTCTTTCACGAAGTTGTGGGTTTCCGATTGTTAGATCGCAATCAAACTCGAGGTACGAGTTAAGAATATTTCCCTGCTCGTATTCATATAGTCGCGGCCCTGATTGATCACCGACGACTGTCAATCGTAAGTGGGGCCCCCACGGTTGATCAAAGAGTCCGATTGCCGCTTGATTCTGATAAACTATAAATCCTATAGTGGGGCACCTTTCTCCTAACGTGGATGAGACAGTGGGCCCCCGGAAAGATCCTATAAGTGGGAAACAACCTCCCTTAGGGTTAATATAATAGATAAAGGGCCAATAGGGTTATTTGCACCACTTCTGACACTATATAAGGGCCTCATTTGGGCACCCCCTTCTTCCATACGAATTTCATACCCTAGCTTGGGTGTGGGAGAAGAGAAATGAGAAAGAAAGAGAGGAAGCTTGGAAGTATGAGGGTTTGTGTACCTTCACCCTCTCATCTCCTCTATAACAACATTGTCCTTCATTGGTGTCGATTCGGTGATGATTGAAAGTAAGTATTGAGTTATGTTTGTAAGTTGAAGTCTTATGTTTAATTCCTTCAAATTCTTACAAGCTTGCATGCTTACTTAGGTTCTTGACAATCTTTTCCCAACGCCCAAACTTTACGAACATCGTGAATTGGGTAAAACGTCACAAGGTACAGACCATTATATCTAGGTTATCACTTATCGACCCTTGAGGATCTCGGTTAATGATTAGATGCTTGTAGATGAATTTGTGCAAGCTAATATGTCAACATTTCGATTTGTCTATAATATATGTTATTGGTTAGATACGAATGCTCACATGTTTGATAGAATGTCTAGGTGATTGAATGTGTTATTTGTATGGATGCTCATATGCTTGATTGAATGCTCAATTAAATATGCTATTTTGTTGATGCCCATATGTTTGATAAAATTCCTAATTAGATGTGTTGTTTCATTGATGCTTACATGTTTGATAAAATGTTTAAGTAGGTGTTACTTCTATTGATGCCACATGTTCGAAGAAATGCTTAAGTGGTTATGTAGTAGAACATATGTTATAATTACGTAATGTAGTGCTTAGCCCATAGCGATACTTATGATTGTTACGATGTTGAGTTAGTTGGCTAATCATCTGAACTAAAGGGGTAGCTCGAGTTAGAGCGGCTACCCTAGGCTTGTTTGATCGACTCGGGTTGAACACGGACGATCGACAGTAGCTGGATTACACGGGCTGCTTGCACCCAATGCCGGTTGTGTCGTGATTCTCCCAAATCAATCAAATTAGTCCACTAGCCAACTGATCATGTATGTTCACAATGTATGACATGACTAAATAGAATCTATGATACCTCGTTTCCAATGGATGTATCCATTCATAACCATTAGTGTGATACGATCCCACTAAGACTCATGAGTCGGGCATGGTGGTATAGAATACCGTGTCCGAGCTGTTGGCTTATGATCTGGTGACAAGCCTCCCCATAGCGATTAGTGAGCACTGATGGAGGTGATAGACCATTGTTCGAACGGCACCCGTCAAATTACCTGGCCGATGGTTGCGTGCTATAGTACCGTTCGAACGATCCGGGCGTGAATGGAATTGGGTGACGAGCCCTTTCCTTTATATATATATATTTTTAATTTTTATGTGATAAGCTCGCATCTTGGAACTTAGTGATCATACTCGGTTTGGGTGACGACCCATATCAGGTTGATTCTCATACATTTAAGTATCATACCGTACCTTTAGAATTATTGATTTGTGAAATAAACGGGTGACACTTAAATTTGGATTAAGGGACATTTGTAAGGAGTCGCTACGTGCGGTAATGAGCCACTTGATCCGAATAAGGACTTCTGATATAATGTCGATATCCTAGCTTCGCCAATATGCTGGGTGAATTGAACTTAATAATTACTCGGCTAACATGATCATATACCACATTACATTAGTTAGAATGTGACGAAACAGGAGTCGAAGTCACATGTTTGAGGGAGTGTTGTCATTTGCCAATTAGGTGGTTAGAGTCGCGTGTGAGGGAGTGTTATTTGGAAAGGATATGCATCATGTCATATCTTCATATACACATTTAACAAGAGTATTTAGGAATTGTTTGATTTCTTGTTTATCATTAACTGCACTGATTGTATCGATAACATGTGTAACTTAGAACTAATGGAACCACTAAGTTAACTACTCACTCCCACCTGAGACGGTATTTTAAAACATCTATTAGACATATTATTGATACAGGTTCTATCGAGGCCTCCGGCGGTTAGGCTTAGATCGGTTTGTGCCACCACCGTTATGTTCTGGAAGATTTGGAATGAACTGAAAACTTTACACTTTAACCATTTTGGGTATGTATATTGTGGCTTGTATAATCCTCAATAGGGCGGACACCACTTTTCGATTGTACTTTGATTGTTTGCCCTATATTTATTAATTTTTGTTATCTCTGCTTCGCTTTAGTTCCGCTAAGTTGAATTGCGCAACTCTGATTATTCGTGTGCGGACTAAATGTGAATTAGAATGAAGATGCATGTGCATTTTATTAAGTTAACACCTGAGAACTCGGGATCGGAGTCTATGTACTTGGGTGCTGATTTTCGGGGCGTTACAAGTATGTCCAAAATAGCAGTTTTTTAGTGGATCACGAACCCATCGATAGGTTTTGATGGGATTGAATTGTGAAAATTGTCCAGCAACATTTTAGCTGGAATCTCGTGTTGCTTGATCCCATCGAAAGGCCCTTTGATTTGATCGACTGAGCTGTTAACTAACAATTGTATAGCCATTAAAACATAGTTTCTTATAAAAAGACATTTAGTTTTTAAACATTTTGAGAGGTTTTTAGTGTAATAGAAGATTAGGTGATTCTATATATATATATATATCTTATATCCTAAACTTCTAATCTCATGAGTTTCAAGTAATTTTCATGGACTTTAACACTTTAACGAGGATTCTAACCTCCAGTAAGAAGATAAACTTGAACTCTACAATTTTTTTTCGAGCTCAGACCCAATCAAATTGACATATGCTTTGTCTAAATCCTCTACAAGACCCTTGTAAATAAATCTCCCATAATTTTAACTATTTCCATTGGTGAGTGGAGATTCTACTCACCCACTAATGCGTCAGACGGGCCTCACCTAATCGTCTCTATGAGTGCACATGATCATCTCCGGGAAGGCATGAAAGAGAAGGCGTGCGTGTTACATATCCACGCGTAAGTTAGAAGGCACCGTCAGAGGATAAAAAAATACGAGGCAGGTAGCGATGGGAAAAAGCAACAAAGCAGAGGAATGAGATTCGGCGGCCACGAGCGTCAAAAAGATAGATTTTCTTGGTAAGATAAAACAACAGATAACTCTCTCTTTCACATCTCTCTCTCATCTCTTTGAAGATTTTCGTTCTTGGATTCATTTTTCTACTGGAAGGAGGGTATGATTTTTTATTTTATTTTTTGGGTTTATTTATTTATCTATCTAATTTATTCTTATTTTATGTCCATGTTTGAATTTTTTCTCTGACTTTTTTTTTTCTTTTTCTTTTTTCTTTTTGAGTTTTGTTAATTGGGCTTTAAAAAAAATAAATTCTTTGAGCGTCTTCTCTTTTCCTTTTACTATTTTGATTTTTATAACTTCTTTCTTTTCTTTTTTATATGAAATTTTCGTGGTGGGTTTGCTTCTTTCATTCTTTTCCTGTCTTTGTTTTTTTTTTTGGGCAGGGGAGGAAGCGTTTTCTTTTCTTTTCTTTTCTTTTCTTTATGTGGGTTTTCTGAATGTGACTGGATTTGATATTTGAGTTCTAAGGTGTGTTTTTATTTTTTATGCTTTGATTTTTCTTGGTATTTTATAAAATGGGTTTTAAAGTTTGAGATTTATTTATTTATTTTTTTGGGTTTTGAGGTTTCGATTTGTGCTGTTCTTTGTTTTTAAATTTATATATGCAGTTTTCTTTGGTGTTTCTTTTCTTTTTTGGGGTCTGAAGTTGTGTTTCAGGTCCGAGTTTTTTTTTTCTTCTTCAAATTTTTATAAGGTGGGTGGTTTTCTTCATTTTTATTTTGCGGTGAGATTCTCAGGCTATGATTTTTATTGGCTGTGACTGATCTGACATATTCAGTGTATTTGGTATATTTTCATCTGTGCCTTCTTATCTCTAGTTTGACTTTTTCTTTATTCTTGTTGATAATGAGAGCATTTCAAAAGCGACTAATTGCAGATGAGAATGTCGGGCAACAAGCTGTGTGTGGGCTGACCATGTTGTGTATGACATCCAGCGGAAACAGGGTACCCCAATAACATGCTTATCCAACCTTTAGGTGGGCCACATGATAGAAAACAATGGAAGTCACCCAAGAATTCCAAATTTGTGTTGGGCTCAGCTGATGGTTGGATTGGCTTGATTTCTAAGGTGTCCCATTTTCCTGGTGGGGTGATGCTGCTGGATGGGTTGGATGCCGTACACACATCATGTTGGGCCCCACCCACAAACTAGTCGCATGTGAGATGCTTTATTTTGTGATCTTTGAGTTTTTTGATATTTATTTTGTTTTTTATTTCATATGTTGGCATTTATGCAAATATAAATGTCATGTAGTTTTAGCACTATGTCATGAGAACTATTGAGGGAGGGATAAATGATGTTTGAAACCTCACTACATAGACTGGTATAGTAATTTTGTTGGCTGGTATAATACTTTTGGTCTATACAGGCCGCTATTGAAAAGAGTGGTGAATTTTGAAAAAGAAAATGGTCGTATTATAAGTACCCGATTTTCAATTGATAAATTCTGTTGATTTTTTCCGCATCTTTCTGAACCTCTGCTTGTTTGTCTAGCTTTGAGTTTTGAGGTTTAAAGGTTCTTTATTTCTTTTTTTAGGTTTCGAAGCGGGTGTTTGATAACATGGAAGGAAATGTTGTTAGAAGGGTCATTCCCTCAGACAATAGTTGCCTCTTCAATGCGGTCGGGTAAGTTTCGAAACTGTTTGGCTTTGTCTCCTGATTTCTAATTAGGTAACTGGTGGATCTGTCTACATTGTCTTGTTTTCTTTTTGTGCAGATATGTCATGGATAATGACAAACATAAAGCTCTAGAATTAAGACAGGTTAGTCTACATTTTATGATACTGACTTGCGGCTTAAGTCATATTGTTAAGTACATTATTCATGTGAGTAACTTGATGTGTGAAATCTCCTAATCAGTATTGGGCACATGAGGAGACCTATGCGCACGAGAGAGAGAGAGAGAGAGAGAGAGAGAGAGAGAGAGAGAGAGAGAGAGAGAGAGAGGAGCCAACAATGCTAATCTCCATGCGACCCTCTCTTACTTCCCAAGGCTCACCCCATGCCATGGCATAAACAAGTTCGCCGTTGAGTCTGGAATCACCCACGACATACTGAAGATCTTGAGAAGGCTAGACCAAACTATGCGAGCAAATGGACAATGAATAAACAAGTAATCCACTGAGTCGGCATTCCCCATGCACAAAACATAGACATTGGTTACTCTTTTCTGGAGATTGTCAATGGTCAAAACCCTCTTCCTCTCAACTAGCTACGTGCATGCCGCCACTTTCTGGGGATCCATATAGTGTCATACAAAAGATATCTACATATGATTACCTTCCTAGTTCCTCCACTGAAGAGCGAAGCATCTTACAAAATGAATGAATTGAGAATTGGCCCGAGCTATTCTTTCGCCACACCATCTTATCTCTCTCCCCCACCAATGGATCATATAGGTGGATTCTATCAAGAAACATAATGGACTCTTCAATTTCCTCATAAAAAAGATTCCTTCAGCAAAGAGGCGACCTCACAATCACATTTCCACTTAATCAATAGCACCTTGAAACCATTATGTCATTATCCATATCTAGGTGTGCCAATCTTGGAGACAACCATTAGAAAGTCATTTGGTCGTCGCGATGCCTTGTCCATTTCTGCTTTGACTACTTCCTCTGTAAAATGGTTTCTCAAGTGACTCAGCTTTAGCATTAGATAAATGGTCGAATTCCAAATTGTCTAGTCTCAGCCTTTCCCCTCATTTCCTGATTAACATACTTTCATAGAATTGCATCACTGCCTCACACAATTTGTCTTTTCCTTCCATTCTTCCACTGCCCACTAGAGTGCTAATAATCTTGTTGCTTCTAGCTCCAGTGCTTACAATGCTGTGGAAATATCTTGTGTTTTTTCCCCCCCACTTTAAGCCAAACCGCTCTAGACAGTTGATGCCACTTGATTTCTTCCTCTTTTAAGCGATTCGTATAATCTTAAGTTAGCTTTGCATTTATTGCTTTTTCTTCCTCCAATAACTCCATCCCATCCTTCTTGATGTCGATTTCCTAGATCCCCTTGAGGATATTTCAAATTTCAACCTCATGGTTCCCCAACACCTCTTTCTTCCAAGTACTGATTTTTCAAAATCCTCAACTTGTGGCAGAGCCTAAAACCAGCATAGCCTTCCACCCCAAACGACTACCACTCTTTCAATAACCCCAAGAAACCCTCCACTTCTAGCCAAGATAACTTGAATCTAAATGGCTTTGGCCCCCCAGTTCTCGTCCTCCACCTCCAGCAAAATGGGACAATGATTGGACACCAGCTTTGGCAAACCCGGCTGAGGGACACCAGCTTTGGCAAACCCTGCTGAGGGACACCGGTTTCGGCAAACCCCGCTGGGATACCAATGGGTATTTATCCACCCACCTCGTTAATACAAAAAATCTGTTGATCTTGGACATAATAGGTATCACCTGCCCATTTGACCAACCATATTTAACAGTCCCTATCGGAAGGTCAACTAGCTCACACACCCACTCCGAAAAATCTCCCATGCTACACATAATTCTGTCCCAGCTAGACTCTTCAAACGTAAATCTCGTCACGTTGAAGGCGCCCTCCACACACCATGGGATGTCATATCTCTCTCGCATGATGTTCAATTCAGCCCAAAAATCTTGTATTTTTGCTGCCTCATTCGAACTCTACACTGCTGTAAACAACCATCAATTTGCCGTCCCATCCTTTAGAACCACCGGCGTTGAGTAATTTCCTCCCCACCAATCCTCCTTAACCCACTGATTTGTCTTCCAAGCAATGACAATCCCTCTAGTAGCCCCCACCACATTAACAATCACCCAATCCTTGAACTTACATCCCCACAATGATTCCAAAATCTTCCTATCGCAGTCAATCAACTTGGTCTCCTGAAAGGTGATAACCTGAGCCTTCGACTTTCGACACACTTCCTTAATCTGCCCTCTTTTTGCTGGTTGCCTAGCCTCCTAACATTCCAATAGAGGATTTTCATCTGGACATTGATCTTGCCTTTCTGCCCTTCCTTTCCCCTCCCGTACTTCTCCCTAAATTGTAGTTCACTGCAGAGACGAGAGTGACCAGTTCTCGCTGCCCTTTTGGCGATCTTTGGATCTTCCTTTGACGAACAGGGAACTCCTGACTTTTGCGATGCTCCATGAACTGAAAAAGATCATAGAAATCCTCATCACAGTCGCCGAAAGTGACTCCCATCATCTCCCCTACATGCAACAGCGCTTCCTTTATCCATCTCTTCCCTCTAGCCATCATCACAAAGCCTTCCACCCTGCCATCTGTACACACACACACAGATGTACATTTATATATAGACAGACATAGATGTATAAAATCTTCAATTCAGTAGTGAACTAAATGGTTCGGGTCAGCTGCATGAAACTTATTACCCCATTCCACCGTATCAAGGATCATAATCTCAACAAAGCTATCGGTCATCAAACCTCTACCCATGTGCTTTCGGGCATTCCCCTTCCCCTTTTATAGAGTTCATCTTGAACCGACTCACAAGTCCAAACCAGTGCAGCTCTTGGTCTCCGATGTGCATGGCCAAACCATCCAAGTCTACTTACCGCTATCTTAGCACTCACTAGGGCTACTACTAAGTTCCCTCGAATGCATTCATTTCTAATTCTACTTTCCTGTTCTTGCCATTCATTCATTTACCCCAACATCTTCATTTCAGCTACACTCAATTGTATGAATGTGTTGTTCCTTGACTGGCCAACATTTTGTCCCATAAAGCATCGCCGGTTCCCATAAAATCTCCCCTTTAGTTTGATTGGTAGGTGGTGATCACATAAAACTCCGGAGGCACATCCTCAATCCACCCAACACTAATAATATGAGCAACATCCTTCTCAATATCTCCATACTCATGAATTATTGACCCAAGATATCGGAAATGGTAATTTTTGGGTACTTATTGGTTCTCAATCTGAACAAATTCCTCTTTGCCTATTGTTAGTTTGTTACTGAAGTTGTGTTCCATATACTTTATTTTTGTCCTGCTAATTTTCAAACCTTTAGATTTTAAAGCATCCCTATACAGTTCCAGCTTTGCATTTGCCTCTGCCCTTTTCTTGTCAATCGAACTATGTCATCTGCAAACAACATAGCTATGGGACTCTTCTTGTATACTGAAACTAGAATATTATTGAAATAGAGAGAAGAAGAGACAATTACCATTATCACCATAGCTTTGTCCTAGCTGCTGCTTTATAAATTCTATTTCACCAATTATTCCTACCGTAGGGCATATAGTCGGTGAGTGCTTAAATGCCTTTCACAACCTCGATAGGAGTTCTTTTTAAGTATTCTTGTCATCCCCTTGTCAAGCCCTTAATGAAGATATGGGATTGATATAGATCAATCAAAGATATGTATCTACATATATGTAAATGTAAATTACATAAAATTACATGTAAATAGCACTCCAATTCTATTTCTTCGCTACACCCATTCGTATTTATTCCGATCAATTCGAAATAATCCAGCTGCTCTAATTCATAGGTTTTTTATTGCCCGGGATCTATTGAAAACTCTCATCAATGCCCCTTCCTCGCCAGAGTCATCTCCCATCGTTGTTAAACATGGCTGAACCCTCAATCTGCACTCCATTTTATCTCTTATTATATTAGGACCACTCTTAGGTTGCTGCGGGTAACCTCATTCTTAATCATGTCCTTCTGACTCTTCTGATACACCTATGTCAGCATCCTTATTTTCCAACATACAATCTCTGCTCCTGTTGCCTTATTGCACCAACACTCTTCCACCTATAGCAAGGACAATCAAGTAACTGTCTTAAAAAATTCTCCCTTGAGTTTCATGGACAGGCAACAATCACACAACAGTCTAGACTCTAGAGCAATGTTTTGAAAATTGAAATTATTTTCAATTGTAAGAGGGTTTGAATAGAGTCGAGTCCAATCGTAAATCGTGTAGTAAGTCATAATACTTTTTTCTGATTTTGTCAAAAATATAGAGGTGTAAAATAAATTAATATAAATAAGATATTGATTAGCCACCCAGTTTTTTAATCTACATTCATCAATTAAATGACTCCTAATAGCATCATCCTTTAAATAAAGCTTATCAATAACTTATAATCTGGAGGCAACTAAACATGCGTCTTAGGACATGATTTCAAATGAAAGAACGATCCATAAATGTGAAAACATGAAGTGTCATAGACTCTGACATTCTTTGATGAAGCATCGTAAACGGTGAACCCCTATCATCATTTTTGTCCTGTTCGTACAATCACGATAGAAAACACAATGAAAAGTTTTTTTTTTTTTTTTTTTGGGCTTTTGGAATTTTTAAGAAACTTGTGTAAAGTCACCACTAGAACCAAAACTTCCACAAAGAGGCAAAGATATGCCTTAGTTTTAATCTAAGTTCTTATGTTTAATTCTTTATGTGTAGCTGCTTCTTGCATCATGATGCTTGCCTGGCTCATCTTTCATCTTGAGGTCTTTTGGATGCATAGAACTGGGGTTCTCTTTCTGGTTCTGTGGAACTTAAGTTCCTGGAACTTGTTTTGTTTGGTTAACAACCCTCCTGTCCAGTTCCATGAAATTGGAAGTCTGGTGTTTGGATGGCAAATTCCTGGAAACTTTTTAGTTCCTGAGAGATCCCAATTCCAAGCTTTTACACCTTTCAAAAAAAAAAAAAAAAAAAAAAAAAGAAGCTCCAAGCTTTCAAAGGAAAGCCTACGTATACAAAATTCTCTTAAAAATAGTAGTAAAAGAACCAAAAGATCTTAGAAACGAGGTCAGAAATTGATTCAATCCTAAGAATATACACAACAAACACATCAGAAAATCAATGAAATCCCAAAATCCACAAAACCCAAATGGTAAAGAAAATCTAGACCCAAAAGATATCTAATAATAGAAACCATATTGTAAAAATTATGAAAATGGAAAATTATACAGAACCCATATCAGAAAAGCAAGAAAAACCCAAAATTTACGAAGCCCATATCTTAAGAAGAATCATAACAAAGTGTTTAGAATGCAGTATACTGTAAGGCCCCATCATAAAAGCAATCGTCATCATCATTGTCTTGTCCTAGCTATCTGGGGCTGGCATATCATAAAAGCAATCAAAACCTAAAATGTATTAAAAAAACCATATCAGAAAAACAATTTAAACACAGAATTTCACTTTCTTTTCATCAGAATGCAGAAAAAACCCAATGGAACCCCTCTATTCTCTTAATCTAGACTCTAGAGGTCGAAAATCTGCACCAGATATTTATTTATTTGAAGATATTCTGCACCTTTTGAGCTGGAAATCCAGTTAGGTTAGGTTTAGATTGGAAGATATGGCTATTAACATAAAAACATGGAAAGCATATTCAAAGGCTTTTAATTTTCAGTTCTTCTCCATCTTTCGTTTTTGGTTTTGAAATTGTTATTTTATTTATTTATTTATTTTTTAATTTTTATTTAAATATTTAGTATTGAAAAAAAGCTTGATGCATGACAATTAACCACTTACTCTAAAAACTCGAACTGACAGAGTATAGCGAATCAATCCCTTAATCTCATAGCCCAGGCCCCCACATCCCATGGGTTAGGACCTCAGTCGAACCCCCCTCGTGGGCTCCACCTCACATGGGTTCTGCTTCACGTGAGTCACCTGCCTCACACGGGCCACCCACCCCAAGTGTGCCCCTACATCCCACAAGCCACCCCACTCGGGCCCAATGTGAAAATGACCCTCCATTAAAGCCTTTGAAGAGGGTAGGTAGAGGATGAATTGAAAGAAAAAGAGGGTATGCTGAGGCACATGAGTTACTAAGAAGATTGTTACAATGGGAATGTGGAGAGCTCGATTAAATGGATTCCGTGGAAATAAAGCTCCATGGAACCTGACTTCTAGCTTTTGGGAATGGAAGTCAAGATGCTTGATTTTGGAAACTCAAGTTCCATTCACTGAAGTTTTGTGGAACCGTAGTGGTTCAAACTCCAATTCCTTTAATGTAGTTTCATGCATCCAAACGTCCTCTTGATTCCCCCATTAGACTGTTTTGCTTCACATGTCTAAAATTCTTATGCATTCCTAATCTATTCGTAAAGGTTATAGCTGCAACTGTGGCAAGTGATCCTACAAAATACAGTGAAGTGTTTCTTGGAAAACCAAATGGAGAGTATTGTGCTTGGATTCTTGACTCTGAGAAGTGGGGAGGTTTGGCCAATATCTTTGTCTTTTACCAGCTAGAAATTTGAGATTATTTCTTTTTGATAGCATTATTGGTGGATAAACAATTCTTCATTATTATGATGTCTAAGGCATCCAAATGCTTTGCATTATATAAACTACTTTTGCCACATGACAAAAATATGTATTCAATGCATCAAACAAATGAGCTAATGTTTCATTTTTCGCCGACTTTGGTTAGATTGAGTTATGTAGATGAGATGTGAATATATTTGTGCAGATCTAGGTTCGAACTTACAAGAGAAATTTACATTATTAAATTTCCTCTTTTAGAACTCCCTTACATGATTATTTACATATTAAAAAAGAGGCGGTCTCCAGTCCAATTATTTGGACTATAAGTCTATAAGTTATGGTTCAACCAGTGGATAACTTCCAACCTTTCATGTCTGTGTGACATCTAACCTGTCCATAAGGTTGGCCCTTCATGAAGATCACATTGTGCAAAATGCTGCCGTATCCTCACATCCAGTGAACCATACTTGTATTTTGTATTTATCAATGGCTACACTTTTTTTTTTTTTCATGGTGTACCCCACCTGATGAGTAGATAGGAGTATAGGAATGATTTTTGCAGTAGGTGATTCTCATGGTGGGGCAAACCTATTGGAAGGGGGTTGGATATCACATGTGCTTAACAGATTGGGAGTTATCTGCTGGGTGGACTGTACCTTGTGGTCCAACCAGATGGACTAGAGACCTCATTAAAAAATATGTATGTCTTGTGGGTCTCCGAAAATATATACAAATCAAGTTAAAACATTTCATTGATTAAATAACCTTCATCATCATCATCATCATCATCTAAGCCTTGTCTGAATTAATTGGGGTCAGCTGTTGAGTAAATAGTAAATACCCTTACCTACCAAAAAATTCAGTTACAACTTACAAAATGCCCTTCTACAGATGTGGTTGCAACACATTATATGTAACTGCCTCCTTTTCATCCATTGCCCTCGGACTGCAAGGTGTGGGAGACCTTTGCTCTCTTCAATGTCTATTAGGTAGTGCCGAAGTTGATCATAGATGCTTGGCACCGTGGAGGGGGTGGAAAGAGTTGTAGGGTGCTTTGGAGGCTGACCCTCTTTTCTTTTGATAAAGCATTATTCACCGATTGAAAAAAAAAAACTTGACAATTGGAAGTTGCTTTTGTTCCTAGGAATTAATTTGGTGGTTTTCGTTGTTGTTATTATTATTATTATTATTTATGTAAACCTTTTTTCCTTTATGGATTCAAACCAGTAGCTCAGTGGTTGGTGGGCTTTGTTTCATCATTGAGGTCTTGGGTTTGAGCCACCTTACCTACTAGAAAAACAGGCCTTTTCCTTTTTGTTCGTGTCTTTGTTTTGTGTTCTTTTTTTGATCATATCTTCTTGGGTAGTATTGTTTGAATTGTTTCGATCCTGTTAATTTATGGGTTGCAGGGGCGCCTCTTCTAGTATTGGTGTTTAATGTATTTTGCCTATTGTGTATAAAATAAAAAAGAGGAAGATGGTATTATCCCTTAAAATTCTAGGAATATGCATACCTGTCAATGATATACTTGATTGAGATTCAGTAGGCAATGGTTTTGCTTGACTGTATGATTTTGTTGGTATATTGGTTGCCAAGTGAAGTGGCATCATGTCTACTTGTAATGGTACAACTGTGTTTCCCATGCATGTTGAAATATGTATCTTTTGAATGATTAGTCCTATATTGCATACACTGCTCTTTAGAGCCTCTCCATGACACCTTTAGAAAGTCAAGGTCCATATCTCCAGAGACCTGTTGCTTCCACCACCCTTGCAATGGCAATTCAACATCTGGTAGTGTTTTCACAACATCTTCTACTATTTGTTGAGAAGAGGCATGATGAGGAATTTGATATTACTGCTTTTATTTCTCAATATCCGAGTTTGACGACCTCAAATTCATGTTTTGTTCTATCTTAAAGGCAAAATAATTGATGCTGAATCCCGATTAATGCATTCATGCCCATCGTTGCAAAACCCGCTTGTACATGGATTTATGCACTTAGAGACAGACATGCAATGGCTACCATGACATTAATTTATTACAATAATCTTACATGCACAAGGATCCTTGCAAATTATTAATCTTCAATCAAGTTAGAAAATAGAAAATATTCAGCTGCACAGTTCATCCAAACTTACACGCAGGCAAACACAGTCATCACACGCACAGTCAGGGTGGTGTTGGCAATGTCGCCGATGCTTTTTAGTGATACCACACGTGCACACACACACACAGGGTAGTTAACGTCTCCAAAGCTTTCAAGTGACACATGGCATGACCAATCTTCCATCCGAGGGATTTATTTAATCATATTAGTGGGGATAAGGCATGGTGCAAAAATCATACCGAATGGATGATACTCTTTGGATGTGTGGACCATTTAGTTACAGCCTACCTGTTTTTTTATGAGCCATAGGTTGCATAATCAAATTGCATTGATCTTAACTGTCCATTTTTCATGATATTGATTGGAAAATATTATAAATCCCCACCACCACCGCAGACACATAATTTCATGCACTACCTCAGAAGATTTGAAATGATCCTGGGTCTCCTTAGAAATGCACAGAAATGTTAGTTCCAGGTTGTTGGAACAAAAAGAGTTCAGGAACCAGGCCATTATCAACTGATTGTTGCTCCAATCAAGTATCTTCCAAACAAATTGTGAGTCTTCAACCAACAAACACGGAGTACAGCCATCATTGTATCCCCATGGGTGTTTCCTCAAATATAGTTCAACACATCATGACTGTAGTAAATTTCCTCCACCTAATCTCCATGAAACTATCATGATCATGGGGTTTGATTATGAGATTGGATATTTCGAAGCAATGATTGGTGAAACATGATTCTTAAAGCTGTCCCCAGATAGATAGTACAACACTATGATGATGAAGATGAAGTGGTGATCAATGATATGCTACAGAATTGGAGTATCCATCTATTCCCCCACCTAATCTCCATGGAACTATCATGATCATGGGGTTTGATTACGAGATTGGATATTTCGAAGCAATGATTGGTGAAACATGATTCTTAAAGCTGTCCCCAGATAGATAGTACAACACTATGATGATGAAGATGAAGCGGTGATCAATTATATGCTACAGAATTGGAGTATCCATCTATTCCCCCCCCACCCAAAAAAAAATAAAAAATCTTTGGGCCATGTTTGGAAACGATGGATTACATTACGAACAATGGAAAAGGAAAAGATTTTTCCTTTGATGTGATGATCTGTGTTGTTTATATAGCAAACAAAATGGTGCATTCCATCAATCAATTATCACACTTTCCATCATTTGGATTCTTTGCACAAGAAACTAGATGGGTATCGTGGGAGGAATATGAGACTTGCCATCTAGACATGAACTTAAAATGGGAATCTGTGTTTCAATAGTTCTCAAAGTTATCATTGGGTCAAGGTATGCCAAAATGGTTACATAACAGCCATTACATAATGGTAATGGTGGCAACGGTAACGTGTTACAGAAAAAATGACCCATAATGGCTCCATAACAGTCTGTTATGGGGCCAAAATAGTTTTTTTTTTTTTTAAATTATAATTTTACTTTATTTTATTTTTAAACTAATGCTAACAGCAGTGGCCATTTCGGCTACTGTTATTGTTATGGAATACCCTGCATCGGGTAATTATTGATTTTTTTCCTTTTTTTTTTTTTTCTCGTGTTTCTTTTGCCATGGAGTCTACATATCCAACATGCTATGAATAACAGTCTAAATGTTGAGTAAAACCTAGACGTACGAATAGCATCGGAGGAAAAGGAAACACCTAACAAAGAAACTTTCCGTTACCCAGTAATCTCAGCCAGGTGCACCCGTCCCTCCTGTCATGAATTAATCAACTTCAAGCCTCTTACTTTTGTTCAAAAGGGATTACCTTAGAAGAAAATTGAGTGCAGGAGCACTGGCACTCTCAAAGGCAGTATAAAGCTGCACAGGGAAGTGGACCAATCAATGATGATTCTGTACTCTCAAAACCCAGAGGAACCTTCCTGTACTTGTTATAACTTGTAAGATCTTGCTTTCAAAGGTTATAAAGTGGATGTTTGGATTTCTACTGGTCAGCCTGCTGAGAGTAAGTTTTCTGTTTTATTTTCTGAGGGTGGACATTTTGGGCATTACTTTCAGAGAATTATTTTGACAGACCGTAAACTGGGAAGGGCCTTTTCCCTTGTGTCGCTGATGATTTTATAACTGATACATGCTTTCTTGGTTCATCGTTAGTGGATATTTCAATTCCATTTGGACACTTTTTCACCATAAGTTAGGAAATTGTAGACACGCTTCTTGAGATGTTCAAGTCCTAGGAAATTGCCCTGTGTTTTCTCATTAAATATCTGGTAGTGTTCATCATTGTGTCCACTGTAAGTTGGCAGAACATTTGGTTCTTCTTTTTCCATATTGCAGAGGGATTACTTGAAAAGTTAATATACTTGATTAAATGGGATAATTTGTGGCAGGCGAGGAAGGTAGGTGGCTTGAGTTATGAGAGTTCGATTAGCCTCTGTTAGGTGAAGGTTGAGAAACCGAATGCCAATTAGCTTGGATAAGACTTTGAATTTCTTAAGAGCATTTAAGTTTATTCCTTCAATTTCTTAAGAGCATTTAATGTTTAGTCCTAAGTTTTTTGTCAATTAATGTAATGCCTTAATAATTCAAGAACATTTTGAAACTTGTAAGTTTTGCTATTTCGGATCTTTTTATACTTTCATTCTTCTGGTTGTTTTTGCTGCATAAATTTACTTATTTTTAAGGCTGTAAAATTTCATGCATTTAGTAAGTTTCCCAGATAAATAACCTTTTCTCCTATGTGGTTTTGAAGGTGCCATTGAGCTTTCAATATTAGCAGATTATTATGGGCGTGAAATTGCAGCATATGACATCCAAACTACCCGTTGTGATTTGTATGGTCAGGTCAGTAACACGCTTAAATATAAGGATCCAATTCTTATTAAGGGAAATGATTCCATGCAACCTGCCTTTGCACTTACACATGGAAAGGGGGATGGATAGTCAATCAGGACAGCCTATCTAGTGCCCCTCACTGTGGAAGTCCACAGTTCAAAGACTACACAAATCAGTGATCCTAGCCCTTGCTTTTACCCACCCTTCCCAGATGAATGTAGGCCATCCATCATTTCTATTGTCAATATTAAGGGAGACGATCAGATGCTATGATCATCGATCATTTGGTTATTTTATTATTTATTTTATTTTATTTTTTTAAAATATTATTTTATAACTGTGGGACATCCTTGATTGGGCAACTTGGAATGGCCCTCCTGCAATGTCTACACAGTGGAGAGTAGGTTGCATGGAGGCTCAATGGAGATTGCTCCACTAAAATTTTTTCCTCTCTATCTCCACTAAAGGTAATCTTAGCTCGAACCTCAGATCTCAGTGTTGAATGCACCATCTACCATTGGGATATGGGCTTATTTCCCTTCTCACTAGCTGTTTCTTCAGAGTACTAATGTTTTTCTTTATTATCACAACAGGCAATGAACTATCCAGAAAGAGTTATGTTGATTTATGATGGCCTGCATTATGATGCATTAGCTGTATGTTGCTTCTGGACCTTTATTATTATTATTATTATAATTTTTTCTCTTTGAGCCAATGCATTTCCTTTGTTGATTTATTTTCAGTACCTTCACCGATGGAAATGCATGTTAACTATGGTCTCCTCATGTGATATTCAATTTCCATTTCTTGCATCATCCAGATGTCTCCCTCTGAAGGAGCCCCAGAAGAGTTTGATCAAACAATTTTTGTCATTCAAAAAGATCGTACCATTGGGGCAGTTGAAGGGCTTGCTCTTAATCTTGTGAAGGATGCCCATAGGTAAAAGCTTCTATCATTTTCAACATTTCTTTTCTATATCATTTTAAATATTTCTCTGCGTTTGCAATGTTGTAGCTGTTTTTGTTTTATCCATGTGGAAAACGCATATTAATGTTCCAAAAGAATGACAATTAGAGACTTCTCTTTTCTGTCCGACTATTCACCAACCTTTCGTCAACAATATTGATATATTGTGTATTCCAATACAAATAATGAAATGCATATTTAAACTATTTTGTACTTTTATAGTGTGACATGATTGAACCATCTATTTGTATGCTTATTGTGTGATGGTGGGTGTTGTGAATGTATTTACATTGATGTCAAAGGTTCAATAGAACCGCTACTATATTGTGCCAACAACCATGACCCTTAACATGTGAGGGTCGATGTTGTTATCTATTAAGGGTCGGGGTTATCATTATGGGCCCTTCGTGGTTATTATGTGTTAAGGGTTGTGGTTGTTGTGTGTTAAGTGTCTTGGTTGTCATTTGTTAAGGGTCGCGGTTGTTAGGACAATATAGTAGTAGTTCTATTGAACCTTTGACATCAATGTAAATACATTCACAACACAAGCATCCAAATAGATGGTCTAATCATGTAACACTAAAAGTACAAAAGAGTTGAAATACACATTCATTCTTTGTATGGGAATACACTTAATTTTCCTTGCCAACGGGGAGCACTGTGCACCCGACCCAATTCCCACGCCGGAGAATGGAATGCAGGAGACTAGTCCGCTTGAGAATAGAACATAAGGGCCCGTTTGGCCGGTTGGATTGGAAGGGATTAGATGGTAGTGGAAGGGATTGGATGGTAAATCCCGGGAATGGCCGGGCGTGCCAAACAGTGTAGGTGATCTGATCCAAATTCGATGGATCTTCAGACAATCCACTGACAACACCATCATTACCTTTAAATCCCATCCAATCCACTGACAACACCATCATTACCTTTAAATCCCATCCAATCCATCCTAATCCGTTCAAATTAGCCTGCGACGAGTTTGGTTCTTGGGATTGGAAGGGATCGGAAGCTTTAATCTCCGGATTGGCCGGGCGTGCCAAACGGACTGGATGTATCAATCCAGGGATATAGCAATCCCATGGATCTCAAGACAATCCCCTGACAACACCATCATTACCTAGAAATCCACGCCATCCACCCTAATACCATTCACTCCCTTCCAATCCACCCGGCCAAACGGGCCCTAAGAGTGTCGTGGTGGATCCCATCGAGGAAGCTTTGAAGAAGATGAATTTCGGAGTAAATAACGTTGAAGAATGTAACGCTGGAGACTAGAGCGGGCCGGAGAATGGTGGTGGGTCCTAAGAAGGAAGCTTCAAAGGAAGAAGCTCTCTAAAAAAATGCCAAAAAATTCAAAATGGGCTCTTCCCAACCAACTTGGTTATTAAATGGTCTTCAAAAAACCGTTTGTAGGGCCTACTGTGAGGTATGTATCAAATCCCCTTCGCCCATTAAATTCGGATTTTAATTTAAGGACATGAGCCCAAGGAAGCTTCAAAGGAAGAAGCTCTCTAAAAAAATGCCAAAAAATTCAAAATGGGCTCTTCCCAACCAACTTGGTTATTAAATGGTCTTCAAAAAACCGTTTGTAGGGCCTACTGTGAGGTATGTATCAAATCCCCTTCGCCCATTGAATTCGGATTTTAATTTAAGGACATGAGCCCAAGAATGAGGCACATCCACAGAATAGGTGGACCATAAAACAGAAAATAGTTGGGATTAAACGCTGGGCATTATCATTTTTTGTGGACAACGGAGGGCTTATATCAGGCAATATATATATATATATATATATATATATATTTCCATTTGTCCACACCTGTACAATGAGAATGAGCGGATTAGATCTCCCCCTATAGTGGCCCCAGTCAACACTTGATGGGCCCATGTTAACATCATGGACAACCCCTGTATCTTCTCCCATACTCAAAGCCAAGTACGGGCGCGTGTCTCAATGCTAGGGGTAGTTTCGTCCTTGAAAAACTGTCAGGAGGTAAAAAGTATAAACATTTAAGAAGGGGAGCTAAACGCGTGCAAAGACATACCTTAGGGCCATTTTGGTAAAAATTCTTGACACAATTTAACAAAAAATCAACAAGTTACATTAAGAGAGAAATAATTATTAAAAATTGGTTACCTCTTAAAAAAATTATTAAAAATTTTGAACATAGAATTTTTATTGATAAATGATAACTTGATAATTTGAGCAACTTAGAAGTTACAACTTAATTTACAAATACAATTTACAATATATAAAAAAAGTATAACTTACAAAGTTACAAGTTTCAACTTATTAACTTGCAAATTTAAAATATAAAAAATAAATATACTAACATAGGCTACTATACACATTGATCCACTTGCCATTGTGGCACCTGATCACTACCACCATCATCATTAAAATCGTCTCCTTCTTAGACGTATACTTCATATTCTTCTGTTTTTTCATCATATATTGGTGCTAGTACTTCATGCACATCCAATGGTTGATTGTGATCATCTTCTTCTATCTCCTCATTCTTGGCTACTGCTTGGCCTTGAGTACTATTGCTCACTGCCCTTCTTCACCTTCGAATGGAAGAAGAACTTTCTCCAGGTTCTAATTTGAATGTGACATCTTCGACTTGGGCCCATGTTAGGTTATCACTTTCGAAGAGTCCATGGTTTTGAATGTTGGTATTGGTCGGCGTATCGGCTTGGTAGAAAAATGATATGATACAATGTCTAGTATTGGTATCGGGGCCGTATCAGCCTTTATCGGCCAGAATTTTTTTTAAGCGAAAAAATATGAAAAAATATTAGAAAAATAGGGAAAAAAATGAGATATCCAAGAATCTATCATTTTAAAGGTGTTTTGACAATGTATTTAATGGTGTATCGGACAATTCTTTGATGAGAATGTTGTCTGTCAGTTTAACTTGTTGAAGGTTAACTAAATGGGGCCTAATTGAACAAAAATCAAGCATGATTTGGTGAACTAGGGCCCATTACATTAAAATGCAACGAAAAGAAGATGAAAAGATAAAAAAAGAAAGTGAAGGTATACCATTCTTTTCGATTTTTTCCATAATGGTCCACTTCGATTTGATTTGTTGAATCCCATTTAAATAATTTGTTTTGATCCCAAAATAGGTTTAGATCTTAGCTTAAAATGAGTTTTTAAGCTTCTTCCATGGTTTCAATTAAAAAAGAAGAGGAGATGAGTGAAATTTTGAAAAAAAATAAATGAATTCAAGATTGCGCTTTTATGCGTGTATCGGCCTATATCGGCCCTATCGGTGCTAATGCGTTTCATATTGGCCGATAAGGGCCAATACAACCTGATACGGGTCAATTTTTCGTATCGGGCCACATCTCATATTATGTCATCTTGTGCCGATACGGATGCGATATGGCGAAATTGGCTGATATGATATCGATATTCATATCTATAGCAAAGATTGGGTCCTCTGCCTCTAGAAGCTACTCACTATCTGCCTCCAAATTATGTAGGCAGATAGGATCATAAAAACCAGGCTTTTCTCGTCTAGCCTAGAATTATTCTTGCTACTTTTGATTGTATTGGACAAAGACAAAGTCATTGAGCTTCTTTTATTCAAGATGTTTACTTTCTCTTTTCTTTTTGTGAATCTGTATTAAGAAAGTGTATTTGCGATTGCCGTTTACTTTAACTTTTAAGATTTAAGACTGAAATCAACATTAAGAAGTGAGTTACCAAACTTATTGACTTGAATGTATTCTAGTTGTGCTCGCAACCGCTAGTAAAACATGTAAGGTCCAGAATCTTCATGGCCAACTTCTTTAGTGCTGTATCCTTCTTGTTCGGGTCCACTTCATAGGCAACCCACTAGTTAGCTGTAAATAACAATTTAAGTAGGTCAGACTTTGTACCTTGTAAGAAATTATTTTTTAAGTTACTTAAACTAACTCACTAAAATGTTCATACTTGACAATTTCATAGTCCCATGCCTAATGACTATTTCTCTTATGAAAATCTCCGCACTCTTCATATAGAAGTCCAATAGAGCAGAAATCATATCCTGTTCTTCTTCATCTGGAACCATTCTCTCCAAAACGTTAAGAAAGCCAATCATATGCGCTTTTGCCTGTCTAATCGATGAAGTGAAGAATACTATGGCTACAATGGAGATGACATTTGACCGCGCCATTTCTTATCATAATATCTAGGACGGGCTTGTAATCACACTCTTTATATTTGAAGTGATCCATGATTTTGTTTCTAGCCCTCTCCATCGCATCATAGACATGGCTCATTGGCTGCTCCTCATTTTCGTTCACCAATCGCAACAAACCTACTAAGGGTTCCGATGATTTTAGTTCTTTTATCACTTGTCTCTAAAAAGATTGCGAGAAGATGGTATGTTGGACTAGCTTTCCTTTGGTTCTTTTTTACTAAGGCGTATTATTCCACTTGGCCAACACTACAAAGCTTCTAAGCTCGAATTTCTTTGAATACAACTTTGGTAGTGTTAAGAAGGCTGTTGTGAATCGGATGATAGTTGAACAAAGCAAGTTATGCCCAATGTGTTTTCTCATTTGATGGAGAAGAATGACATGTTTGTATATAAAAATGTGATTCTTCTAGCCCCAGCAATCACTTCAGTGTACAACCTACTTATATTTTCTAACATTAGACCTATACAATGTGTCACGCATGGGGTCCAAAATAAACAATGCCTCTTCTTCATAAGAAGGCAATCGATGACTATATAAGAGGCTGTGTAGTTCGTGATAATTTCGACAATGTATTCCTCTTCTACTTCCTCAATTACACTATCTAACAATTTAAGCAAACAGTTGGCTGTGTGGGAATGGGCCGATGCATCCATGGACTTAAAAAACATTGTCCCAGTTGGACAATTCACTAGAAAGTTTATCACTGTCTGATCGGATTTATCGGTTCATTCGTTAGTCATAAGAGTACAATATATGTTTTCCATGCTTATTTATATTCGACAATGAAGCTTTTAGTAAAATCAACCTTGGTTATGAGGCACATTTCTTTTCTTTGTGATACAAGAGGAGACTTTTAAGCCTAGGTCCAAATTGACCCATTACTTCATAACTTTGAAGTTTTTCAATTTAACAATTTTGAAAGCAACACCGAGTTGGTATAACCACTTAGCAATGTACTAAATTGTGGTTTTCCCATTCTTATTCTTGTATCGGTTTTCCAATGTTGTTTGAGTAGGTCTTAATCGTTTAGACCTTTGGTTGACGACATCCTTGAGATATTGTCTACACTACCTATCTATTGATCCATGCCCACGAGCTCTTTTGGTGGTCAATGTTCTAGAGTAGTCTGTCAACCGAGGGGTAGGTTGATCAACATCGACAGCTTCAATATCTATTTCTCATAAGGCTTCTTGTTCTATAAACTCTTCTTGAAGTATGGTACTATTATGTTGTTTTCTTGAATGTTTGTCTATGTAGTCCAAAGTTCCTTTTGGACTTTTGGAGTAATGGTAGGATATGCTATTGCATTTGATCCCAACGTGTGTGTAAGTTGTTGCTTGTGCCGTGTAATGCCATCGACATTTACAAACCCACAAAGCTTACACACTGAGTCTTTTTGGTAGCAGTGCTTGTACTTCTAACTTGGATCATTCGACTTGAGTTTCAATGAAGAAGACATGATCTTGAGAGAGAGAGAGAGAGAGAGAGAGAGATGAAATTGCGTGGAATAGCCTACCACGACGCGCGTGGAAGCTACGCGGAGTTACGAATGGTGGCTATGTCAAGTGAATAGGACCATTTAAAAATTTGCCAATTAAAACTCAATTGCCTACTTTAATTAATTTACCAATTTAAACTAAGAAAAGCAATTAACACTTAGGCTTACAAGCCATAGTGGATCCAATCATATAGACTACAAGAGATGTTACAATTAAGCGACTAGTCTATATAGATAGTGAGCTTGTGTGTGCTTACAAGTTAAGTACCTAGCATACAATTCAATTCAAGTATTCAAATAATTTAACTAATCAAACACATATGTAAGAATAGAATTGGGCTTAAATGACAATCACAGACACAAGCATGTATAGTGGTTTGGTTTCCCTACTCTACTTTCAGCAGACGCACTCTCATCGAGTGTACCGGTATTCACTATCGAAGGTTTTAAATCAGGTTCACCTCTAACCTTAACAACCCTATATAAGGACCTAAACATACACTCCCGTCGGAAGCTCCCTCGGAGACTTAGTTGGTTTTCTATCGACTAAGCAACAACATCGGTCATAATCCAAGGACCTACATTTACTCTCACAGAGACTAACACGTACACATCAGTGTTTGGCGAATTCAGCTCAACACAAGAGCCTGGGTCCTACACAAGAACCTTTTCAAGTTTGGGTCACAAACTCATACACTCGATCCTACACAAGGAGTATATATGGACTCTACAAATGACAACTTGTCGGATTGAACTCCTTTTGTAGCGCCTTGCTTGAGTTGCTTCTTTAAAGCTCTCTCGTGCTAGAATTTGATCCTCAATTGCTCTCCTGATCGTTAACGCCGATACTTTAGATCCTACGATCATCGGCCTTGCATATGATGCCCTAATGAGGTCACCAAGGTGGTTAGAGGATTGTAGAATCTGCTACAACTAATGGGAAGTTGAAATCCTAGAGGATTCACCTTGATGGACACTCTAGAGATAGACATTAGAATTTGCCAGTAGAATTGGTGTTTAAACTTTAAAGAGGGCTCGAGATCATGTTCTTCTTGTAGAAGAGCTTGGAATGCTTATTAAAGTGAATAATCACTGAGAAGAGCTCATGAATCTCATTAGGATAGAGTCTAGAAGGTTTGGTAGAGCTTGTAGTGCATTAGGGTCTTTAAAAAGCTAAAATATATAATTTGTACAAAGATCTGAATGCAATATTTACAAAGAAAAGATTTCAACGGATCTCTAACGGCTAGCCTTGATCAATCGATCGAGTGTTACCGAAATAGTCCAGTGAACTCGCTGAGCGTTTTTGGCGATGTTCAATCGAGGAAGTGCTCAATCGATCGAACTCATTGAAGAGTTGGCTGGTTTGTGTAGTTTGTTTTGCAGCAACTTAGGAATTCCATAGCCAATCTAAGCATGCTTTAAATGAGCTCCTAAGGCTATGTGATGATCAAATGAAGGGTTTATGTAATAAGTTTAGGATCATCTAGAGGTTAAGGTTATTTCGGGTTTAAGGATGAGGGTCACCAAGGCACCTTAATATACTTGTTCTTCACATCCTTGATGCTCTAAGTCTGACGCGTCTTCTGTCTTCAGCTTCCAAGGGCTCAACTGACATATTGACACACCGATGCACGTGATCGACAAATCAGGTGCACAAATACGTGCTCTAACAATCACCCCCTTTGTCAATTATGTGACAAAAACCTAACCTAGACCTTGTCATGGTCTATACCAATGACAAACCAAAACAACTAAAAAATAATTACTTATCAAAATAAAATTACAACTCAATTAAGCAAAGACATGTAACACTGCATTGCCCCCTCTTAAATGCTCCCCCTATCTCCATCAATTTCCTGCAACAACAAATAAAACCTGCAAAATATAATTTAACTTGTTTCGGTGGGACTTAATCTCTCTCCCTTTTTGTCAGTATTTGAGAAAGAGTTAATTTCATGAGTATACCAATAAAAACAGAATATGGAAAACTCTATAAATCATAGGTTTACCAATAATCACATACTAACAAGGGAATGTATGGTGCATATAAACATTAAGAACTGGGAGCATGTATGTGTGGTCATTCAAAAGATATACATATCAAGCAATAATGACCAATGATGGCTCTAAGCTAAAAACATAAGATACTAAAATTTAGCAACTTTAAATCCTTAGGCTTAACTATTAAGCACACTAATGGGGCTAGAATCCTTGAATTTTCCTATAGTGCTCACTAATGAGGCTCAATTCCTCAGATTTACCTATTAAGCTCATAGTGACCTTCTAAGGCCACCTATCCAAGGTGGTATGGTCTCCCAAGTCTCTAGGGAGGGAACCCGTGGTGGAGGCCTTTTGAATATGTGTCTAAGGTCTTCATCACTAGAGGAGTCTCCTGAATCGGATTTGGACTCCTATGTATCATCCCATATTGCCGCCATAGCCTTGCGTTTGGATCTTACTTTGCTAGTACGTTTGGAGGCAACATGTCCCTAACCTTAACAATTGTAACATTGGACTACTTTCAAAATCCATCATCCATCATTTGTACAAAATCCCAATGCAATATTTATAATGAAAAGGCTCCAATGGATCTCTAACGGCTAGCCTTGATCGATCGACTGAGGGCCGTCGATCGATCGACTGAGGGCTGTCGATCGATTGAGCTCCGCCGAAATAGTCCAATGAACTCGCTGGACATTTTTGGCGATGTTCGATCGATCGAGCTCGATCAAGATCGAGGAAGTGCTCGATTTGATGCTCCAAGTCTTCATATTTCTTCAGTCTTCACCTTCTAAGGGCTCAATTGACATACTGACATAGAAATGCATGTGATTGACAAACTAGGTGTACAAATAAGTGTACTAACAAGAGAGAGAGAGAGAGAGAGAGAGAGAGAGAGAGAGAGAGGGTTTCAATTGGTCTAGCCAACCTATATTTTAGATTTGTTTCATTTTCTGGTTCATGCCTAACATTTATAGGGACCACAGGGTGGACAAAGTAGATATACAAAACATGCATCTTGGCGGGTCCTTAGATTTTTTATCTCTTTGTTTTTTGTTTTTTTTTTTTTTTTTTCAAGGCAGGCATCAACTCCCACTGTTGCAAACAATGGACCTGCATGCCACTTTAGCAAACAATGGACGTTAATCCACTCTTTGCAATAATGGTGGTTGCAGCCCATATACATGGTTTAATATATATATATATATATATATATATATATATATATATATATATATATATATATATATATATATATAGGGAAAAGGTACAATGCGCTCGAGCTGACGATAAGCTCCCATGAGGTTGAGCTGTGTGGGCCCCACCGTGATGTGTTTCGACCATCAACACCGTGCATTTGATGGGTACCCTTTAAATTATGGGATATCCCAAAAATCAGCCGTATACGGAACTCAGGTGGGCCATACCATCTAAAATTATGTGAAGACACCGTTAAAACATATAAAAGCACTTAGTGGGGCCCACATGAGTTTTGCATGCGCCTGAAACTTGGTCTGAACCCTCATTCAAGTGGGACACACATAATGGATGGGCTGGATTTGCAAACTACATCTCGGTGGCCCTCAAAAATGGTTATGAATGTTTTAATGGTGCACGGCCCTCCCCCCACTTTTGTATGTGGTGTGGCCCACACAAGTCACGGATTGACTTTAGTTTTGAGACCTAGGCTCACGATGGAATGGTGCATCTGATTGATGGGGTAGATGTTCGAAACGCATCACGGTGGGGCCCACACAACTCGACCTCATGGGGCGTTAAAATCAGCTTGAGCGCATTGTACCTTTTCCATATATATATATATATATATGTATATATATATTTCTGTGGGTCGCCCAAAGAATATTAACCACGAAAGGTCTTTGATGGTCAAAGAAAAACATCACAGTGGGCCCATAAAAATTTCAACGGTTGGCCCTCACTCCCATTGTTTCTAGTGGTACGGTCCCCCTAAGATTTAAATCTAGTTCAAACCTAGGCCCATGGCCTAAAATGGGATGACAAAGAGGGTGGATGGTGTGGATTGAATAATCCATAAAGAAGGGTCCCAACAGTGACCCCCACAAAAGAGTCATGTCTAAAAGAGTCTTGAGGTAGGTAGACATTAGAATTTGCCAATAGAATTGGTGTCTAAACTCTAGAGAGGGTTTTGAGGTCATGTTCTTCTTGTAGAGGAGCTTGAAATACTCATTAGAGTGAGGAATCACTAAGAAGAGAGTATGAATCACATTCGGATAGAGTCTAGAAGGTTTGGTAGAGCTTAGAGTGCACTAGGGTCTCTAAAATGTCAAAATCCATCATCCATCATTTGTACAAAGATCCCAATGCAATATTTATAATGAAAAGGCTCCAACGATCTCTAATGGCTAGCCTTGATTAATCAACTGAGGCTGTCAATCGATCGAGATCTGCCGAAATAGTCCAATGAATTCGCTGGATATTTTTGGCGATGTTCGATTGATCGAGCTTGATCAAGATCGAGGAAGTGTTCGATTGATCGAACTCACTGAAGAGTTGGTTGGTTTGTGTATATATTTTTTTTTCTAGCAACTCGGGACCTCTATGCCAATATAAGCATGTTCTAAATGAGTTCCTAAGGCTATGTGATAATCAAATGAAGGTTTACCTATTAAGGTTATGATCATCTAGAGGTCAATGTTGTTTTGGGTCTTAAGGGTTAGGGTCACCAAGGCACCTTAATATGCATGTTCTTCACATCCTTGATGCTCCAAGTCTTTATGTTTCTTCAGTCTTCAGCTTCCAAGGGCTCAACCGACATACTGACACAGAAATGCACGTGATTGACAGACCAGGTGTACAAATAAGTGTACTAAAGAGAGAGAGAGAGAGAGAGAGAGAGAGAGAGAGAGAGAGAGAGAGAGAGAGAGAGAGAGAGGGTTGTAAACGTCCAATCCATTGTTTGGCCAACCTATATTTTAGATTTGTTTCATTTTCTAGTTCATGCCTTGCATTTACAGGGACCACAGGGTGGACAGAGTAGATATACAAAACATGCATCATGGTGGGTCCTTAGAAAATTTTTTTTTTTCTCTTTTTTTTTCAAGGCAGGCATTAACTCCCACTGTTGCAAACAATGGACCTGCATGCCACTGTAGCAAACAATGGACGTTAATCCACTGTTTGCAATAGTGGTGGTTGTAGCCCTTCTACAACATGGTTTAATATATATATATTTTTCTTTTTTCCTTTGCGGGTTGCCCAAGAATATTAACCACGGAAGGTCTTTGTCGATCAAAGAAAAACATCACAGTGGGCCCAGAAAAATTTCAATGGTCGGCCCTCAGTCCCACTTTTTCTAGTGGTATGGCCCCCCTAAGATTTGGATCTGGTTCAAACTTAGGCCCATGGCCTAAAATGGGATGGCAAAGAGGGTAGATAGTGTAGATTGAATAATCCATCAGAGAAGGGTCCCAACAGTGGGCCCCACAAAAGAGTCACGTCCAAAAGAGTCTGGCACCATTTGGTCCCCCCCCCCCCCCCCCCCTCGCCTTTTTTTTTTTTTTTAAATAAAAGAAATAATAATAATATTATTAGCGCGAACGCGCATACACATGGCCCCACCTTTCAACTGTCAGAAATAGTCAGTTTAGCAATTTCTAAAAATGTTCAACGGTTTGTGTTCAATCAACACTTTTTCTATGGTGGGGTCCGTTTAAGATTTGGCTTGAACTCATCTTAGAGGATGGCCCTGAAATGGGGCCCACCAATCAAATACACCACTTGGATTGGTCCCATGCGATCATAGCGAGATCCATGCAGTTTTCAACCAAATGAAAGCTCTAGTCGAAACAGAGTTGGTTTTTGCTCAGATTGGGGTCTCACTTGCTTTCGCATGGGGCCTGCTTTTGGCGAAGGGATACCGCCCCTGGATAGCCCTATGTAGAGGCTCCAAAACCCACAAAATGGGGCCCGCTGATTGTGCATGTGCAAATTTTGGTGCAAGGCCAAACATGGCCATTTCAAATTCCGCATTGCACTTTTTTGCACAACTTCAGCTGGTCCCTTTTTGGGATTGGTATACCGATCACATGGGGCCCATTTTTGTTGGGGTAAAAGGCCACTCTTCTAGCCCTATATGTAGACTAAAAAGTCCAAGTGGTGGCCCCCATATATCTTGTATGTGGTGTCCACCATGGATGCTCAAAGTCAGCTCACAAACATAAAAATTCACAGTTTTACAAACTGGTTTCTGCCCCAACTTGGGGCCCACTTTCCAAACACTTGGGGCCATTTCCAACAAAGCGGTGGGACATCCTCGCCCTCTGATATCTGGACTAAACATTCCCTATGGTGGGGGACCCTTAGCTACAGAGTGTGGGGCCCACCATGAGGTGCTAAAAAGGGCTGCTTGGAAGAAATTCTGTTACTTGGAAAGATTTCTAGAAAAAAGCTGAAATAACAAGTGAAAGGAATGGGGGAGTATGACCCACCTCTTGGAACTTGGGGTTGATGGGTAAGCTTGGAGGGTCTTGGATGGCCCTAGGTTGATGATGGGGTGGTCCACTTGCTCCAATCTAGATGGTGGGCCACGCCTTTGCCGTCCTCTCTTTCTCTCTAACACTATTGCTGGATTATTATTATTATTATTATTATTTTGTCAAGGTGTGGAAATGGGAGAATGGAGAGGGCTGCTTTTCTTTTTTAGAAGTTGGGGTGATGAGGTAGATGAGGGCCAAGCATGCATTGGTCAAGGTGTATGAAATCTAGGCATGCGGTGGCTAGAGTGTATTAATGTCAAGAATCGGCTCCTTTTCTTTTAACCACCGCTATTGCAACCAATGGACTTAACATCCACTGTTTGCTATAGTGGCATGTAGGTTCACTGTTTGCAATGATGCATGTTTTGTATATCTAATCCATCCACTATGAGGCCCTCGTAAATTTTAAGGCATGTTCCAGAAAATGAAACAAATCTAAGATACAAGTAGTGTTCGAAATATCGGTATCGCGCAATGTATCGCAACCTTGGGATACAGATATGTATCAGTTATTGCACGAGATATATCGTTTGTATCGAGTAATTTATCACACTTTTTGGGAAACATGGGAAAACATTGGCAAAATGGTTGAATTTTTTTATATGAAACTTCAGGGATTATTTAAAAAGACCTTAATACACACTTTTAAATCATAAAATCTCAAAAAAGAAGTGCACATAATAATTTTCCTTTGTATAAGGTCCTAAGTTATGCGTTATCTGATTGAACTGAGGTAAATCTACTCAAATATGATGCATAACATTAATAAATGTATAAAGATGTGTATGAAAACATAACCAATGCATTCAAAAGCAAAAGATATATTAGAAATTAGAAAACATACATACCTATCAATGATGTGTGTATTCAATATCTACCCCGTCCATTCGTTTTTCCATGTCATTTTAGGACATTATCCAAAAAATGAAGCAGATCCAATAATCAGGGGGACCATACCATAAGAAACAATGGTGATTGACCATTAGTGGCCAAAAAAGTTTTGCATCAAGCTGATAATTGTTTTTTTTCCCTTCATTCAAACTTATGTGGACATCATTGCCACCACGTTTTCTTGTGGTGTGGTACACTTGAGCTTACATCTCTCCTTTTCTGGGCTCATTCCCTAAAATGACTTGTGAAAATGGATGGACAGTGTGGATTGGCTGGTGTACCACACACCAGAGACCTGGCTGGTGTGGGTACATATCGTGCGAATATGAGACACAGATTTCCTGCTAAATCCTTTCGCAAGAAGTTCCTTCTCTGGAACCTAGGTGGGGCACACCGTGATGTTTGTAAGAAATCTACCTTGTCCATCCATTTTGTGAGCTTATTTTAAGACTTAAGACAAACATTGAGCAGGATCCAAGACTCAAGTGGGCCGCACTAAAGGAAAAGTTGGGTAGGGAATTTCCTACCATTGAAACCTCCTTGGGTCGATAGTGATGTTTACATTCCATCCGTCCCGTTCATAACGTCATTTATACTGGGATGAACTGAAAACACAAATATTAGACTGATTCAAAACTTCTGTGGCCGCAAGAATATTTCAACTGTGGACGTTCAATCCTCACGTTTTCAGCCCACTTGACTCTTGGATCCGGCTCATTTTTGGCCCCATGTCCTAAAATGAGCTCAAAAAACAGATGGATGGGGTGGATTTCTCACAAACATCACGGTGGGCCCCACCTAAGTTTCCAGCGCAGGAACTTCTTGCAAAGACTTTCGCAGGAAATCCGCATCCGTGAAGATGAGTGCTCAAAATCCTCGAGCTCAAGTTGTATAAACAGTTCAAAGGAGATCAAAGTTACATGGGCCTCACAATAACGTATTTATTATATCCACACCGTTCATCCATTTGGAGAGATCATTTTAGATCATGAGCCCAAAAATGAGTCATATCCAAAGCTCAAGTGGACCACACCACAAATAGCAGTGAGAGCAATGATTCTCACCGTTATAACATTCGTAGGGCCCATCTCAACTTTTATTTTCCATCCAATCTGTTCATGAGGTCACAAAGGCATTGATGAAGAGGAAGAACAAATATCATATCGATCCAAAACTTCTGTGACCCCAAAAGGGTTTCAATGGTAGACGTTCAATATCCCGCAACTTTTTTCAGTGTGGTCCACTTGATTTTGGATGTCTTATTTTTCGGCTAAAGCCTTAATACGAGCTCGCAAAATGGACGAACGGTTTGGATATAACATATACCTCATAATGGGGCCCACAGAACTTGGTGACGTCAACACACCATCCAGGTCGGTGGTGTGTGGTGCACTAGCCCATCCGCTTCCCGTAAATAAGGGCTCAAGGCTCTTTCTTTTTTGAAGCAGAGAGGGTTCCGGCATTCCGAAACCCCTAAAATCTCTCCCAAATTCTAGGATTTCGAGGATTTCTTTAGATTTCGTGCCCAAATCTCTCCAAATCAGAGACTTCGATTCAAATGGCCCATCAAATGCAGCTTCCGATCAGGGCGATCTTCTTTATAGCCGAAATCTACTGTTGAAAGTTTTTTTTTTTTTTTTTTCTGGATAATGATGCTCTCCCAACATCTCGGAGTTGGCTATAGTAGCCACGACAGCTGTTGTATAGTAAATTTCTTGAAAAAAGAAATAAAATCCCGATAAAAGTGATAGTATCGTTGATGTCGCATGATATTTAGAACAATATTTAGTGATATCGAACGATATTTAGCGATATTATGCGATATTTATTGACATATTGATCGATACAAAGAATTATGTAAAATTTTTCAATTTTTTAGTATCTTCCGAAGGGTTTTGTATCGGTGGACTGCAATACCGATAATATCGGCCGATAGTATCGATATTTCGAACATTGGATACAAGTGGGCTATACCAATTGAAACAATGGATTGGTTGTTTGCCATTGAAATGCTTGTAGGGCCCGCTGTGATGTGAGTTAGAGGCCCAAAATTTCCCCAAACTATCGCCTCATCCTAGAGGACAAACCCAATTGTGCACCCAACTTGAAACGCTTAGGTGGGCCATGCTAAAATTTTTGAGGAATGGACAATGACGTCTACTTTCGAAACCATTTGGTTAAAATGTTAGTTTGTCACCAAACATTCTCAACAGTGGCTTTCACATGAGTGTAGAGAAAATCCAACTTTGGTTTGGATTCAAGCCATGTGTGCCCCCCCCCCCCCTCTGTGGGTCCCACCTAGATGCGTGTTGTGTAGAACCTTCCTTTTTCTTCCATTCCTTAACATGTGGGACTCTATTAATGTATGTATTATATTCACATGGTCTGTTTGCTTTGCCATTCACCGTGGGCCTGGTCCACTGACCCCACCTAGATGTATGTGTTGTGCACCTGCACCATCAATCTCTTTTCTAACCTTGGATTGTTAGGCCACATGCCCTGGAGCCCATTGAAATGTACGTGTTGTATGGGGAAGCTATCCATTTGTTCTAGGCAGCCCATGTGGCCCACATTGATATATGTATTTAAGCCCACGCTGCGGAATACTTGAGCAGCGTAGTGAGGCCTATTCCAAGGCCCATTGGGCCCACAATAGAGCTGTTTCAAGGGCCGCCCAAACATGCTGGATTAGTGGGCTAGAGCGTGGGCCTCATGTGGAACCCAAAACTGAGGAGATATTCAAGTATTTCAAGGCCAAACCACTCTAAATGGGCAGGCTCATCTCTCACGTGCGTGATGTTTGGTTTGATTGATGTGAATGTGGATTATATATGGTTGGTTTACATATTTGATTAGGCCCATTGGCAAATTAATGTACCAAGCCCACTGGAGGCATGAGATGTATGCATGGTGTAGATGGCATGAGATGCATTGGATGATGTAAGAACTTGACGTTGGACCTTGGGTTAGGCCCATGTTGAGGCCCATTGCTTATGGGTGTTAATGCCAAGATCCGGCCCGTGTTTGAGTGAGATGAAGGGTCCAGATGGACTTCCCATGAACAATGGGTTATGAGATGAGGGTTTAAGGATCATAATACACTTGGTATAAATTGCATAGTGGCATAGCATTTTAACCCGTCATACGTACATGACATGGTCTACATGATCTATAGGCAAAAGTGCGAAAAAAGAAGAAGGTCCCAACGGTCTTTATTTATTTATTTTATTTTTTATATAATGTTGGGAGTTGGGACATACATGCGATCGCATATGTAGTACGCATACTTGCATATGTGATCGCATATTTATCACAAAAATAAATATGCCATTGCATACTTTTAAGATCGCATATGCCATCATGGTATATGCAATCCATTCCATTCAATTCGCATATGCAATTCACATATGCAATCGCATGTGTGCATATGCGATCGCATTCGACAACATTGATGTTGGTTGTACATTATTCAGTTGAAAGTGGATACGTTAAAATCTCCACAAGAGTAACTTACTATTCACCATCAAATGAGGATGCACGTCAATTCCTTTTCTCCTTTTTTGAAATTTATGGGACTCCAATGACTTGTACTAATCCAAATGTTCTTAAGCATATTCATAATACCCATGGTTGACATACACATGATCTTAAATCGGCCCAAATTTTTTTTATATACATCAGGAAGAGGAGTTTCACAGACACCGCCAATTTCACCTTGCGCTGTGGAGTATGCCAAATTGGCGTGATCGGCCAGAAGGTAATGACCACCATCAGTCCCTTTCTGAAATATCCTGCCTGCTTTTGGTTGTTTAGACTTCTCTTTAATTTGTTTGGAATTTTTCATCTTGAATGTGCATGCAGGAGGCTGTGGAACATGCGCAGGCGACTGGCCATGTAAACTTTCAAGAATACAGGTAACAGAATGCAAAATTACAATAAGAAGACAATTGGTCACATCCTCAATATGATGATTGATTTGAAGTTAGTCTGCTTCTTTTGAAGGCATTCAATTAGATTAGTGGTTGAAATAATAGTTGTCCGGTTTATCCATTACTGTTGTTGTATGTGCTTTTAAGGTGTTTCTTTGTTATTGCTTGCTTCATGTGGTAACCGAATGAAACGAGAAAAAAAAAAATCTTTCAAAAATTTCTGAAAAGCTTGTCTTCCTTTTTTTTCCTTTAGGAAATTTTAGGTAGGACTGCAGATCTCGTGTTAAAAGTATGTTAGTTGTAAGAAAAAAAATGTGGCTATTTTAGTTGTGTTCAGTGTGTATTGAATTGTCAAACTCATGTATTCTGATGGTGGGGTCCACTAGAATGCCCAATATAAATTCTCTTTTTATGTTTCATATATTTGAAAAGCTATGATGGAATTTTCTGGTTAAAAGACCATCTGCCACCCGGTAAGTACTTCAGTAAATAGGAATTATATGATCCTCTAGACGAGTTAACACGAGGCATTTGCAGGAAGTGATCCCATGGTGTATGTTGTTTGCAGATGACAAAGTTTTGGTTGACAAGACTAGGAAAGGCATAAACACAAAGCTAGATTTATTGAGGGGTGATTTAGAATGTAAAGGATTTAAATTAGTCGGACTAAAACAAAGTATATGGAGTGCAATTTTAGTAACAATAGCGGTGCAATTTCAGTAACAATAGGATTGAGAACATGGATTTAATTACGATTGCTGACCAATAAGTTTCCCGAAACCACCACCTTTGATATCTTGGGTTGAAAGTTCATGAGTGGAGAGATCGAGGAGGATGTTGTGCATAGAATTCAAGCGAGGTGGAAGAAATGGAGATGTGCCTTTGGATTTTATGGGATTATCATGTACCACTCAAAATGAAATGAAAATTTTATAGGATGGCTCTAAGACTACCCTGCTCTATGGGATAGAATGTTGGGCAGTCAAGGCACATCACATCATGTTCATAGGATGAATGATGGTTGAAATGATGATGGTGAGATGGATGAGTGGCAAGACAAGGAAGGTCAGAATTAGAAATGAATGCCTTAGAGGGAATTTAAGAGTAGAACCAATGGGTAATGGGGTGAGGGAAAGTAGACTTTTAGAGAGTTTGGTCATGTGCAATGGAGACCAAGATCTGTGCTGGTTTGGAGTGAGTTGGAACAAGTTGAAGGCTCTAAAAGGGCAATGGGAAGGTAGGTCCAAAAGGACGTGGGTGGAGGTAGTAAGAAAAAGGTTTGATAACCTATTGTCTAACTGAAGTTATGGCCCTTGAATCTTAGTAGAGTGGAATGTCGTGAAAGGATTCCTGTAGCTGACACCAATTAGTTGGGATAAGGCTTATGATGATGAATTATATGATCCTCCACTAAAGGATATGAGCACCATACTATGGATGGACTATGTCCCGAAGTTTTCTCAATAAAACAATCCTAACCTTTCAAATTGCCCCGCAGATGGGTGTTCTAGAATAGAAATATGGCAATGGTCCACATGCAATTGAAGGGAAGGCCATAGGTTGGCATCTGCAATCTTCTAGTCTGGGCATGTATGTGCAATTTACTCGTGTGACGTAGAAAGCAATGCCATTAACCAACTTTTTGAAAAGACAGTTTTACCCTTGTGCATCTAGTGGAAAATCATCCGGTAGGCCCTACATTAGAGATCCATCGATCTGATTTTTTTCTTCTGCGTAATCATCTTTCTTCTTTTGGAGACGAAGAGAGCAATAGAGAGATCAAGAGAAAGAGCTCCACAGAGGTCAGGATGTTTTGGAAGGAGTGAGAGCAAGATTTTCAGAGGGATTTTGGAGAGGTCTAGAGATTTTTGGATTTTGGGAGTTTTGAGGTGGGGTGAAGTATGTTGTCGAAGTTGGGTGGGGGGCGCGCAAATGTTCTTCTTTCTAAACTAGTGTTAATTCATAAGCGACAACAGGGTGTTTTATATAACCTTGACAAATGGAGGGCCTTATTTACAAATATGTTAAAGGGCGGGTTTTATTTACGGTAAAGCAAATAAGGAGGGGCTATTTGGAAGGAATAAAAACTTTAATATTTAAACAAGCAATAAATTTTTAGAAATAGGTGAATTTTGTAAATTAACTATAACTAACAAAAGCACCATCGTGTGGTGTGATGATTACAGTTGTTCTCAATCAAAATCAGGTTGTAGATACACATGAGAAAGGTGGTGATCAAGATGGGTTTATGCTAATCATTTGTAGGCACAAATGTTGTGGGAGGGCTGGAAGGATTAGGGTCTTGAGATGGGTCCTCGTCCTTTAAAATTTTTATTTATTTATTTATGTCAAAAGTGCTGTTTCCGTGCAAATGACTTCAGTAGAGCTGTACACGAGTGGGCCCTAGATGATGGACGGTCCAAATCAAAGGTGTAGTGGTGGTTTTAGCCATGGCTGAAGGGGACATTTCAATGAAAAGCTTCGTTACAAGAACAAATAGAGGAACAGTTTTCATATCCATGCATTTCCACCTAAAATACATTTCTATTTTTGGGGTTTTTGCATGATTCAACATAAATAATGGAGTGTTTGCCAAAAACCCACACCGTTAGTTCTCACCTATTGCAAAAGTGGACATTTGGTTAGATTATGCCGAGGCCATTTAAAGATTTGTGTAAATTTATTTAGAAAATGGAACATCCCTGCTCTTTATATCTCCTCTCCCTTGTGCAATCAAATAGCTCCAACCTGTCCCTTTGTCCATCTCTCCATTCATGTTGTGATACAAACCACATTGCTCATGCGCACATTGCCAATGGTTCTCTCATCTTGGTGTCGTGCCCATTTGGGTACAAGCTTGGTGCAGGCCTCTGAATCAGGTGGCTATGGTACTAGCCCTCTTGGTCCCAGTTGTGGACCACATCCGGTCGTGGTCCATGGTGATGGGGATGTGGTCCACGGCAGGACCACTACGATGTCTTGAAGCTAACCATTACGATGTCTTGAAGCTAACCATGGTAGTGCTGTCCCATAATCAGGATCTACAAGCTCATGAATGCCCCATCCATTTTATAGAAAATCATACAAACAAGGCTCGGAGAGGGTTTTGGTATCCATGGTAGAGAAGGAAGAAAATGGACAAAAATAGAGAGAGAGAGAGAGAGAGAGAGAGAGAGAGAGAGAGAGAGAGAGAGAGAGAGAGAGGGCACCGTTGCACGTGTCAAGAGAGAGAGAGCACCTTCTTACGTGCCCACCTGTGGGCACCGTTGCACATGTGTCATGGGCATAGAATCCGAACGGTCCATGTGATGCAGCACCCCTTGAAACCACACAAGACCAACTTTCAGCCCAATACAAAACTTTGGTGGGCCATGACAAAAGGAAATAGTTTCCTCCCTTGATTTGCATTTCTCTTTCCACCTATAAATGGTACTATGAGGTCGATTCCCATGAGGTTGAGCTGTGTGGGCCCACTGTAATGTATATTGAACATCAACACCGTGCCATGAGGTTGAGCTGTGTGGGCCCACTGTAATGTATATTGAACATCAACACCGTGCATTTGATAGTTCCCCTTTAGGTTATGGGATATCCCAAAAATCAGTCGTATAGGAAACTCAAGTGGGCCATACCATCTAAAACCATACATTAATTAATTCATTAAGTAGAGCATAGTTGGACGTCCAACTAATTGTGTGAAGGAGAGAATGAGCCACACACTTGTCATAAATTTGGACCATACAACTCGTATTAGAGATCAGGTCCGTTCATTAGATAGAGCACACTGTCAACATTCTATGAACAAAAAAAAAAAAGGTCTTATGATTGAGCATGTCAAACATTTACGAAAAGAGTAGGTATTTAATAAAATTGTTTAATGGGTATTTATGAAAAGAGTATATTTTATTAAATTTTTGTACATAACTTCTCCTTAATGAAGCTTAACTGATGAATGACGTGGATCTTTGACACTTGTACTCATTTACATAACATGGACAGGTAATCTAAAAACTCTCAATGTACGTGTGTATATTATATCAAGAAAGGAAAATGGTTCCCATTAAATGCCAGCTAGTTGGATGCAAATATAAGGTCGAACTAGTTGTGTGTGAGCATTATTATTATTATTATACACACACGTACACACGATTCTCATGAGTTCCTGTGAGAACGTTTTGAGAACCCATCACATGTGATGTGAGCCCAAAATTTGAATGGTCAACGTGATGCAGCACCCTATGAAACTCCCAAAGTTCAACTTTTACCCTGATCTAAAACTTTGGTTGGCCATGACAAAAGAAAATAGTTTCCTCCCTTGATTTGCAATTTTCTTTGCCATGACCTGCTTGAGTTTTGGATCAGGCTGAAAATTGGGCCCATAGGGTTTCAAGGGGTGCCGCATCATCTGGACCATTTAGATTTTGTGCCCATGGCATGTATGCAAAGGTGTGCTTGGGTGCTCATGTAAGAAGGTGCGCAGGTGAGCATTCCTCATGTATATGTGAGAAATTTTGGTTTTAGTGCTGCAGTGCATCTAAGTGCGGAAGCTTGGCGGAGCTAAGGAATGAATGGCTGAGTCCTAAAGTGGACCTATTTAAAATTATGCTAATTAAAAATTTAAGTTGCCTAACATAAAATATTTTTCAATTAAACTAATGAAGGCAATTTAACTTTAAGGCTTTCAAGCTAATAAAGGGTCCAATCACATATATATTACAATGATATGCAAGTAAAACAACTATTCTATAGGATAGTGTACATGCGTGTGTGGGATATGCTACCTATCAATCCTAGCACTCATCTAATCATACAAGCATATAAATAAGCATTCAATCATATAACATAATTAAAAAAAACCTTAAATAACAATCCCAAACAGAATTATGTATAGTGGTTTGGTTGTGTGCCTAGTCCACTCTTGGCGGACTCACTCTCTCCTAGAATGTACCGGATTTCACTATCGAAGACTTTAAATCAGGTTTACCTCAAACCTTTACAGCCTTACATAAGGACTCTACAATTTATGCCCTACGTAGGAGCAAATGTCCTACACAAGAACTTATTCTTTATGTTCTACACAAGGACAATGGTTCTAATTCCAAACCCAACAATTTAAGCCACATGGGCCAAAGTCTTACGCAATAACCTGAAATTTATGCCCTATGAAAGAGCAAGGGTCCTACTCCCAAATCCAAGATTTAGGACACACAGACCAAGGTCCTAATCCCGAACTTAGAAATTTAGGCCTTACATAAGAGCCAATGCCATAATCCCGAACCTGGTATGTATTCTCTCACTGGAGGCCTAAATAAGGACTTTGGTTGATTTCTCCTTAGGCTAACTAACATCCTAGGTCTTACACAAGAACCACAAATTTAAGCCACATAGGCCAAGGTCCTATACAAGAACCTGAATCCAGTTTGGGTAAGCAAACTCTAGCACTCCAACCTACACAAGGAGTGCAATCTTTGAGATCTAAAATTGACAACTCACTTGTCTGATTGAGAACCGCTTGTCGTGCCGTATTGGGTCACTTGATCTCCACTCTTCCATGCTTCGATCAGCTCCTCGATGTTCTCCCAATCATGTTGTCGATGCTTCGCCATGGCTCCAGCTGCACGATCAATCACCTTGCATGTTGTGCTCCATTAAAGTGACCAAGGTGATGAGAGTAGGTTGAATCTCCTACAACTAATGAGAAATTGTTTAACTTAGAAAATTCAATACGATGGGTCTCCTAAAAGACTCGGACAATGATATGCCAATAAACTTAAGTCTAATATCGAAGAAATGGAGGAGCTTAAGCACATCTCCAATGGTAAGATTGGAATCCTCATTTATAGTTGAAATCTTAAGGGAGGTGCTTGAATCTCAAAGGAATAAATGCATAGAGTGAAGGGTATGCCTATGGGATCACCTTACCTCTGGTTGCTCCAAAAACCCATCATTAAGCCTAAGAACCGAATGCCCTTTATAAACAGTTTGGACTCCAACGGTAAAAAAAAAATGAGCAGAAAACGGTCCTATCGATGCCATTAAAGAGTTTTTTATGCCATCGAGGATTCCTTCAATGCCATCGAAGGGTTCCCCGATGCCATCAAGATTTCTAGCTAAAAATGCCATCGTGGGCCTAGGTCTCAAAAATTAAGTCAATCCGTGACTTGTGTGGACCACACCACATACAGAAGTTGAGAGGGGCCGTGCACCATTAAAACATTCATAATCATTTTTTGGGCCCACCGAGATGTGGTTTGCAAATCCAGCCCATCCATTATGTGTGTCCCACTTGGATGAGGGTTCAGACCAAGTTTCAGACGCATGCAACTTTCAGGTGGGCCCCACCAAGTGCTTTTATATGTTTTTGGCATATCTTCACATGATTTTAGATGGTAAGGCCCACCTGAGTTCCGTATATAGCTGATTTTTGGGACATCCTATAATTTAAAGGGTACCCATCAAATGCACGGTGTTGATGGTCGACACTCATCACAGTGGGACCCACACAGCTCGACCTCATGGGAGCTTATCGTGAAGTCGAGCGCATAGTACCTTTTCCCATGTACAAATATATGTATGTATGTATGTATGTATACATATGTACATATACATATATCTATACACACAAATGTATATATTAACTCGTGAGAACTTTTTCAGAATTCATATCCCGTGATACGAGCATAAAATCTAAACCGTCCATGTGATGCAACACCTCGTAAAACCCTTATGGCCCAACTTTCACCTGATCCAAAACTTTGATAGGCCATGGCAAAAGAGAGACAAATCAAGGTTTTGGATAACGGTGAAAGTTGGGTTCAAGTCCTTACCTTAGTGGTAGACTTTGAGGAGTTTCAACACGAGGTCTGGGGTTTGATACCCATAGGTGGTGAAATCCCACTACGGCGTATGTGTGTGTGTGTGTCAGGTGCTTGTGTAAAAAAAAAAAGAAAAAAGTTGGGCCTTGAGGGTTTCATGGGGTCCCAAATATATATGAATGGTCCAACTAGCAGTGTATTAAATATCAAAATTATTTCTCTTTAATTGCGTATAATTCCTTCTGTAAAAGACTACATAACATCAAACCCAATATAGGTATAATAGGAATAAGTGTCATCGATCCAGCTCGTTTATCAAATATGGACTACTTATTAAATTTTATCGGTAAAAAATTAGTAAATGATCCTCATCACTAGAGCCATACATTCAAGTTAAATCGGGACAGTTGAAATGGATTTCTAATAACCTTTTTTTTTTTTTTTTTGAAATCGTACTATTAATCACAAAAATAAAAATAAAAATTCATGTTCTTCACATGCTTACAAGGAATCTCACTTAACTAATGGACCAAATTTTTTACTCATATGGTGCATCACAAAAATACATCATATGGTGCATAACAAGAATACATCACAAGTGCAGTTTATCTAATTATACATTTTCTTTGAAAACAAGTCTTATTATTTCTCTTCTTCTTTATTTATTGTTATCATTCCTCATTTAATGCTCTCTATTCATATGAGATTGGAAACTGAGGTGCATTGCTTAAGAAAGCCTTCCCATCAATTTAATTTGCTATATCATGTTAGGACATGGGCCAATTTTGCTAGACTTTGCAAAAAGATAAAAACAGAAGAGTTAGATCCAAAACTCGAGTGAGCTGCACAACCGGAAATATTGAGGATTGAACGTTTACTATTGAAACATTTGTGGGATCACAAAACATGCATCAAGTTGAGCCCCACGGTCAGGTACACACCATGTTGGTTGAGGTTTGCATGGTGCAGTTCAGATCAAGTCTGCACTGGCAAAATTCTGTAAGCCCTAACATGATGTGTGTTACATGCACACCGTCCATCTATATTTCCAAGATCATTTTAGGGGATGAACTAAAAAATAAGGCAGATTCAAGTCTAAAGTGAACCACACCATAGAAAGCAGTGGGGATTCAATGCCTGCCATTGAAAACTTCTTAGGGGCTATAGAAGTTTTGGATCAAGCTGATATTTGTGCTTTCCCTTCATCCACGTCTGTGTCACATTATGAATAGGTTGGATGGAAAATAAACATCATGGTAGGTCTAGGAATGTTTTAACGGTGGACATTCAATGTCCACTGTTTCATGTGGTGTGGTCCATTTGAGATTTGGATCTACCTCATTTTTAGAAATTTGTACTAAAATTAAAGTAAAAATCGACGGACAAGGTTTCAATGCTTATTTCCTTTTCGAGAAGTTAGAGCCATCAAGAGTAGAGAAGCCTTTAATTTGGGAGAGAATAGATCCAATATTCATCAGTACAACATAAAATGTGCAACAACTTACATAACCAATATTCATTAGTACAACATAAAATATGCAACAACTTACATAAATAGAAATACTTCGTCAAACCTAAAGCATTAATAAAAGACACTTTGTTATACTAAACTTTATCTTATCAATAAGGTAGTCGACTAAATTATCCAGGATGACGGGCCTAATCATCAAATGTAGGTGTGAAACCCAGTGTATCATTACGATCCATTCCTTTGGGCCGAGATATGCCCAAACAGTTCAACACATTTGTTGCAAGATGAACCATATGATTCTACGCTATTAATACCATCCACCCCACCGTGTTTGGTTCCAGTCAGACGGCAGACTCCTTTGGGTTGAACACCATATTTTTTGAGACAAATGTCACCTTATAGGTCCTTAATGCATGGTAGTTACACCATGTCATTGAATTTAAGACTCAATGGGTATCCTTAGTCACGACCACTTCAGTGAAACTCATAATTAAGAGCATCCATTAAGCCCTAGAAACTAGAACCCTACCCAATTCAATTGTCTATAATGGATATCCTTGATGCCCCGTAGACAAAGAGACCAGTGAATTGAACCATATAGGTTACTATATGTAGTTTGTCTAGCCTTTGGCTATACAAGGCCACTAATAAACTGGGTGAGCATGATGCTCATTAATGTTGTCCAATACTCTTAGGCTAGAACTGTTGAAATTAGGCCTAAGTGACCATATCGATAATCCAAAATAAAACCTTATAATACATCCACTAGATTCAGCAAGAAATAATTTAAAATTTATATTTCAGCCTTCAAATTAAGTGGTTAAATGAGGATTTAAGATGAAAAATCAATCCTTATATATGCATTTCATTTAGGTGCCTAAAATTAGACCTAAACTAGTCTATAACTGGGCCTCCATGAGGTATAATTAAATATTGGACTTAAACATGCTTATTCCTTGGCCCAAAAATTGCCCAAAAACAGGCCCAAGATTAGGCCCAAAATAGTCTCTAAAACCAGGCCAATAATCAATCTTAAGTCAGGCCCTAAAACTGCATTAAACAACCCAACCCAACTTGTTGGAAATAGCCCCATTCCAAGTCTGCTCACAAGCGTGGACACTCTGCCTTACTGGAAACAAGCCTACGGCCCAGTCTCCTCGCATGTATCTCTAAATACCATGCCTAGAACCGGCCCAAAATCAGGCCCAAAAACAGATCTAGTTGGGTCAAACAAAGGGCCAGACTCGCATGTATCTTTCATGCCCATCCACGCATGAAAGATAGATCCCCCCAACGTCCGTTTTAATCATTAGGGCAAAACTAGTCCCAAAATTAGGGTAAAAATCGACCCCCAAATCATCATCTTCCTTTCTTCTATTCGCCTTCTTCCTCAACACCGGCAACCGAGCTATATTGACGCCCAAAGACGAGCAACCGCACATCGTCTTGCCCCACCACCAAGTCCGATTTCATCCATAACCCACTGTGAAGAACAACCATTCGAGGTGGTGCACACCTTCGATTCGACGACAGGAAAGGGCACCCAATCGAAAACAGTGGTTGGTTTTTGTAGGCGTTCGAAATCATATCCTCGAGTTGGCATCCATGGCTGCAACCGTCCTCAACGGTAACGACGATCGAGGATTCGAGGTCGCAATGCCTCAACGCCATAAACAACAATCCATTGCCTGAGTTGGCCCCGAAACCGGACAATAATGGCTACCAGTGTGCCGTGGGTTTCCACCACTTATGGCTGTCGTAGCAGATGAGGGAGGATTTCATTTATTTAATTTTCTGGAATTGAAAGAGGAGCTTGCCGGAATCCATGGTCGCACCACTTGACACAATGGGCAGAACGACAATCCGCCATCGAGTCGTCACAAACGATTTGGGTGGCCTCTATGCACGATAGTGATCAGAGATCCGTCCTCTCGATCGACACTAAATACCGGCAACGGTAGCTCCATCAATTGCAACAGCCAAGGGACCCAAAACCCCTTCTGCAATAAAAGATGTTTTCGTCGCCCCGACGCTCCTTCTGCTGTGAATGATATTCCTATTCCGATATCTAGACACCATTCCGACATGGCTCTTGTTGGATTCCATTGACAACATGAATTTGACTGAATACAAAGAGCTGAATAGCTTGTTTGCCGCCAGAATCCGACGACATTCTATTGAGTCCCAAAAAAATATCTATAATTAGAAACAATTACCAGGATCGATGCATAGTGTTGAGGTCAAAATTTAGATCACCCTCCACTTCTTGTGATGTTCCTCGGATGAACCCTAGTCCTGCACAAAGGGTGAGCAAATAAGACCCTGGCTAAGCTGGGGGACCCTCCGATGCCTAAGTCAGGTTAAGGGAATCGGGATCTAAGTTGAAGAGTAAAATGAGAGTGCGAGATATTGCGTACCTGTAGCAATAGAGTTTTTTGGTATTTATACTTGTCTGTCGGACGGTCGAGATCTCTCAATCTCGGCACGATTTACTCAATCAGTGAGATTTTCGGATCGTGGGGATACTGTGTGCAATTCAAGGATCGTGCGGGATATTATGCGCATCATGCATATATGCGAGCGAAGTAACCAGCCACATCAACTTATGGTAGTTTCTAAGCTTAGCTTATGGGGTGCTCACTTCGGGATTCGGATTTGGCTCGGCCCTATCGACATATGAGGCCCCAGTCAGAGTGATAACATGTCTTCATCGAGCAGCGACCATGCTTACGGTTCGAGCCGAGTTGGTGGACAACCTTTCGCTAGTCGTGCGTTTCGTTCTTTCCCGAGGTCCGAGGCAAAGCGTCGGGTCTACTTTATCGGGTTAAGTTTCCTCCTGGTCATTAGTCTCAGGGCCGAGGCGCCTTGGCGACTCATTGGTGAATCTTTCAGTCACGGGCGTCGTACGGAGTAGTTTCCTGTTTGATGACGTTGGCCCTCGGAATTATAAGGGGCTCGGATTTTCCCATAACAAAAGAACCATACACTTCGAGGTCTGCTAAGAACTCGGAGAGTAAAGCACATGAAAGATCAATCACCTCGTTTGTCGACCCTTTCGAGCGTGCCGAAACTATTACGTTTTGAAACATTACTCTCAGGGTTTCCCGCCTACGGGTCCACGCTCAGTGGACGCGTGACAACGGTTAAGATTTCGAATCACTATCCACCTATGACCTGTTGCCACGTATGCCTTGAGTAGTGTTTTGGATGGAACTTTTCTTTATTCGGGTGTCGTTTCGTTTATCCGAAGTACGCCGCTCGATGTCAGGGGCGTGCTGCCCGATAAATCATGAGCCAATGGTATGTGGCCACGTCAGCTCCGAGGTCGGCTCACGACGATTCAACTGCAGCCATCATTGCTGGTCATTAATGCAGAGTTTTGGTGAGGTCTATATAAGCCCTCCTTTGAAGATTTCTTTTCATTTCCATACTGCGTTTAAGCTGATACCGGAGAAGGCGATTTCCGACCGGTCACGGGCAGGCGATTCCGACCGATCAGACATTTTCAGCAGGAACGATTTTCGGTGATCGTCCAGTGAGTCTCCTTGTGTTTCTTTGCATTCCTTTGTTTTATGATGTCATCCGACCTGGAGACGGTTCGGGATTTTGATGATGACTCCGAGTCGGGGAGCTCTAGCAACTAGAGAGTGGCCTCTAAAGGCCCTTATGAAGTTGCACCCCTATTCCCTCTGCCCCGAAAGTAGAAGGAGACTAGGGCTCGAACTTGTCGGGTTGGCCAAAAGAAAGCCGCTCGAGCCCATCGGATCGCAACTGCCAAGGTCACTAAGATGCCAGCAAGTGGGCCGACCTTGGAGGTAGTCCCAGGAGGCTCCATGCTGTCAGAGTCTCAAATTGAGTGGATCCACTCGGAGTTTCAGATCCTGGACTCCGTTCGGATAAGAGCCCCATATCCCTTTGACACCGCTTGAGCGCCTACTGAGGGAAAAGTGGTCATTTTTCTCTGTGTACTACAATGCGGGCTACGACTTCCCCTGATCCCTTCGTCTGAGCCATAACAGCCTACTTTGGACTAGCTCCCGGGCAATTCACCCCCAATGCCTGGAGGGTGTTGATGTCTTCCTATATTATCTGGTGTCAAGTCGGGAACTCGGAGCTGACCTCATGAGAGTTAATGAGTTTGTACCTGGTCAAACACGATAGTCAAGAACCATGGTACTACTTTACGACCCGAGGCAGCAAGGGGTTAGGGTTGGTGATGAATCTTCCGTCCTCTAACAAGGACTGGAAGAATAAATAGTTCTGGGCTGCGGGCGAATGGGAGGCATCGGTGGCTGAACTCAGGACTTTGACGACTCGGGTTCCCACTCGATTTGCAAAACCAAGTTGGATTAATCATTCCCTCTTTTCCGATGTCCTTTTTGTTACCTCAGTCAAACTGAACTCGAGTTTTCTGTTTTCGTAGATTTCACAAGGGACACTCCTCCCCTCTATTCGGCTCAGAAAAACTGCATAGCCAAGGCTAGGGCGCGATCGGGAGAGCTCTGCTCCTGGTCGGACCTGATCACAGTCGCCAACCTTCATTGGTCTGGGCTTTGTAAGTCGCCGCTTCTCCCGACGTCTTTCAATAAATTCTTCTTCCGTTTCCTTTGGAGGGATCAGATTTATCCGTTTAGTAGCTGATTTTTCTTTCTTTACGTAGGCATGACCGAGGCACCTGGTTCTCGGAGGAGGAAGGCCACCTCAACGGCGGATGAGTTATTAAGGGGCGAGTCCCGGATGAAGACCACCGTTCGGAGAAGGCAGGCCCCTCGCGGGGAGGGCCCCTCTGGTTCGGTTTCTGTCTTTGCGGTTCCAGCTACCTCCCCGATCTCCGCTGCTGTAGCTTCGGTTGCGATGCTTGCCGATACACGGGCGGCTCCGGTTGCGGTGCTTGCTTATACGCGGGTGGCTCTGGCTGCAGTGCTTGCTGATACGCGGGTTCCAACAACCATTGCTCCCGCTTCAGCAACCATGATTCCTTCCGTTCCGCCCTCCGTCGTTCCCTCTACCGAGGAGGCTCGCCTTACAGCCTCGACCCCCTGCATAGCTATCTCTTCATCATCTGAGCGGGAGAAGGCCGTTCAGATGGCTGACGCCATGATTACTCCTCCCGCGGCTGGAGACGATCTTGGGGCCGAGGCTCAGGCCTCAACTGGCAGCAGGACCGGGTTTGCGGAAGGAGCAGACTCGGCTCATGTTGGGATGAGTGGTGGGAAGTTCGCGCCGGGTTATCATCTATCTTGTCTGATGCCTTGGGCTGCAAAGCATGCCTAGAGGAGGGCATAGCTCATATTCTCAGCAAGTCGGACAACTCTTTCCTGAATGACATGGCTTCCGTCTTTTACACGGTATCTCTGTTGACTTTTCTTATTTTTTTTGCACTCACTGTTTTCAAGTGCACATTCTCTTATTTTTGTGCAGCCCGTCCTGAAGCTTCTAGCAGCTCGGGAGAGAGCGCAGGAGTCGGAAAGGAGAGAAGCTGAGGTGGAGGCCCTCAAGACCCAAGTGGGAGTTTTACGGGATGAAGGCACCTTCCTCCAACTTGAGCAGGGTGAGTTGCGTCGGCAACTCAAAGATAGGAAGGCCAAGGTGTAAGACCCGTACCCTAGTCCGTACAGTTTCGTAGGCTTCCGCGATCCTACCGGTCGAATTCCGGCAACCCTCGACCCATTTCCGACGTTGCGCTCGATCCTAAGCCGAGTCTCGCATGCCGAAGGCGGCTCGATCCGAAACTCGTACCTTGGCAACCGCGCCGTCGCCGCGGTTCTAACGCCGCGACTCACGCACCGACCCGATACCGAGCCAGAAGATGTCGGTCAGCGTTCGGTTCCAAGAAACGCCGCACGTTGCGAATCTCGAGGAATCTCTACGAGATGTCCCATCAATCAAATCAATCACTCAAGTCAAGTCACACCTACCCAAGTACAACAACCCATGCTCTCTCTTACACAAGCAAGCCTAAGTCCATCTCTCTCTCTCTCTTTTTCAACTCTACCCATGCCCATGACATCATCCCTCCATCCCTCCCTCTCCTTTTATTTTATTTCTTTTTTCTTCTCTCTCATTCTCCCATTCTCTCCCTCTCATACGTCCAAGCAACCTCCAAGCTTCCCAAAAAAATTCTCCAAAATCCTAAGTGTGGCCCACCTCCTCAACTTCCATCTCAACCGTCCGATCATCATCCGCACCGTTAAAACCCGATCGACGTCCATAAGAACCGTAGGTGAGGAGTTTTCAAGCCAAGGGAGCAAGGAGGATCGCAACAAGGTGGGTGATCCACCATCATTTCTCATATTTTTGGGCCACATGTGGTGGGACCCGTTTAATGTATGCATGTATGAAATGGAGGGCCCATAGTGGCGGGGTCCCTCCTCTATCTCACCGTGTATCTCTCTCTCTCTCTCTCTCTCTCTCTCTCTCTTTTCTCTCCCTAGAATGAAGTGGGTCCCACTAAATCATGTTAAATCCACTCCATTCATCATTGGTGTGGCCCACTACATTTTTAAGGAGACATCCATCATCCATTTTTGGGATGGTGGGAAGCCCACATGGTATATAAATATTATATTTATTTTATATTAATACTATATTAATATATATAAAGATGTGCATGGTGGGCCACGTGCACGTGGGACCACCATGAGAGGTCTGTGTACGTGGGACCCACATGAGGTCTGTGTATAACGTCCAGCGTCTCTGGACGCTGGACGTGAAGGAACGTACATATATATATAAAAAAAAAAATTTGCTTTTGTGTGGGCTGCTTATGCAGGCCCCACCTTGATGTATGTATGTGATCCACGCCGTCCAATCTATTCTCCAGTATGTTTTAGGCGTTGAGCCAAAATTTTAAGGCGATCTGATCATCAGGTGGGCCGTAACATCTAAAACTATGAAAAGACATGCCAGAACGTATAGAAGTACTTGGTGGGACCCACCTGAGGTTTGGATGCAGCTGAGACTCGGTCTGGACGGCCAGACTAGTGAGGCACACTGATTGGGCGGTCTGGATTCGTCCAAAGTGGACCCCACTTACCACAAAAAAAAAAAAAAAAAAAAAAAAAAAAAAGGCGGCGTCGGCGTCACGGCTGGCTGTCGCAGACGCCGCAAAGCTTGGGCGGGCGGACGATCTGGGCTGACCCACGGGCCCTAGTTGTGGGCCCCATCATGATGCGTCTCGGACATCAAGACCGTCCATTGTGGGCCCCCCTTCTAAAAAGGGTCCTGCCCCAAAAATCACCCGTATATGGAACTCAGGTGGGCCATACCTTCTAAAAACATGTGAAGACATGCTTAAAACATATAAAATACTTGGTGGGGCCTACCTGATTTTTGGACGAGGCTGAAACTTGGTCCGAACTCTCAACCAAGTGGGACGCACCTAATGGGTGGATTGGATGTGTGAACCACATCACAGTGGCCACTCTTGACGGTGACCTCATTAACTGGTTGAATGGCAAATAAACCTTACGGTGGGACCATCCCTGACCGTGCGGCCCAGAACAGGTTTGGATGGAAAATAAATATCACGGTGGGACCCATCCCTGACCGTGCGGCCCAGAACAGGTTTGGATGGCAAGTAAATATCACGGTGGGCCATGGTCCCGTGACCGAATAAATAGGTTGGATTTAAAATAGATATTTTGGTGGGCCCCTTGCCACATTGCCTTATCAACATGTGGATGGAAAAATAAATATTTTGGTGGGCCCCTATTCATATGGCCTTGTCAACAGATTGGATAGTAAAATAAACATTATGGTGGGCTTTACATGTGGCCCACATAGATGCATATGGGTCCATGTATTTAGGCCCATCTTGAGGTATTTTTCTTAGGCCCATTATTAAGGCCCACTTTGGTATATATGGGCCATGATTTAGGCCCATCTTGATAGGTATATGGGCCCATTATTGAGGCCCATTTTGATATGTATATGGCCTATGTGACTAGGCCCATTTGATTCACATGAAGCTCATGCGATCGGGCTCATTTTAATACATTCTCAGGCCCATGGATGATGGCCCATTGCAATGTACCTAGGGCCCATTGGTGAGAGTCATTGAGGTGGCCCACTTGATGAATATAAGGCCTATGAGATACGGCTCATTTGATGTATTTAGGGCCCAGTGGGATGTACCTAAGGCACATTGCAATGTGTGATTCCACCTTGATTTATTTATTGGTATTTGAGGTGAGCCGAGCCATGGGGACAATGTTGGTTTGACGTCCACATTGTATGAGTAATGTTGGTTCGATGTCCACATTATAACTCTCCCTAAGGCCACTGATAGGCCCGTATCTGTTTCAAGTAGGCAATCTAGGCCCATCTTCATTGAGAGGATAGTTTATTGCTCTATAACATATTTAGCACAGCCCCATGATTCATGATCATACGCATCATATGTATGCTTGAGATGAGGAGTGTCTGATCATAGCATATGCCTTCGGGCAGACTGTTTACGGGCTCCCTGATAGGCGGAGTTACCCTACATGAGTACGTGCTGGTTGCATGATTGGTAGTGTGATTCATGCACTTGCATCTGTATGATTGAGATATGCCCTAGCGATATTAGGGCCATAGCCTCCACGGGTATATCGTGGGTGGCTGGTTGGACCGGAAAATCTTGTTCCAAGCAATTGGGCGCCATAGATGTCCCTGGGTGAGAGTCCCGAACCCGATGGTACCAGAGGATGACTTCAACGTCGAGACCGAGTGGATATACGAGCGCACGAGGGCCGAATACCATGAGGCCGCGTCTCCCACTGTGTCGTGGTCGGTTGGAAAGGAGTGGTGGCCTTACTCGCCCGAGAGCAGGGGGCATTACTAAGGGCTGAGTTTGACCAACTCGGAAATGGGTTCGCTATCGACGTCTTGGGATAGGTATTGGCGACTATTGGCCGGGCGGATAGTGAGGTTTCTTACGCTCACTTGACTGTGCTGCTTGAGAGAGAGACAGTGCCACTTGGAGTGTATTGAACCCCGGTGATTATCCATACTGAGAACCGTACTGATTTGATGCTCTAGTGAAGAGTTGCATTGGTATGAGGATTGACATGCTTGACTTACATATTGCATCGCATGGCCTTGGTATAGCCGATAGCATTCACATCTTGTACTGCATAGCCTTGGTACGGCTAGTTGCATTTCGTACTCATCAGCATGATTTCGCATTACTCCGGCATTGCATTCTGAGCACGTTCGCACACACTTACACCGCCCTCTAAGCTTTCTATAAGCTTATGCACGATTGATGCGTGCAGGTGACGCCAGGACGCAGTTGTAGTCTCGCCGCAGTTGGAGCACGCCGCCGAGCTTTTGGAGTTTTTGTTATTTGCACTACCTTGTATTTCCCTTTCTACGCACTGTATTCAAAGTTTTTGTTCATAGTGGATTTTGTGATGGTGTTCTTGTGGTTATTGTTCGTGGGTTATGCTTGGTTATGCTCATTACGAATCAAATGGATTATTAGAAATCCTCCTTGTAGCATCCCAGGATCGGAACCTGGCGTATGGGCGCCGGGAGCCGAGAATGGGGTTCTACGGAGGCTGTCGGCGCCGGATTCGGCAATCGGGAATTTTGTGAGCCCGGTCTCCGAGTTCGGGGCGTGACACAAGGAGCTTCGGCTACAGGGGGTCGTGATTGACCTCGAAGCTAGGAGCTGCGGCTACAAGGGGTCGCAGATGACTTCAACGCTCGATGCGAAGCTGCGACCGCCGAGCTGACCTGGGGTAGGGCTCACACGGACTCGCTGGCTCAGGAGAACTCTTGACTGGGTGAAGTCCTTGAGTGAGCTAAGGTCGAGGCGGCAGAAGAGAAGACCCGAACTGTCGCTCAAGCGAGGGAAACTCAATGGGCTGAGGACAAAGCTTCTCTGGCCGAGGCGGTGGCCGCAACAGTAGAAGCTTTCAAGACTTCAAAGGAGAGGGACGCCGAAGCCGCCAAGTTTTACAACAGCGGCTTCGATGATTGTATCGAGGCGGTCCAGGGCATGTATCCGAACCTTAACCTCGAATCTTTGTTGTATGAAGAAGCTGGAGAGATGCCTGCTGATCATGTCCGCCCGAATCAGCTCCCTGACGCCCAAGCTCCTCCTCCGTCTGCATAGATCAGATTTTTTTTTTTTTTGGAACTAGTCGAAACTTTTCTTTTTGGTTACTTTTTGACCTTCTGATGAAGATTTATGAATGATGATTTTTTACCCTCTAGAGAGGGCGCATAAATGATGATTTTTATTATATGTTAATCCGTATTTAATTTTCGAATGTTGGCCGTCGATTGTCGATTGTCAAACTGATTCGTAGGTATGCCGATTTATTTTGAGGTGTGGCGGAGCCGACCTTTTGGTGGGTCAACTCCTTCCAATGCCGCCTCGTAAAGTTTGAGGCCTTTATAACTTGTTTGTTGAGTCCGGACCCTTAGGGGGTCGGCTAGTCTCACAATTGGTGAGATGCATTCGCTTTATCCATTAATCAGTGAGTTGACTCATATGTTGGGGGAGTCGGGTCATCTTTTAGCTTTTCCCCTGACTTAAGAGGGGATGCCATGTAGAAAATTTGTGCGATAATATACTAACCCCTTCAAGGGATCAGTTCATTGAGTCTGCCCCTGTATATGAGGAACAACTTTTCCTTAGTAAATAATCCGTTCATGTAGATAAGAAACAAACTTTATTAAGAGTCTTAAAGGCTTGTCGCTCAGAGGCATACATTTATTGGAAGCCTTAAATGCTTGTCGCTCGGCAGCGCACATTTACTGAGAACTTTAAAGACTGTTTCCGTCACGAATAGTAAACTTTCAGGTGCTCGGCATTCCAAGGGTGTGGGAGCTGACGACCCTTGAGATCTTTCAAGTGGTAGGAACTCGATTTGGTCGATCGGACGACCCGATAAGGCCCTTCCCAATTAGGCCTGAGTGTCCCAGCCCCCGGCTCAATAGTGTTTTGGAATACCCGGCAAAGGACCAAGTCCCCTGGTCGAAACCGCCTGGTCTTGACTTTCGAATTGTAAAATCGCGCAACCTGCTGATGCTGAGCCGCAACTCGGAGCCTTGAGATATCTCTGACTTCTTCAAGCAAATCCAGGTTGACTGTAATCAGCTTGAAATTATGGTTTTCTTGGTAATTCTCGACTTGAGCCGTAGGGAGACCGATTTCAACTGGCACCATCGCCTCCGAGCTGTAAGAGAATGAAAACGGAGTCTCTCCAGTTGAAGATTGAGCTGTGGTCCTATAGGCCCAGAGAACGAATGGAGGTTCTTCGGCCCAGCTGCCTTTTGCTTTTTCCAACTTCGTCTTGAGATGGTGCTTGATAACTTTATTAACTACCTCCACTTGTCCGTTGGATTGGGGATGTCGAGGAGAAGAGTATACGTTTGTGATGCCGAGTCCTTGACACATGCTTCGAAATTGTCGTTGTCGAACTGCCGGCCATTGTCTGACACGATGGTGCGCGGATCTCGAACCGACAAATGAATGTTTTTCTAGACAAAGTCGATCACTCTATTCTGTGATCTTGGCCACCGGCTCAGCCTCGGCCCATTTAGTGACGTAGTTGACAACAACGATGACAAACTTGACTTGCCCTTTACCCATAAGCAGAGGGCCGGTAATGTCGATTCCCCACTGAGCGAACGGTCAAAGGCCGCTCATAGGAGTCATTTCTTTAGCGGGTTGCCTTAGCACGACCGTGAAGCGCTGACATTTGTCGCATTTTCGAACATAATCCTTAGAGTCCTCCCTAATAGTTGGCCAGAAGTATTCTTGTCTGAGTATCTTCAGGGCCAAGGCTCGGCTGCTGGAATGGTGGTTTCTGCAGATTCCTTCATGGATCTCCCGAATGACATATTTCGCCTTGTCGGGCCGGAGACACCTGAGATAGGGCTAGGAATATCCTTTCTTATATAGGATACCGTCTAAGATAGTGTATCGAGCTACTCGGACTCTCAGTCGCCTGGCTTCCAATCTATCCGAGGGGATCTCGCCAGACGTGAGATAGTCAAAGATTGGGTCTATCCAGCTTGGATTAGCATGTACTTGGTCGACTTCCTTCCTCTCCACTTTGTCGATGCTCGGATGCTCTATGAATTTAACGGGGATGACCCGCGGGATCTTTCCTTCGGCGGCCGAGGCGAGCTTTAGCCAAGGCATCGGCCTATGAATTTTTCGCTCTCAGGATCTGATGGACAGTGCAACTCCAAAATCTTTCGATTAACTTCTTCCCCTAGTTGAGAAAAGCGATCATCCTTGTCTCCTTGGCTTCGTACTCGGTAGAAATGTGGTTTACCACCAGCTGAGAGTCGCACCGGACTTGAAGAGATTGAACACCCAGACTTGCCGCTAATCTGAGTCCAGCTAGTAACGCCTCGTATTCCGCCTCATTGTTTGAGGCCTTGAATCTGAGTCTGATCGCGTACTGGATAATCGTGGAGTCCTGCGCGATCAGGACGATTCCGGCTCCGGCCCCTTTGATATTGGACGACCCGTCCACGTAGAGAACCCATCCAGGGTCTGACACCACCCTTTGGTCACCTTGGGGGACAGGTGGAGTTTTTCGACTTTGGTACTAATCTCTTTTGTGCTTGGAGTGGTGAATTCAGAAATGAAGTCAGCCACAACTTAGCCCTTTATTGTTGTTTTTGGTCGAAATTGGTTGTCGAACTCACCGAATTTGACTGCCCATTTGGTCATCCGACCAGACACCTCAGGTCTCTGAAGAACTTGTCTGAGAGGGGAGTGTGTCAACACAACTACGGAATGAACTTGGAAGTATAGACGTAACCTCCGAGCCGAATCAATGAGGCTGAGCGCTAGCTTCTCCAGGGGCGAATATCTCGTTTCTGCAGGTACCATGGCCTTACTCACATAATACACTGGGTATTGTTTGCCTCTGACCACCCTGATCAGGGCCGAGCTTACGGCCGAGGTCGAAGCCGAGAGGTAGAGGAACAGGGGTTCACCCTCTTTAGGTTTGGATAGCAAGGGGGGAACCTAGATACTGCTTCAGTTGCTGGAAGGCTTGTTGGCACTCTAACGTCCACTCTGCATTCTTATGACCCTTCAACTGTTGGAAGAAGGGAAGACATTTATCCGTTGTTCTGAATATGAAACGTCCGAGCATCGCAACTCGCCTTGTGAGGCATTGTATTTCCTTGACAGTCCGAAGTGAACTCATGTCAAGGAGTGTTTTGATCTTGTCGGGGTTCTCCTTAATACCTCTCTGACTGACTTGAAACCCAAGAAATTTTCCTAAGCCGACTCCAAAAGCGCACTTTGTTGGATTCGGCTTCATCTGGTATTCTCGGAGGACGACGAATGTTTCTCCGAGATCCGTAAAATGATCGGTTGCCTTGATACTTTTCACCAATATGTCATCGATGTATACTTCTATTGTACGTCCGATTTGCTTGGAGAACATCTAATTCACCAGCCTTTGATACGTGGCCCTAACATTTTTCAGGCTAAACGGCATGACCCGGTAATAGTAGAGTCCATTGTTTGTGACAAAGGTAGTCTTCTGCCTGTGTGGGGGGTGCATTGCAATCTAGTTATACCCGGAGTATGCGTCTAGGAAAGAAAGTAATTCGTGTCCCACCGTGCTGTCCACCAACTGATCGATCTGAGGCAACGGGAAACTGTCTTTCAGACAAGCTTTGTTTAGATTCGAGTAGTCTACACAGACTCGCCATTTCCCGTTGGATTTCTTCACAAGGACCACATTCGCGATCTAGTCAGGATAACGCACTTCTTCTATGAATCCAACGTCGAGCAAAACGGAGACCTCGTCGGCTATTCTTCGTATCGTTCGGCATCGAACGACCTTCTTTTCTGCTTGACAGGTCTGTGATTTGGATCCACATTCATCCTGTGGACCATGACATCCGGAGAAATTCTGGGCATATCTTGGTGGGACCATGCGAAGACGTCCATATATTGTCGTGGGAATGTTAATATTTCGAGCCGTTGCTCAGGATTCAAGGAAGTCTCGAGTTGAACAGTTATGCTCGAATCAGCGTCGTCGAGCGGTACTTTCTCCAGGTCTTCCACGGATGAGCCTTCCACAGGTCCTCTAGGGTCTAGAATGTTTATGGTGAGCACTTACTTAACTAACTCTTTCTTTACTGCCATTGCATAACATCTCCGAGCTTCTCGCTGATCGCCTCGGAGGTAGCCTATCCCGCCCTCGGCGGGGAATTTCATTATCAGGTGATAGGTGGAGACGACCGCTCTCATCGCGTTGAGGGAAGGTCTGCTCAGGATGATGTTATGTACCGATGGTACATTGACAACTAAGAAGTTCACCATGAGATTGACTTGATGTTGTCCTTTTCCAGCAGTCACAGGGAGGGAGATAGCTCCCTCAAAGATCACTCTTTCCCCAGCAAAGCTGTGCAAGGGGGTCTTCACGGGTCTGAGGTGAGACCTTGGGATCCCCATTCTTTCAAAGGCATCGGAATAGATCACGTTGGCCGAGCTCCCGGTGTCGACCAAGATGCGGTATACCTTTCGGTTCGCTATGGTCATGGTAACTACTAGAGCATCATCGTGCGGGTGCTGAATTCCACGCGCATCTTCTTCCGTGAAGGTCAGACTGTATGGGCTGACCTAAAGTTCTTTACTGGGCCGCTCGGTTAAGTGGACGTAATATTCCAGTTCAGACTTCCGGGAGTGAGCCTTCTGCGCTCTATTTGAATCTCCTCCACCAGATTAGCCCACGAAGATGGTATAGATTTCGACGGACTTTTCCGTGGTGTTATTTGGCTTCTCTCGCTCCCTTTATTCTTTTCGAGCGGCTTTTCCTTTCTTGATGTATCGGCGCAGGTGTCTCTTCCGAATAAGGGCCTTGATCTCATGTTTGAGATCTACACAGTCAGTCCTATTGTGGCCGTGGTCTCGATGGAAGTAGCAATACTTACGCTTGTCTCGATGATCTATATCGGCCCTCATGCAAACAGGCTAATTCAACATCTTTTCTCTTAGGATGTCCAATAGAATCTGCTCAGTGGACGTGTTAAGGGGGGTGTAGGAACGGAACTTTTTCTCTGGCCTTCTGATTGGACGACGATCACGAGGGGCGCGGTCATCGGTCCCTTTATTGGACGGCTGAGGTTCCTCATTCCTAGGCCTCTTTCCTTTACCATTCGGTTATGTCACTTGGACATTTTTATGAGCGTTGGAGAATTCCTCCTCGTTGGTGTACTTCTGAGCTCTGGCGACAAGTTCACCCAGCGTCTTCAGCGGGTTTTTCCCAATGGAGAAAGTGAATTTTCCTTCTTTTAGGCTACTGAACACAGCAGCGAGCGCTATTTTATCGTCGTAGTCTTCTACCAATAGCGCTTCCTTGTTGAAGCGAGCAATATAGTCTTTCAACGACTCATTCGACTCTTGCTTGATGGTAAACAAGTGAGTATTGGGCTTTCGAATTCTTTACCACTTATAAACTGGGTAAGGAATAATCGGCTCAACTCTGCGAAGGAACTGATAGAATTTGGTTTGAGCTATCGGTACCAACTTCATGCGAAACTCATGAGCGTAATCGAGAAGCTTCAGCACATCATAGCATCCGTCACCGTTTGGATCTGCATCCATGAGCGATAGGCTTCCACATGCTCAGATGGGTCTCCGGATCTGGAGTATTGGATAATGGGAGGTATCCTGAACCTCTACGGCATCACCTCGTTCATGATTTCCGAGGTAAAGGGAGGCTCGGTCTCTTCCATCATCGCCTGAACGGCGGTTGGAACTGACATCGGCTGTTGTTTCTTTTCCAGGGCTAAGAATTTGTCGTTGAGCTCCGCGAACCATTTCTCCCATGGGTCCTTATTTTCCACTACGATCTCTTGGTTGTTTTCTATTTCCAGAGTTCTCTTTCCCTTCCTCCGTTCTAGCCGATGGCGAAGATCCGTCGGTGTCAGGGTTGAAGTAACCAAAGCATTGGTCGGAGCTCGTGTGGCCATGTTTCGAGCCGAGGCTCGGATTTGGGTCGGAAGAGAATTCTGACCTGTGACATCGGCATCTGAGAGTATTGAGGCGCCTCGGGCCTCACACTCCTCGGTGCGGAGTGAGCCTCCACGACCAGACCAACTGGTTCGGGAATAGGATTTTCCTGAGCTAGGTGCGGTCGTGGCTCCTGTTGTTGCTTTCTCCTGTTCACCTCGTCACGCAGGACTTGTTCTCGCTCTGCATGACACGATATTTACTCGCCCAATTGCGAGAACGCTAAGAAGGCCCTGGGGCTGATTCGGCGTGAAGTAGTGAGGAAGAGTGAGTTTGCTCATTTGGCTCTGGTTCCGCAGCTACTGCTTCCTTCTTTCCTCTAGCCATTGTACTCGAGAATAAGAACCTGACTTTTTGTATCAGTTTTTCTCACAGACAGCGCCGAAAATATTGAGGTCAAAATCTGGATCACCCTCCACTTCTTGTGACGTTTCTTGGATGAACCCTGGTCCTGCACAAAGGGTGAGTAAAGGAGACCGTAGTTAAGCCGAGGGACCATCCGATGCCTAAGTCAGGTCAAGGGAATCGAGTTCTAAGTTGAAAAGTAGAGGGAGAGTGCGAGATATTGCGTACATATAGTAATAGAGTTTTCTGGTATTTATACTTGTCTATCGGACGGTCGAGATCCGTCAATCTCGGCACGATTTACTCAATCAGTGGGATTTTCAGATCATGGGGATACTGTGTGCAATTCAAGGATCGTGCGGGATATTATGCGCATCATGTATATATGCGAGCAAAGTAACTGGCCACGTCCACTTATGGTAGTTTCTATATAAGCTTAGCTTATGGGGCGCTCACTTCGGGATCCGGATTCGGCTCGGCCCTGTCGACAGATGAGGCCCCAGTTAGAGTGATAATATGTCTTCATCAAGCAGCGACCATGCTTACGGTTTGAGCCGAGTTGGTGGACAGCCTTTCGCTAGTTGTGCGTTTCGTTCTTTCCCAAGGTCCGAGGCAAAGCGTCGGGCCTGTTTTATCGGGTCAAGTTTCCTCGTAGTCATTAGTTTCAGGGCCGAGGCGCCTTGGCGACTCATCGGTGAATTTTTTCGCGGTGCCTCGGAGTAGCCATTTGATACACGGAATTATAATCTTCCCATAACACATAGCATTGCTCTGATATACCACATGTTAGATAATTAATTAATGATGCAACGGATTCTAAGATCTATACTAAGTATTAATCTATTTGAATGCATACCTTGATCGGCCATTGCGCGTTGAGGTTTGCATATCGGTTTCCACCAATGGGAAGAGAATGTACATGCAACGGTGTGTAGAATTGGGGACCAATCACTGTTTATTACAAGGAGGTTAGGTTATGTGGAGATCCCACCATCCATCGTAGGACTCTTCCAAGCTTATGTCTCCTTAATCTCGTTCTTAAGAGAGAAGCCATTTCCTAACACAACTCTACTAATAGTTGCATTATCAAATGAAACTATGCCATACATGGCTCACAATTCCAACAATCATGTGTTATAAATTAATAACCAGTGTGGCATTGAGTGTGCCACACGTACAAACCAAATGAAAGGTTTTGAAAAATAGACCAAGAGTTCTGGTTAACACGTCAGAGCACCTGATTAATTATCAGATCAGCTGGCTTCTTGAGAAGCTGCCATCAACAGTGACGGTTGCTTACCTAATTACGGAATCCGGTTTCTCATACGTATGCGAGGTACTCTCTCTAGGTGGGCCCCACCTTCAAAGTCATAAAATGTTCTTGAGATTCAAAAGGCAATGGTAATTTCTACATTTTCTGTAACAACAACGACAACGACAACGTAGCTGTTGACGTAATCTAACGGAATATGCAAAAACCGGGAGCGGATTAGGTGCAGCCCGGTTTCATCCAACACGGTACGACCATTATTGTGGGGTCCACCTTGGTTCATGTAATCTATATCCACGCCGTCCATCCGTTTTTCCAGATCATTTTAGGAGATGAGCCTAAAATCGAAGCAGATCCCAATGTCAGGTGGACCATACCATAGGAAAAAGTGGTCATTGACTATTAAAAACTTAATACGGGCCACCAAAGTTTTGGATCAACCTGATATTTGTTTTTTCCCTTCATCCAGATTTATGTAACCTTATCAATAGGTTAGATGGAAAATAAACATCACCAAAACATAACGGTGGGCCCTAGGAAGTTTTTATTGTAGAGCCTTTAATCACCACTCTTTCCAATAGTATTGTCCACCTGATATTTGGATCTATTTCATTTTTGGGTTCGTGCCTTAAAATAATCTCGCAAAATGGATGGACAGATTGGATATATAATATATGAATCAAGGTAGGCCCCATGGTAAGGGCCATCCTGTCTTGGGTGAGGCTTGGGCCGCATCTAATCCGCTAATCCACACCGTTGAGAAAACGGTGTCACTAATTAGATAACTCACACATTTAAAAAGCTAAGAATGAATTTAATGTGATAACAAAGCTATGAATGGATCGATAGTGATCACATAAACTGAGTATGTGGGGCAAGTCGATTGGGGATGTCCACATCCCATCTAGGTGGTGGTCCCTCATTTAACAACCATCCGATCAATGGTATCATTGTTCACTTGAGTGTGTTTGGGTGACATTGATGATTAGTTTCGACTTAGAACATTGTTAACGCCTGTCCGAAGCATACCAACGGCTGGATTTGAGCCTAAGAAAGTGAGATACGAGGGTGTTCAATGGGTCTAAAATTGTACTAAAATGGGTTATCTATGGTACTGAGTTTGATGAACGGTTGGTATACTACACACCAGCTATATAGCTGCTGTAGATACGTGTCGGCGCGAAGACGAGCGCCAACGGTCCTTGAGCTCTGTGTTGTACGAACGGTTCAAAGGAGATCAAAGTTACATGGCCCCACATTGATGTATTTATTATATTCACACCGTTCATGCATTTTTTAGATCCCTTTAGCGCATTAAAAAAATAATGAATAATATCCAAAGATCAAATGGACCGCACCAAAAATAGCAGTGAGAATAATGATTTTCATCGTTAAAAAATTAGTAGGGCCCGCCATAATGTTTATTTTCCATCCAATGTCAAAAATACATGCATGAAGAGGATAAACAAATTTCATATTGTTCCCAAACTTATGTGGCCCCAAAAAGGGTTTCAATGGTAGACGTTCAATCTCCCTTCTTTTTGCCCAGTTGACCTTTATATCTGTCTTATTTTTCAGCTCAAGCATTACGAGGAGATCGCAAAATGGATGGACAGTTTGAATATAACACATACCTCATGATGGACCACAGAACTTTACTGACGTCAATACAGCAGCAATATAGCTGGCGTGTAGTACACCAGCCAATCCGCTTCCTGTATTTTCAAGGGCACATTGTTACAATTAAACTTTCACTTTACTTGAGTGCACTACTGAAATTTTATTACAAGTTTCTCCAACTACTGACAAAACTAGTACATTGTAAAAAAAAAAAAAGTACATAGAAGTGGACGCATTGTATGAATGTCGCATGAGTGGACCACAACTTTCTATACTTGTGGGTCCCCTACGTTCCAAAGCTGACAGGTCTACGGTTCAGATCAGATGTGATTCTTAATGTTACTTTTTTTTCTTTTATTTTTTTGTAACTACAGGATAGGTGATTAGGATGGATCATTCATTTCATCCAACTCCCATCTTTTGAACGCTGTCCTGGTAGTAGAATGATCTGATCCATACTACTACACGGTCCGCATTGTTGCGACCACCAAATGCTAGGTTGTGAACCCCACGCCTAATCCATTTTGAGTGCGATCAGATGCACTCTTCTGTAGGGCTGTCAACTGGCCAGCCCAATCCAGGCCGATCCCACCCGTAAAATAAAACTTCGGTCTGAGAGTGTGTCCGGCTCTGACTAACCAAAACAAACATGCCCAGGCCTGGTCCATTATAATGAAGCATGCTCACTTGGTGCGTCCACCACACCATGCATTATATTTGTTTTTTTGGCAAGATCTGGGCCGTTCAGTTGGTTTGTCCACCACACCATGCATTATATTTTATAAAATGCCTTCGAAATGTTAAAACAGGCTAGTGAGTGCTCATTGCACTTTGCATTTCTCATCTAGTTCATATGTTGGTCCATGGTGTCTAAAGTCCGAGAGAAAGAGTAGATTAGTACTACCTCACGCTGTTCCTACTTTATGAAAATGGGAAATAATCGGCAGCAGTATATCTGTGTAAAGGAATTCCACACTCGAGTAGATCTTTACTGTCATCATAAACATATTACTGGTAACATGTACAGCTATACTTGTCGATATCTTTAAGATAGTTTGTACCCGTCGGTGCATAAAAGTGTGTAGAGTAAGTTAAGCGGTCTATCTCATAGGATACAACTTTCCATTAAAATGATTTCTCCACGGCCGCGAGAAATCCAACACCAAAACTAACTCTACAGCACTCCACGCACTACTTCATGTTTCCCAAGAAAAATCAAATCAAAGAAATCGTTCTTAGAAAAGTTGAAGAAAGTAATCACATAAATTTATTTTTTTCTTTCTTTTGATATCACGAAACCAAACCTTCATGACATTTAAAAAAAAACAAAAAATTGTTCTTTTTTTAACACGCGCACACACTCACGCTAGTGGAATTTTACCGCTACGGGTACTCAAACCCTTGACTGAGACTATGAGAGCTTACCACCCGAGCAAAAGTACCCAACCTTCATGACATTCAACATGCCAAATGCATAACACCTTAGTGGGTGTTTTATTAGTTGGTATGTGCCAAAAAAAAAATGAGGCAAATCTAAGGAGGGCCCACCGTTGAAACCTTCCTAGTCCTCACCGTGATGCTTATTTTCCATCCAACCTATTTGTAAGGTCCCATAGATCTAGATAAAGGGCATTATAATCTAGAACTTCTTGCCTCCAGGAAGTTTTTAATGGTATGCATTCAAACCGTACTGTGTGGTCCACTTTAGCCTTAGATGTATGTTATATTTGAACGCATACATTAAAACGACATGGAAAAATGGATAAAGGCGGTGAGAGCGGATTAGTGAGACCCCGACCTCAACCCAGCCCTTACTGTGGGGTCCACCTTACTATATGTATTATGTATCCACACGGTGCATCTGTTTTTCTGGATCATTTAAGGGCATTATCACAAAAATGAAGCAGGGACAATTATGAGGTGGACCATACCATAATAAACAGTGTTGATTGACCATTAATGTGTCACAAAAGTTTTGGATCAAGATGATATTTGTTTTTTCTCCTTTATCCAAAATTATGTGACCTTATCAACAAATTTGATGGTAAATAAATACTAAGGAAACATTAAAGTGCGCCTTGAGAAGTTTTTAATAGTAGGACGTTCAATCACCACTGTTTCTTATGATATGGTCCACCTGATAATTGGCTCTGCTTCATTTTTCAGATAATGCCATAAAATGATATGGAAAAACAGATGGACGATGTTGATACATAATACATTCATCAAGGTAGGCCCCACAGTAACCCCACGGAAAAGGCTGCACGGTCTTGGGTGGGGCCAGGGCCTCACCTAATCTGCACTGAGGGGATACGGATTGGCTACTCTCCCTGCCACCAGCCCCGTGGCTGATGGTCGATGCTCTATGGCCCCACTATGATGTATGTGTTTCATCCATTCTATTCATCCATTTTAAAAGATCATTTTAGGGCTTGATCCCAAAAAATGAGAGGGACATAAATCTCAGTTGGACCACACCCCAAGAAAACAATAGCGATTGGATATCCACCATTAAATTCCTCCTAAGGCCACTGTACTGTTTATTTGACATCCAATCTGTTGATTAGGTCATAAAGACCCAGATGAAGGGAAAAAACAAAAATGAACTTGATCCAAAACTTTTATGCCCCCAAAAAGTTTTTAATGGTAGAAGTCCATTCAACACTGTTTCTGTAATGTGGTCTACTAGTTTGGTCTCATATTCAGATCAGATGTGGCTCTTAATGCGACCTTTTTATTATACATAATTTATTTATTTTTAAGTACAGGACAGGTGATTAGGATGGATCATTCATTTCATCAAATTCCCATATTTTGAACGCTGTCCTGGTCGTAGAATGATCTGGTCCATACTACTACACGGTCCGCATTGTTGGGACCACCAAATGCTAGATTGTGGACCCCACGCCTAATCTGTTTTGAGTGCGATCAAATGCACTCTTCTATAGGGCTGTCAACTAGCCAGCCCAATCCAGCCCGTAAAATAAAACTTCAGTCTGAGAGTGTGGTCCGGCTATGTGACTGACCAAAACAAACATACCCAAGCCTGGTCCATTATGATTAAGCATGATCAGGCCTGCCGTCCACTTATTTGTTTTTTGGTCTAGATCTAGGCTGTGCAGTTGGTGTGTCCACCACACCATGCATTATAGTTTATAAAAATGCCTTTGAAATGTTAAAAAAGGCAGGTGAGAACTCACTGCACTTTGCATTTTTCATCTAGTTTACATGTTTGTCCATGGTGTCAAAAGTCCAAGAGAGAGTAGATTAAGTGTTATTCAAGTTCTACCTTACGTTGTTCCTACTGTAATGAAAATGAGAAATATTCAACAGCAATAAATCTGTGTAAAGAAATTCCGCACTTAAGTAAATCTTGTTAACTTGAGTCATCAGAAATGGCGTGTACCAATGAGACTTGATGGCACTAGAATTTCTTGTGCCTTTGACACAGTCAGATCCGCACTCAATTATAATTTATGAGTAACTTATATACCGATTGGCTTCAGGTTCAAGTTGGGTTAGGCAACCGGAGACCTCAACCAAAGCTCAACTCAAGTTTTATAGGATGTTTTTATATAGCCCAAACTCAAAACCAAACCCAATACATTCTACCCAAGCCCAACTCAATGCCGGGTTGGTCATGGGTCGGTCGGGTTGAACCTGCCCGACTTTTTACCCCAAGACGCTAAACGGAAAAAAGTAGGGAAGGGAATGACCACCGTTGAAACCTTCTCCGGTTCCACCGTGATGTTTATATGTCATCCAAACCGTTCGTAAGGTCACTCCCCGTGAGAAGGAATTAAAACACAAAAATATTAGCGTTATTCAGATCGTCAGTGGTCCAACGAATGTTTCAATGATGGACATTCAATCCAAGCTATTTCCCATCACGTGGCCAACTTGAGTTTTGGATCTACCACATTTTTAACATGAGCTTGCAAAAACGATGGATGGGGAGGATTTCTCACAAACATCAGTGGGCCACACCTAATTTCCCACCACAGGAACTTCATGCCGTTGGGTGTGTCGGGCAATCTGCATCGTTAAAAGTTCTTAGCAATCAAAACCGTTAAATCAATCATCCATTTGCATGTCAACTATGTGACCGTAGACATGATTAGATGGAGGAGATATATGGTGGCAAATACTACTTCCCCACCATGAATATCAACTGGCACAAAGATCAGGCCGGTCCTCTCATCAGGTGGGCCATACCTGCACGTAGAATCAGACCTTCTGTTATCCATTGATTTCAATGGAATGGACCACCGGACTTGCATGATTTTTGTGTCAGATGATCTTCACGGGGGGACCTGCTGTTTGCCTGGTTCAGATTTCCTATACAGGTGGTACATTGTTTGAAAGATCTGATTAGGCAATAAACCACATTATTGAGGTAATACATGATCACTACCAGTTCTCAATTCTCATTGGAAAAAGTGACCCATCTAAAAAATAAATCACCTGATTGGCACTTATAAATCTTATTTTGCAAAAAATATTAATTATTTAATTTATCAAAGTGACGCAGCGGAAGCGTGGTGAGCCCATAACCCACAGGTCCATATATAAAGAGCAAAGGCCATTTTTCACTCTTTTTTTAGATCTGGTCCAGGATCGAAACCTGGATCAAGGTACGTACTTGTGGATATCTTTAAGATAGTTCGTACCGGTCGGTGCAAAAAAACAGTATAGAGTGAGTAAGTTTATCTCATAGGATACAACTTTCCATTAAAATGGTTTCTCCACGGTTGCAAGAAATCCAACACCAAAACTGACTCTACAGCACTCCACACAGCACTTCGTTTTCTCTAAGGAAAACTCAAAGCCGAAGGAAAGGCATTCACAATAAAAAGGGATTTTTTAATTTTTTTTTGATATGACAAAACCCTTACCCTACTCTCTTTATAAAGACCTGATTAAGATGTTTAGGAAAAAGATCGTTGTGAGAAACCGTCGTGACATTCAACACGCCCACTACATAACACCTTAGTGGGTGTTTTATTAGTTGGTATGTGTCAAAAAATGAGGCAAATCTAAGGAGGGCCCACCATTGAAACCTTCCTAGGTCTCCCTGTGATGTTTATTTACCATCTAACCTATTCATAAGGCACCGTAGATCTAGATAAAGGGCAGCTTGATCCAAAACTTCTTGCCCCCATAAAGTTTTTAATGGTATACCTACAAACCGTACTGTGTGGTCCACTTTAACCTTGAATCTACCTCATGTTAATTTGAGCTCATATATTAAAATGATACGGAAAAATGGATTCAGGCGGGAGAGCAGATTAATGAGATCCCGACCTCAACCCAGTCCTTACCGTGGGGTCCACCTTACTATATGTATTATGTATCCACGCCGTACATCTATTTTTCCGGATCATTTAAGGGCATTATCACAAAAATGAAGGAGAGACAATTATGAGGTGGACCATACCATAATAAACCGTGTTGATTGACCATTAATGTGTCACAAAAGTTTTGGAACAAGCTGATATTTGTTTTTTCCCCTTCGTCCAAGCTTAGGTGACCTTATCAATAGATTTGATGGTAAATAAATACTAAGAACACTAAAGTGCGCCCTTAGAAGTTTTTAATGGTAGGACGGTCAATCACCATTGTTTCTTATTATATGGTCCACCTGATAATTGGCTTTGCTTCATTTTTGAGATAATGCCCTAAAATGACATGTTAAAACGGATGGACAGGGTGGATACATAATACATACATCAAGTTAGGACCCATGGAAAGGGCCGCACGGTCTTGGTGGGGCCAGGGTCTCACCTAATTCACACTCAGGGGGAAACGGATTGGCTACTCCCCTGCCACCAGCCAAGTGGCTGGTGGTCAGTGCTTTGTGGGCCCACCATGATGTATGTGTTTCATCCACTCTGTGCATCCATTTTTATAGATCAGTTTAGGGCATGATCCCAAGAATGAGAGGATATAAATCTCAGGTGGACCAGAACCCAGGAAATATATGGACGACATGTGTGAAACACAAACATCATGGTGGGACCCACAGAACACTGACCACCCGCCATTGGCTGGGGGCGGGGGAGTAGCCAATCCGTTTCCCCTCAAGAGTAGGACAGAAATGGATTGGCTACTCCCCCTGCCACCAGCCCTGTGGCTGGTGGTCGGTGCTCTGTGGGCCCCACCATGATGTATGTGTTTCATCCATTCCGTTCATCCATTTTTACAGATCATTTTAGGGCTTGATACCAAAAATGAGAGGGATATAAATCTTAGGTGGACCACACCACATGAAAACAATAGTGATTGGATATCCGCCATTAAAATACTCCTAAGGCCCACTATACCGTTTATTTGACATCCGATCTGTTGATTAGGTCATACAGGCCCAGATGAAGGGAAAAAAAAATAAAAATCAGCTTGATCCAAAACTTCTATGGCCCTCAAAATGTTTTTAATGGTTGACACTCATTCAACACTATTTCGTGTAATGTGGTCCATTTGAGATTGGGACATACCTCATTTTCTGTCTCATATTGTAAAATGACCTATAAAAATAGATGGACGGCATGGATGAAACACATACATCATGGTGGGTCCCACAGAGGACCGACCACCAACCATTGGTCGCCACGCGTGTGTCGTAGGGGTTAGTGAGCCAATCGGATTTCTCCAGGAAGCCAATCCGTTTCTAAGAAGGACGGGAGCGGATTTCCTGCAAACGCCTTTCGTATAAGAAATACCCTTGATTTGTGGGTTGCTTAGATGAAAAGCACATGAAAGTGCTTGTGGTCGCGAAACTTATCGGGCGGAACTCCCTTTAACTCCTTAGGGGTAAGTTACTTTTTGCTTTATGTGAAGTTCCTACACTAGAGACCTAGGTGGGGTCCACCGTGATGTGATGTTTATAGGATATCCACTCCGTCCATCCATTTTGTAATATTATTTTAGGGCTTAGAACAAAATTGATTAAGATCCAAGACTCAAGTGGGCCGTACTAAAGGAACATGTGGTTAGGGAAATTCTTATGGTTGAAATCTCCTTGGGGTCCACAGTGATGTTTATATGTCATTCCTACCTGGATGAATTGAAAACAAAGGTATTATCTTGATTCAAAACTCTATTGCCCCACAAATCTTTCAACTGTGGACGTTCAATCCTTACATTTTCAGCCCACTTGAGTATTGTATACGGCTAATTTCTTTACAAAAAATGCATGGACAGGGTGGATTTCTCACAAACATCATGGTGGGTTCTACCTAGGTTCCCGACGCAGGAATTCGCGTTCGGGAAGGATGCAACGCAAATGGAAACAGATTGGCTACTCCCCTGCGCCCGGTGGCTATCCGTGCTCTGTGGGCCTCACCATGATGTATGTGTTTCATCCATTCTGTTCATCGATTTTTAAAGATAATTTTAGGCTTTTATCCCAAAAATCATAGGGATATAAATCTCAGGTAGACCACACCATAGGAAAACAATGGTGATTAGATATCCACCATTAAAATCCTCCTAAGGCCCTCACTTATCTTGTTTATTTGACATTGTCTGTTTAGTAGGTCATATTGCACGGATGAAGAGAAAAAACAAATATCATCTTGATCCAAAACTTTTATAGCCCCCAAAAAGTTTTTAATGATCAATGTTCATTCAACACTGTTTCCTGTAACGTGGTCCACTTGAAATTGAGATATACCTAATTTTTTGTTTCATAGCATAAAATAATCTATAAAAATAGATGGACGCACAGGATGAAAAACATACATCATGATGGGGCCCATAGATATTACACTTACCATGATGGGGCCCATTGATGCTTTGCACCACGAATAGCTCGGTGCCAGGGAGTTAGCCAATCATAAACGTAAAACTCATGCCCCACAAATCTTTCATGTGGACGTTCAATCCTTACATTTTCAACCCAGTATTGTATACGAATTTCTTTACAAAAAATGTATGGACGTGGTGGTCACAAACAGCGTTTCCAACGCAATCCGCTTCCCTCCTAATCTGCTCCCCCATGCCCTATGCAACTCACAACTAATAGTATACATGGAAAAACAAGTTTCATGATCAGAGCCGTAGATCTGGTGGACCATCAAATTGATAGGCCACATGACTAAGTCAAGGGGATTCTACATGTTACAGCCATCTGGATCAGTGACCTGCTAAAGGAACCGTAAGATGTAGCATGCCACTTGTCACGTTTGTGACCATTTGTTTCATTCATTTATATAAACTGCAAATCGTATTTCGCTAAGACTAGTTGGTTACACCTGACTTGTACCTACAACAGAACCTCTATTTATGATATTTGTCCCTTTCTTTCGCCAAACCTATCAGCGACTTGCTTTCCGTATATACTACGTATGTGTACAAGATCTGAACCTATCATCAGGTAGGCTGTAAGTTGGATGGGCCATACCCCCAAATTTTTGCTCATTTGAAAATCCCAACCATTTCATTAGAAGACTTTTAAGAAAGACAATGTTTAGTTATAAAAGAAAATATTGAAAATCCTTTTTGGCTGTCCAAATTTTCCAAGTATTTGAGCTAAGGAATGGTCTGAATTTTTGGGAAAGCGTGACGGGTAAAGATGACTCAACACCTACCCACAGTTCCCGCAAGAAAAGCGGGAGGTGATCGTGGAAATATCATATACATGTTCAAAGCGGTAGTAGTATCAGCTGCTGCTGCTGAGCCGTCCTCTATGAGGAGCATCATCCCCCGCTTGTGTGCAGTCTTTGTTGGGATGAGTAAGAAGCAATTAGGCATGGGCTTAATAGTGGATAAAAAAGTATACAAGGCAAGCTAGCCTATAAATGGCGTTTCATCTCTATCTTGTTAGAGGCGAATTATTTGGTATTAATCTTATCAGAAGGCGTTTGACACAATTGCCTAAGTGGCGATCGGTGTTAGCCGTGTCCATAAGCGACAGGCCTTTGATTGGTGTTAGCTGTTTACAAGAACTCGCAAGATTACTGTGTGATCTTCTCACTCATATCACACAAAACCTTTCGAGTTTGGGTTACAAATTCTTACCCTCAATCCTGCACAAGGAAAGAGAGTATAGACTCACTAATTGACACTTATTGAATTAAGCATGTTTGACACACCATTCTTAAGTTATTTCTTCAAAGCTCTCCTATGCTTGAATCAGATCCTTAATTGATCTCTCAATTGTTGATGTCGAAGTTTGCTAATGCTTCAACTCTCATGGTCATTTTCCTTGTATTTGATGCGCCAATGAGGTGACCAAGACAGGGGAGGTTGGATGAATCTCGTACAACTCATGAGAATGTTGTAATCCTAAGGGATTCACTTACAAGAGTCTTTTAGAGAGTTTAAATAAGGATTTGACTATAGGAATAGTGTCTAATCTTCGAAATGGTGAGAGTCCATTTATATTTTCGAATATAAGCATGAAATGTTAATTAAAGTGAAGGATCACAAGAAGATTTGTATGAAACACTTTAAATGGAGGTCTAGGATGTGTAGTGTGAGTGAGAAAACACCGACTCTCTATTTTTATCAAAAATCCCTCCAAATGCCTAAGAACTGAATGCCCATTTTATTTTTGTTACAACGATCATAAAATGATTAAGTTAACGGCTCTGTTGATCCAATTGAAATTGTCATTCAATGAGATCGAAAGTCCTTCGATATAATCTAGCACACTATCGATCATATTGAGAAAATCTAAAGTATATCTGTCGGGTTTCTGGACTGTATCTTTGATAAGATCGAATGGTCCTTCGATTCCGTCGAGTCCCATTGACAGCCTGTCGATGGGATTGAAGACCACTAAAAAACTGTTGTTTTGGGCAAATGATTTCATGACAGCTTCGCACCTCTTCTAGTCTTACTTATCATGTTTCAATTAACCTTCTAAGACTAACGAATGATTAATAAGGTTCATCTATTAAAGTTAGGATCATTTAGAGGTTCAAGGGTTGAGGTCACCAAGGCACCTTATATAGTTGATCTTTGCTCCTTGATGTTCCACATCCTCTTGTGTCTTCGGTCTTTAGCTTCCAAGACCTCAACGGACTACATGTGACACACAAACTTACGTGATTGACAAACAAAGTGCACAAATCAGTGCACTAACACTATTCATCCCCTCTAGGACTTAGCCATAATTCTAAACTCCGCTAGCTTTCACGTATCATGGTATCGTGTTAGATAATTCACATAATTTTAATGTGAAGAAGATGTTGCACATTATTTAGATTGCTTGTTTTACTTATTTATGCTATTCTAATGATCTATTGATGATTTTTTTTTTTTAAATCCATAATACTTTATCTATTTGAATCACATAGTGATTCAATCCATTGTTGTTTGATATAGCTGATCTACTTGTTGGTTTTTCAAAAGACCTTTAGCATCATTAACATTTGTTGTTGGAAGCAGATATTGAATTTGTTTGTTGGTAGAATATGAAATAGACATTACAACATTATTTGAATTTTCTCATTTGTTACTATAAATAAACATCAGGAACAGTGTTGCTAATTTACACCACTGCTCATGCACCACTTGGTTGAGAAGATTTTGCTTGATTAATAAGAACAAGTTGTTGTTTAATTGAGAAGAAGACACTATTAAGAAGAAAATGATGCAGTTATGATCGATTTGCTATTTGATTCATTATTTTATCTTATCTTTTATTTTGACTTTGATCACTTTATACCTTGGGCCATTGATCGTTGTGGGCTTAATATTGTTGGCCAATGATTATTGATCATAGATCATTGTGGGCTTGGACTAGAAGATGTTAAGCCATTCTCCTCTCCAATCCATTGCATTGCTGTGTTGGGCTGTTGTGATCATTGTTCATGTTGCCCATTTTGAATCGTTATTATTATTGTTATAATGTTTCTTTCCATCGTGTGTGGATCATTGCCTATTTAATTTGTTTCCATTGAAATTACTGTCACTAATCATCTGCGTTTTGGTCACCTTCCATCAATGATTGCATCATCTGCTTGTAGTGAGCTGTATTATTATTAATTAACATAGTCAATTATTGATCTATCTACTTAATTAATGATTCTATAACTGTGGGCCCATCTTCTCTGTGGCCCATTCATATCATGTTGTGGGCCACCTTCTCTTTGCTGGTCAAAATAGCCTTCAATTGCAAAGATGAAGGCATTATGTAAAAAAAGTGCAATACAAACATTTGTGGCTTCATCTATTATGAGGATTGAGGTGCCTACTACAAAGCCAAGTGTTGGGCATTACAGTATAATATTCCTCTCAATCATAAAGGTTCATATAAGGCATCATCACTTGTAGAATGTTTTGAATTAGTTGGAGTATATACATTACAATTGCATAGGCATTATAGTTTATTAAAGTTCAATTGACGATTCTGAGTTTTTGGTAAATACCTTATGCTCATTATTTTCATTCATTGTACATGAAAGAGGTGAATGAACATGGTAACTTGACTTTTCACTTAAGCCATAAAGCATCTCTAATTAGAGATGGTAGAATAGCTTGAAAATTTATATGCATGACCACATTTGGCATGAGGTTTCCATACCATGCACTATGCTATAAGTATCTATGTTATTGGAAGTGCTCATATCTATGATCATGCCTAGTCTAACTTTGACAAATGAAGTGGCTATTGTCATAGCCCCATATTAATGGTCTTACTTGATTATATTATTCAGAGTACTACTCATGATCCATTATAAACATTTAGTAAAAGTTTGGTATCGTAAAGTAAAACACTAGATATACTTAATCTGTCATATATCATGGTACCACATGTGATTAAGTGGTAAAATGTTAGTATTTCACCTAAGAGTTGGATCACATGTGGCAACCATATATTGATTAGGAATATTGATGAAGGTCGAATATTACATATCAGACCCCAGTTATTACCTGATTTGACGTACATGATAATGTTTAATATCATATTTTAATTGTGTTTCTTGTTGCAGGGAGTAATTAGGAGCGTGGACTGAAAAAAAGTACTACAAGCATGAAATTAATGATCCCAAGTCACCAAAGCAAGGGACGGACTCCAGATGTAACACCTCAGATTTTTTGTTAACTTGGAATTTGACGTACTTAGGAAATGGGTCGATCTTAACACCTTAATTGCTTCTCAAAAACTTAATCCCAAAGTCTCAAATCCTCTTTCAACCCATTTCCTTCGAAATCTCCTATTTCCTTCAAAAATCTCACCTTTCACTACCTTATTTTTCAAATTTTTCTAAGGACTTTCATATTAGACACAAATCTTAAAATTTAGGTGATGAAGAACAATACGAAAACTAAAAATTACTATGAATAGTAAATAAATAAATAAATAAAATATGTTTTTAGCCATTAACCTTTTGGAATCTCACAGAATAAGTAGGCTAGTTGGATAGACCAGCTTCTCCTACCCCAAAAACATATATTGCAAGTTGAATAACTCATTCCGGTGTACAAAATACACTCATTTCAAATATCGGGTGGCGAAACCACCCTAGATAGTCTAGCCGGTTCAGCAATGCCTCGTCCGTACAGCGGGCCCGGTTGGGCCGCAACTGGCCGGGCGGTTCGTTTTTTGCAAATTTCTGTGATTTTTTTTTTTAATTTTGAAAAATCATATCTCCCTCATTATAACTCCGATTTAGGTGATTCAAAAGTTAGATTGAAGCTTGATGAATCTAGTTTCATATAAAAATAATTAAAAAATATAATAAATTTTTTAATATTATTAAATATAGGTCGTTGTGATAACTATCTGAAAATTATCAGTTTGGATAGCTGCTGTTTCTAGAATTTTTAGAATTTTTCTACAACACGAAACCTAATGAAATTTAGTAGAGATGAAGTAGACTTGGTGATGAACTACTAAAAAAATAATTAAAATAATATACTAATTAAAAGTGCTAGAAAGGGACGTAGAACTGCCCTAGGACCATATTCTATTGTAATTAGGACATAATTTAGTTAAGTACTAAACTGAATACTCAGTAGAATTAGCTTGAACCACTTTAAATACGAACTATAAGACCTAAAATGAGCAGAACCACTAATGCTATATTACCCCATAACATAGGAACAATCTTATTACTCAGTTGCTCTCGGGAGCATTAAGAAACTTCATATCGGATCTGGACCGCGCGTCGAAAGTCTGCTTACCGCAAAACTAAACTGTTATGACCGCCTTATTGGGCTTGACAACCACCTCAGAAATCAAGTCCTGACTATGTCCAGAAATGTACAACTTGAGCCCGGAGCGAAGTATGTGAGAAACGTGAATAATTTTGGAAATAGAATCCAAACTTAAGTAAACTGAGACGCGTCGCTTGTGGGCCAAATATAAGGATTCAGACCATCAGAATCTAACCCAAATACATCCTCTGATCAGGAGAAATTTTTCACACATGTCAGTACACTTGTGGCCCTGATCGAGTACTTGTGACCGTTAAACTGAAACTGGTTCGCTACGGTCGATTTGTAAATCCGATCGGACCGAAAACTTAGCTCGACCTAGATCCAATGCCAGGGAGCTTAAGTCCGACCGAACGTAGAAAGGAGGCCTCCAGAAGTGCTCCGTTGAGCCGAAATAGATGGATTTTGGCTATAACCTAAGTATACCTTGGCCCTAGGGCCGTTCCCATCAGTTTTGGGCCTATATAAGGGCCTTAAACCCTCACTCTCTTATCCCATACGAATTTGGGAAACCTTAGGAGAGAAGGGAGAAAAGAGAAGGAAAGAGAGAGAAAGTCAGAGAGAAAGTGGGAGATAGTTCCTGGGATTCAATCTCATCTCTCCACGTGCATAGCTACTACTTCTGTATCGCTAATTTGACGATTCTGACTCCATACTTGGGTAAGAAATTCTAACCCTAAGCTGTTTTAGGGTTTCTAACTAGTGTAATAGATGAATTAGCTAACCTATTCCCTGTTATAGGTTATTATAGTGTCGTAGACAAAGACTTATCATTTAAACTGATTTCGTTTCACGTCTATTGGTGAAAGGTGCAGACTATAAATGTTTAGGTTATGGTTTTTAAGGCTTTTAATGTCAGTTAATGATTTATGACTGACTTGATTGCTATCACATGCTTAGATATGACATTTCCCACTTTGCACACATATATATGAACTATGTTGAATATAGTGTATTTCGGGTGTTCGTTGATATGATTGAATGAATATGAAATTTGGATCTATGCTTGCCATGATTATTAACCATGAATATATGCTTGTTGTGTTCGTGGCAACCCTTTTGAAAAAGGGCTTGCAAGGATATATGTTGGAATTAATCTAATGCATGTATGTTAAAGTGTGTAGTCTATGTGTTTATTGAAATGTTTGAATGAACATGGAATTATGAGTTATGCCTGTCGGTCTATGAATGCTAATACATGTATTGTTGTGTATGTGACAACTCCTTGTTGCGAGGATTTGTCCATCCATATGTTATAACCAACATATGTTGTGTATGTTGATAAGTGTAGTATAAGTGTTAGATAAAATGTCTGTATGAGTAGTTATTAGATGAACTGTACTTAATAGGGTTGTTGGGATAGGATTCCCAACTACCTTGGTTATATGCATAAATTCCTTCTAGCCACCGTAATCTAGATAGTGTAGTTTGTGTAGAATATGTATATGTAGAAAGGCATGTGATACGTGTTTCATTATACATTTAAATGTTTTCCATGTTTACATTGGCTGTTAAATGCTATATGATTATCATGTGTACATATTTCTCACGTCAAAATGTGTTTGGGACTATGGTATAGTCCAGGCAATCGGTAACAGACCCTGATTTGGTGGCTGAGGTTGTTTCACAACGCAGGACGTGTTCGATGAATCCGAGCCGTACTTCGGTTGTCGACAGTGGTTAGGCCACACAGAGTGCTTACGCACTTCATGTCGATCGACTCAATGTGCGCTCGTACTAGTCGAGCTCGTCAAGTAACCCAATTGACCCAATGTATGTTCACCATGTATGGACGCTACTGCTTGAATCTAAGTTACCAAACTCACCAGTGAATCCAGTTAACCTTGGTACCTCGATCCGCTAAGACTCATGAGTCAGGCATGGTGGTATGGGACACTATGGTCGAGCTGTCGGCCTATGCTGGGGTGACGAGCCTCCCCGTATTGACCAGTGAGCAACACAGCCTTGTGAGCCGAATACGGTGGTATGGTATGAGATACTGTATTCAAGCTGTCGACCTACACTGATCAGGTGACGAGCCCTTTGTAGTGACCTCGAGCGTACTCTGAGCCTGCGTTGAGGCGAAGAGCCTTTCCGTAGCAACTAAAATATAAACTAGGCCTATACTGATCAGGTGATGAGTCCTTTGTAGTGACATAGAACTATAATATCGTATGATATTTACAAGGACTGATGACCCTAGAATGGATCATTGTTTGGGAAATGATATAAGGGAGGTACCTTAGCTTCCCAATCCTGCTGTATGAATAAACCTAATTAAGAACCTGGTTAATCACGAGCATGCATCACATTACATGTGCCTTTGGTGTAACAGTTCAAGCACTAAGGAAGGGTTGCATGCCCCGATCGTGAGATAAAGTCGCTGAGGGAGCGTAGGCGAGGGCATGCATCATTATTTCATATCATTCTTGCATTAATAAGAGTACTTAGGATATGAGTGTTATACTGCTTTATCATTACTGCTTGACTGAATTGATAACATGTTAACCTTTACTTTATTGTTTCACTGAGTTGATCACTCACTCCCACATTACGGGACGGTGTTGTACACACCAACCAGACCCTATCTTAGTTGCAGGTGGAGGCGATGCCTACAAGGCGAAACCGGGCTATGAGGATGACGAAGAGGCATTCTCTTTCATGCAGTATTCAGGCGGGTTCATGTGAGCCGTGGCCTAATCGACGAGGACTTCTGGGATGTCGACTAGATGCCCTGACACTTGCTATTTTATCTTTTTGAACCACACGTATATTCATTTTTGGTCTATTGTGAGAAGTATACATGTATATATTTAACCTGGTAACATATTCACACTCTAGAGACTTACAACAGATTATATACTTTATATATCTATCATAGTTCTTCCGCTTGCGTAATTTAACTGTCTCTGGAGTATGATATGCTGTTTTGGTATAATCTCACTCATATTTAATGCACTAACACGGACAACATTTAATCATCATTTTCTATGTTGCATAAGTGATGTGTTGGAACTTGGGAGTGGAGCTTATGCTTGATCCCCGATTTTCAGGGCGTTACACCAGAGGACCAACATTGACGGTTTACATGACAGAGATATGAGGAAATCAAGCCATTCACATTAAAAAGGCCCGAAATTGGTCCAAAATGCAAGATCAAAGGGTTCCCGCCATCTGACTGGCTCAAAACTTCATACATGGGATGAGGGCCATAAATTAACCGTACATGCACAATTTCATCCATTGAATATCTCTGGAAGTGGCGAAATGGACGGATAAGCCCCATAATTCCTTAAGTTGGGCCCTCCTACAATCTGGATACGCTTCAAAGTTGGTCTCAACCCATTTTAGGAGGTGACAAAACATATGGTCAGAGCAGATTTCTCGTTTACATCACATTGGAACACATATGTACAGCGTGTGTACATAATGTACACATGCCCGCGCGTGCACCAGACTGGCCAAGTCAGTCAAAGTCTGTTTGACCAACTGTCTTCAGTAAAAAAATGGAAATTTCTGTTTTTTCAACAACGTTAACGCTGTCCAAGATCGGATGCAGTTGTGGGCCCCACCCATTGTCCAAACGGGTGATACAAACTGTCCATTCATTCCCTGGGGCATCCATAATTCATGCCTAAGTGACGAAATTTAAAGAGGACAACTTGATCGATCTTCAACTGTTTAAAAGCGGAATGGATGATAGGTTTAAAATCATGTGGACTGCATCAACAGATAACTAAAACCATTCATTCCTTACTGAAATTTCGTCTTGAATCCAATGAACGGATTGGATTTCACTTCTGACATCAATGTGGGCCCCACCGAGCATCGCAGTGCTATTACATGCGAAAGAGGATGTCCGGACGCCGACCAATGTTTGCGGAAGTTTTACAATCCGGATAATGATCAGACGAAAGATCTGATTCATCCATCATAAAGATCATTCAAAAATGTCCCAGGAGATGTTGATTTTACGGACATAATGCAAGTTTTTTTTGGCGAGTTTGTAGGCACTGAACTTGGCTACGTAAAGGGTTACAGGATGTTGCTGCGAAAGCCATTTCCGCAGCAGAATCTTCCGCAACCGACTCCAGCTATGAAAGGGCCTGAGGAGAGTTTGGAGAGGAGAGCCAAGGATGAACAGATCCAGAGCCGAGGAGAGATTGGAAAAGAGAAGAGAAAGAGAGAGAGAGAGAGAGAGAGAGAGAGAGAGAGAGAGAGAGAGAGATCCTTATGTTTTTCTTTTCTCAATCTCATTTTTCATTCTTTCTAATTGATTCCATGGATAACTAATTTTTTTAGCTAGGGTTGAGTTGAAACCCCTAATTTGAATAACTCTTGTTTATTGTTGATTTCATCTGAAGTGATTGATTTGTTTTTTTCTCGAGTGTGCTTAACTAAATACTCCGTACTTCTCCATTTTATGAGCTTAACCAAAATGTAGATGTGGATGTTGTTTGGGATCTTATTTTAGGTGCTTGTGTCTGACCATAAACAGGTTTCCTGTAGAGAAAGAAATAGGAATTACATCTCTTCATGCCTGACCATGGATGGAAAGATGTGATCCTTATGCTTTAAAGGATTATACATTCTATGTGCCCAACCAAGGACATAGAGTGCGCTTTATTTATTAAATTTATATCAATCTGAATCAGGGTGAATCAACAGGTAAAACAAGGGTCAGGATAATTAGGGGTGGATTCAAAAGTCCTAGTGTTCTTCTTGATTGAATTTTCCTTCTTGTTCTCAGTTATTTTACATTGATTTTCATTAGTTTATTTAATCACTAGCTCAATTATTTGTTGGATTAGTTAAGAAGAATCGTAAAATTTGAATTGTGACAACCAGTCATCGTGGGAATGATATCGTAATACGTACCATATCTACATCTGATTTGTATACTTGCGAGTTTAAAATCATTTAAATCAGATTGGTTTAAATAAAACATCAAGTTTTTGGCGCCATTGCCGAGGATTGTTTCGGTCCAATTGGATTTAAGATTCTCTCTTATCATAATTCATAGTCTTAGGATTTTTCTCACATCATTTTAGGAAATTTAATTTATTTTTATCTTTTATTTTTTTTAATTTTTACATGAATTGAGGAAGGAAGTTGAAAATAAAATTGAATTCAAAGTGAACGAAGAGCTCCTAATTCTTCAGACATCAATCATCTCCTTTTCTAAGTTCTTTCTTCCAAGTGTTGTTTACATAGTTTCATCTTGTTTTTAGGAATTCGTGATTTCTAGCTCTAGTTTGATTTCTCTTAGGTTGCATCTTAGTTTAGCTTTCTTTCCTACATTACAATAATTCGGTTTACGCTAGGACATAGATCTCTAAACATAGAACTAGCACCTTTTGATCCTAAAATAGAACGAACATTCCGCAGAAGATTGAGAAACATTCCATTTGAAATGGCAGACGAGAATGGAGTTAAAGCTCTTAAAGATTATTCAGCCCCTGTCCAATTTAATGCGCCTTCATGCATAGTGTTACCAGCCACCACGGCAGCACACTTTAAGCTTAAACCTAGGGTCATACAATTGTTGCCCTCCTTCTATGGTTTAGATAAGGAGGATCTATATCATCACGTGAAAGAATTCCTAGACATTTGTTCTACCTTTAGGTTCCAAAACTTTTCAGATTATTCGATCCGTTTGCACATTTTTCCTTTTTCTTTGAAGGATAAGGCAAAAGCATGGTTGAATTCTCTAGGAGTTGGATCTATCACTACATGGGACCAACTGTCTAAGAAGTTCTTAAACAAGTTCTTCCTTGTTCACAAAACTAATGCTCTCCGTAGAGAAATTACTAATTTCACATAAAAAAAGGGTGAGCACTTTCATGAATGTTGGGAAAGATGGAAGGACATACTTCTTAAATGTTTACACCATGGTTTTGAGAAGTAGCAACAGGTTCAATACTTCTATGACGGTTTGACACCCCAAAACTGTCGCATGGTTGATGCCACCAGTGGACGGTCATTCATGACCAAAAGTGATGTCGAAGCATGAAATTTCTTTGAAACCTTGTGTGAAAATTTTCAGCAATGAGACTACTCAAATAGAGGTGAAAGAAGTCCCCAACCACAGAGGAAAGGTGGTATATGTGAGATGGGAGTCACGCCAGATCTTTATGCTAAGATTGATAGCCTGACAAAGAAAGTTGATGCTTTGGTGTTAAATAATGGACCTCCACAAACAACTTAAATCGAGTCATGTGTCATATTCCAGTCCCACCCATCCTACGCAGTCTTGTCCATCTGGTGCAACATTTTTAGAATTTCTCTCTGAATAAGTGCATGTTACCCTTATCGGAGAACTGGGAATGATCCTTACTCAGACACCTACAGCCCAGGGTGAGCTAGACATCCAAACTTTTCTTAGGCAAAAGGACCACAATAAGGAGGACCATTTGGAAATCCTCCTATGCAACCTTACCCCCAAGTTGGTAGTCAACAACATCAACAGTTTCCGTAATATCAACAACTTCCTTCACAATTAAGGAAACCATCTCTTGAAGATACACTCAATCTGTTTTTGCAGAGTTTCTCTTCAATTTCAAAAAGACAACCAACAAACTTTACCAGCAAACCAGCAAAGCTTACATGCAAATGTGCAATCTATTGCCAAGCTGGAAGTACAGTTGGGTCAACTTGCTGCCACATTGAGTGAGAGAGAGAAGGGCAAGTTCCCTAGCCAACGTATGGCAAATCCTAAAGGACAGTATGAGATTGAGTCTAATTTAAACCAAGAATGATATCATGAGTAAGCCAAATTAATCATTACCCTTAGATCCGACAAACAGATAGAGAACAAAGTAGAGATGCCTAGGGAAGAATCAAATTCCAAAACGGAAGACCAAAACGAAGCAGAGAGACATACTAGTGCATCTAAAGCCCAAAAGCACTCTGATTCTCTAGGAACCTCTAATGTGCCATCGTATGTGCCTAAAGCACCTTTTCCTCAACGTCTGGCACCAGTTAATAAAGGAAACAACTTTAATGAAATATTGGACATTTTTAAGCAAGTGCAAGTTAACATTCCATTGCTTGATGCTATCAAACAAGTCCTTGCTTACGCTAAGTTTCTTAAAGATTTATGCACTCAAAAGCGTAAGCTGGATGTTTATAAAAAGGTCTTCCTTACAGAGCAACTCAGCTCCATGATTCAAAACAGTACCCCTCCTAAATTTAGGGATCCAGGAGTTCCTACCATTTCTTGCGTCATAGGAGATCATAAGATTGAGAAGGCATTGCTGGGCGAGCGTTAATTTGTTACCATATTCTATATATGAGCAGCTAGGACTTGGTGAGCTGAAATCAACCAAAATAACACTACAACTAACTGATAGATCTGCCAAGGTGCCCCGTGGTGTTATTGAGGAAGTGCTAATCCAGGTTGATAAGTTTTATTTTCCAGTGGATTTCATTGTTCTAGATACTCAGCCCGTCCAGAATCCTACTAGTCAAATCTCAGTTATCCTGGGACGTCCATTCTTGGCCACATCCAATGCTATCATAAATTGTAGGAATGGAGTTATGAAGTTGTCTTTTGGTAACATGAAGATTAAACTCAATGTTTTCAATGCTAGACAACAACCGGCAGACTCGGATGATATATTTGAAGTGAACATGATTGAAAGTCTAGTGCATGACTCTTTCCTTAAATCTTCTGAAGACACTCTTGAGACTTGTTCCATCCAAGAAGTCGATGCATTGCTTGACTCTACTCCTATAATGGAGACTACAAAATGGAAAGCTAAAGTAGAACTTCTTCCACCCTTTGAGTCTAAACTGGTCCCGTCTGTTGAGAAACCACCTGACCTTGACCTTAAACAATTACCTACAAATCTCGAGTATGCATTTTTAGGTCCTTATGAGACTCTGCCTGTCATCATAGCTTCTAACCTTGAGAAGGAACAAGAGAGCAGGTTGCTTAATGTTCTTAGAGAATATAAGGTAACAATTGGGTGGACGATAACAAACATAAAGGGAGTATGCCCCATTACATCGTAATGATCTTGAAGAAAATACGGAAACGTCGCGTGAAATGCAAAGGAGGCTTAACCCTAATATGGAAGAAGTTGTTCGAGCGGAAGTGCTTAAATTATTAGACGATGGTATCATTTATCCCATTTCAGATAGCACGGTTCAAGTTGTTCCCACAAAATCTAGGATTGGTTAATCAAGATGTTGAGGAAATTTATTCGGAGGACCCAGGTTAGCAAGATTGATTAATTCATGGTCCATGGTTGCTTCATTACTTTTCTGGCTGAAGACGTTAAACTTAGCGCTCCTAGGAGGCAACTCGGCCTTTCATTTTATTTTATTTTATTATTATTTTTTTTCTCTTTTCTAGTTAGTTAGTTCAATGTTTGTGGGTAACATTGCTGCAAACCCTCACTAGACTACAACTCGTCCACTAGGGGCAACCTAGGGGTTTAAAGGCTTGTTGCAAATGCTAAATGCAATCGAGAGCACCTACGAAAGTGGTATAGGTAGAATTTTATTTTTGATATTTTTGTTTTGCTTTTGTTGGCTTCTCTCTTGTGCTGACCCACCCTTACGCTGATATCTTTGGAAAGCCTCTTGATTCTTTCATCCAGGTACTATCTTTCCATCACTCCTCTTTTACTTTCGTTGTCCCATGTACATCGCCTGCTTATTTCTTTTACATTGAGGACAATGTAGATTTTAGGTTGGGGGTGGGAGATTAGGTTACCTAATCAGTATTTTCTTGGTCTTGAGCAAACAATTGTGAAACTTTTTAAATTTTTTTGGAATTTATTGTGAAGTCAAAGTGATGTAGAAGGATAGTTCTGATTTTAACATTACAAGATACAGAATGTTGGTAATTTATGACTCTGGGATTCAGTATATGTTAGATTTCATAGTTAAGTTTGACTTGTTAACCCATGATTAGAAGCTTTAAACATTGATTGAGTCATGATTTCACAGGACGCATCTCGCTTACACATTGAATGATTAACTTGGTAATCACTAAGCATGAAAGGAACCAGCCTAAAAATAAAAAATAAAAAAATATAAAAAAATAAATATCATGTTCAGTAAGAAGAATTGAAAGGGTAAGTTGCATAATCTTCACCATAGGTTTGCTCCCTATGGGTGTAGATTCGATCCCCCATGGTTGACATTTAGAAAATGTTAGGCGACAAGTTTTCACCATAGGTTTGCTCCCTATAGGTGAGGATTTGATTCCCCTCCTTGGCATTACTATTCATAAAGAAAATCAAAGGCTGGTAGAATGAAAAGTTAATCTGTAAGGCAAGTGTTGGTTTCAGGTTTGGTTATCATGAATTTTGTTGTTAATTACCAATGATAACATGAAATTGACGATTGGATCTCTTAATGATTGTAAGCCGAGATTACACTATACACTTATGGAACTTAATATTTAGAATTGTTCTAATTAATGGATTAATATTTTGAATTTGATTATGAAGTTTACTGTAAGCTTGATTCCAGGAGAAAAGTCTACTCACCATTCATGAATCTTAGAATTCTTACATCTCGACTATTTATTCACAAGTCACTCGGGTTTACAGGAATTGTCTTATATCTCTGAAATTATTTTTTGCATGTTTTGCTCGGGACTAGAAAAATGATTGTTGGGGGTTGTGATAAGGGTCGAATATTGCATATCAGACCCCAGTTATTACCTGATTTGACGTATATGATAATGTTTAATGTCATATTTTAATTGTGTGTTTTGTTGCATGGAGTAATTAGGAGCGTGGACTGAAAAAAAGTAGTACAAGCATGGAATTAATTCTCCGAATTCACCAAAGCAAGGGACGAACTCCAGAGGACCAACATTGACGGATTTACATGACAGACATCTGAGGAAATCAAGCCGTTCACGTTAAAAAAGCCTGAAATTGGTCCAGAATGCAAGATCGCAGGGCTCCCACCATCTGATTGGCTCAAAACTTCATACATGGGATGGGGGCCATAAATTAACCATACACGTAAAATTTCATCCACTAAATATCTCTGGAAGTGGCCAAACGGACGGATAAGCCCCTTAATTCCTTAAGTGGGGCCCTCCTACAATCTGGATACGCTTCAAAGTTGGTCTCAACCCATTTTAGGAGGTGACAAAACATATGGTTGGTGCAGATTTCTCATTTACATCACATTGGAACACATATGTACAGCGTGTGTACATAATGTACCTGCCTTACACGTGCACTTGGGGCCAGGCCAAGTCAGTCAAAGTTGGTTTGACCAACTGTCTTCAGTAAAAAAATGGAAATTTCCATTTTTCAACAGCAAATAACTTATTTGTCCGGGATCGGATGCAGTTGTGGGCTCCACCCATTGTCCAAACCGGTGATCTAGAGTGTCCATTCGTTCCCTGGGGCATCCATAATGCATGCCTAGGTGACAAAATTTAAAGAGGACAGCTTGATCAATCTTCAACCATTCAAAAGCGAAATGGACGGTAGGTTTAAAATCATGTGGGCCGCATCAACTGACAACTAAAACCATTCATTCCTGACTGAAATTTTGTCCTGAATCCAATGAACGGATTGGATTTCACTTCTGACATCAATGTGGGCCCCATCGAGCATCGCAACGCTATTACGTACGAAAGAGGACGTGGGGCCTTGACCGATGTTTTGCGAAGTTTACGATCCGGATGATGATCGAACGGAAGATCTGATCTGTCCATCGTAAAGATCATTCAAAAACGTCTCAGGAGTCATTGATTTTACGGACATAATGCAAGTTTTTTTGGTGAGTTTGAAGGCACCGTACTTGGCTACGTAGAGGGTTACAAGATGTTGTTGCGAAACCCTTTTCCGCAGCAGACTCTTCCGCAACTGACACCAGCCTTCCAGCTGACCTTCAGCAGCTATAAAAGGGCCTGAGGAGAGTTTGGAGAGGAGAGCCAGGGGGGAGCAGATCCCGAGCCGAGGAGAGATTGGAAAAGAGAAGAGAAAGAGAGAGAGAGAGAGAGAGAGAGAGAGAGAGAGAGAGAGAGAGAGAGAGAAAAGGGAGATCCTTATGTTTTTCTTTTCTTAATCTCATTTTTCCTTCTTTTTAATTGATTCCATGGATAGCTAATTTTTTAGCTAGGGCTGAGATGAAACCCCTAATTTGAATAACTCTTGTTTATTGTTGATTTCATCTGAAGTGATTGATTTGTTTCTTTCTCTAGTGTGCTTAACTAAATACTCTGTACTTCTCGATTTTATGAGCTTAACCAAAATGTAGATGTGGATGTTATTTGGGATCTTATTTTAGGTGATCGTGTCTGACCATGAACAGGTTTCCTATAGAGAAAGAAATAGGAATTACATCTCTTCATACCTGACCATGGATGGAAAGATGTGATCCCTATGCTTTAAGGGATTATACATTCTGTGTGCCCACCCAAGGACATAGAGTGTGCTTTATTTATTAAATTTATATCAATCTGAATCAGGGTGAATCAACAGGTAAAACAAGGGTCAGGATAATTAGGGGTGGATTCAAAAGTCCTAGTGTTTTCCTTGATTGAATTTTTCTTCTTGTTCTCAGTTATTTTATATTGATTTTCATTAGTTTATTTAATCACTAGCTCAATTATGTGTTGGATTACTTAAGAAGAATCGTAAAGTTCGAATTGTGACAACCAGTCCTCGTGGGAATGATCTCGTAATACGTATCGTATCTACATCTGATTCATATACTTGCAAGTTTAAAATCATTTAAATCAGATTGGTTTAAATAAAACATCAAATATGGACAATTCAGATGAATGAGATGAGCTTCAAAATAGGCCTAAAGTGTCATATTCTTCTCTATAAGAAGGATGGATTCAAATGGGTTTCTCTCTCAAGGGAGAGGCAAGGAGACGTTGAGACTTGGTGAGTCCTTCGATGGATAACTGTAACATCCCAAATTTTCACTGCCAGAGTTTATACTCGTGCTCGAGGAAATCAGGTATTAATAATGTAAGAACTTGGATGCCTCAAGGTCTCACCTTGATTTTCCTTTCATATAAGTCACATCCAGTTTCATTCATAAAGGTAATCATTCATAAGAATAAAACTAACTGCATCTATTATTTCATAATAAGTGAATTAATAAAATTTGTCAAATGCTCCCTCAATGGGAGCTTATTACAATATTCTGAGTTGCGTAGCGGAAGTATAAATAAAATAAATCATAAACTATTTTCCTATTCTATTCAGCGAAATCTTCTATCGGGAACTGATCTTTTAGATTTTCGACCTGTACGTCACCTGCATCATCCGTACGGTTGGAGAGGGTCAACACCCTACTCATAGTGATCGTTATCTTTTAAGATTAACAATAATTCAAGAGATTCATAAAAGTAATGTAAAGGTTCTGATACATCACGTACTCCACTACTACGAGAGGTATCAGTATGCGTAACTAATATATTATATATATATATGTATGTATATGAATGTATGCCTAGCAAAGTATGTGCAGCTCATCATACATAGTGATCATCACAATGTAGAATATAATTTACAGAAAACCCGACTCGACTCGCATTCCATAACTATGGATATTCGCCGGCATGTCCAATGCTATCATGGATTTACATGAACACTTCGAGGCGGCATAACACATGAGTCAGATGAATTACATGATACGATTTGTTCATAGAGTGACTATTTGTGACATCCAATCCCGGAAGTGATGTAACACGCATTGCGATTACTTACATTGATTAGTGCACCACTACCCAAAAGCCCATGGAATTATGCGACGACCAAGAGAGTTTCTACCCTGAGTGTATTACGTCCATGATATATAATTTAATCACTAGTTGTGATACCTTCAACACATCACTTGCATCAAAGAGAATGTAAACTGAATCATGAGAGTTTTGGAATTCTAAGACACATGCCTAAGCCTTAAAGATAGATAGTACAAGGCTAATAAAATAAGAAAGAGAGTAGCAATAGCTAACTCAACAAAGAGGAGAGTGGCAATGGCCAACTCAACAAAGAGGAGAGTAGCAATTGCTAACTCAACGAAGAGGAGAGTGACAAAGGCCAACTCAATAACAAGAGAGTGACAATGACCAACTCAATAAAGAGAAGAGTAGCAAGGGCTAACTCAACAAAGTTGGTAAAGGCAAGGGCAAGGCTTGTATTCATGGCCTCATGTAAATTCATAAAGATCGCGCATAATTAAAGTCATACCAAAATTCTCAAAGGATAAATAATTAATGTTGGTAAATTAAATAATTGCAGGGGGGTTCACAGTATTATGAAAGCATGTAAAAGGCAAGATAATATCATCTTAAATCAAGTAAGCTTAAAGGAGAAAAACCCTCACCTTTGGTTTCCTGATCGCTTACTACCAAAATTAAATG